>CAUJRU010001027.1:0-15000 GCA_963277665.1 Viscum album
CCACATCCCACCGGTGAGGAAAAGGAATTACAGCGTCCCACCGCCATGCCTCCCACATCCCACCTTCCGAAGGAACTCAACCGCCATGAGGCAGATTTTAAGCAGACGAACCCACAACGCTCCAGGGACGTTGAGGAAAAGGAGTCATGACAGGAACGGAGGCCCTATGTCCCGCCGCACCCCCCACATCCCACCATTCAAAAGAACTCAACCACCGTTGCGAAACTTTTAACCAAGAACCAGGACACCAACCATGCTCATCTATCATCATCCCATCCAAGTTATATCTGTCTAGTATCGCATCGTCTTTTTAGCAAGCCCTTGGAACCCGAAACCAAAATTGTGCGAGAGAATTCAACCCAAGCATATAGACGGGGCCCTTACATCAGCACCAACAAAATTCCACTACCAACAGGGAGAACTCCAAAGGGACAAGTGAGGTTCTTCTAGGTGGAGCTCACCCACCTGGGGATTCTTCGCTTGATGTATAACCGAGGAGAAAGTCAGTCGTGTCACTGATTTAATGAGACCCTTCACAGTATCACCATCTTTCGATTAGTTTGTCCTTGTACATGCAGGACCTGATCTTTGAGACACGCATATGACTAGTGGAAGGATCACCCATGTAGCGTCACTAACCACATCTGCAATGTTTGAGGTATGACTGAGCAGACCACTCAGACCCCAACACAAGCCTAAACCGTCGTCCCGAGCATTCAATTCCATTCGATTAGTTTGTCCTTTGTACATGCACGACCTGATCTTTGATACAAGCATATGACTAATGGAAGGATCAGCCAGGTAGCATCACCAACCACATCTGCAATGTTTGAGGTATGACTGAGCAAACCACTCAGACCCCAACACAAGCCCAAACCATCTTCCCAAATCGACATGTTTCCCCTTAATTAGTCATCACCTCTGTATGACGCTCGTGTATCTTGCAAAAACAATAGATACACATTCTTCGCTTGATGTATAACCGAGGAGAACGTCAAACTTGTCACTGATTTAATGAGACCCTTCACAGTATCACCATCTTTCGGTTAGTTTGTCCCTGTACATGCACAGACTGATCTTTGAGACAAGCATATGACTAGTGTTCTCATCGGATATCCAACCAAGCCAAACCGTGTTCCATCATTCACATGGAAACATGTACAAGGACCAAATGAAAGCGAGGAGAAATTAAACCCCCACTTACGGATGAGGGTGCCAACGAGACCAACGTTCCCTTCCCAAAAAAGGGAGACCGCAGTATCTTGACAACCATCCACCACTCCCACACAATCGCGTAAGCACAACCATCAACCCACACAACTGACCGTCACGCCTCGAGGGAAGCAACCCGAGAGGCATCACAATGCAGCACATGAAGGCAGGGAAAGCCCGCTATGCATGACACAAGGGAAGGATTGATATACCCAACCCCCTAGCGCCAACGAGACCAACGTTCCATTCCCAAAAAAGGGAGACCGCAGTATCTTGACAACCATCCACCACTTCCACACAATCGCATAAGGGCAACCATCAACCCACACAACTGATCATGCACAACCTGATCTTTGAGACAAGCATATGACTAGTAGAAGGATCAGCCATGTAGCATCACCAACAACATCTGCATTGTTTGAGGTATGACTGAGCTCACCACTCAGACCCCAACACAAGCCCAAACCATCATCCCGAACATTCAATTCCGTTCCATTAGTTTGTCCTTTGTACATGCACAACCTGATCTTTGGGACAAGCATATGACTAATGGAAGGATCAGCCAGGTTGCATCACCAACCACATCTGCAATGTTTGAGGTATGACTGAGCAGACCACTCAGACCCCAACACAAGCCCAAACCGTCTTTCCAAATCGACAGGAACCCAATTAATGAGTCATCACCTCTGCATGATGCTCAATACCGCAATTGTGCGAGAGAATTCAACCCAAGCATATAAACAGGGCCCGTATATCATAACTGACAAAATTCCACTACCAACAGGGAGAACTCCGAAGGGACAAGTGAGGGTCTTCTAGGTGGAGCTCACCCACCTGGGGATTCTTCTCTTGATGTATAACTGAGGAGAAAGTCAGCCCTGGCACTAATTTAATGAGACCCATCACAGTATCACCATCTTTCGATTAGTTTGTCTTTGTACATGCGGGACCTGATCTTTGAGTCAAGCATATGACTAGTTGAAGGATCAGCCATGTAGCATCACCAACAACATCTGCATTGTTTGAGGTATGACTGAGCTAACCACTCAGACCCCAACACAAGCCCAAACCGTCGTCCCGAACATTCAATTCCATTCGATTAGTTTTTCCTTTGTACATGCACCACCTGATCTTTGGGACAAGCATATGACTAATGGAAGGATCAGCCAGGTAGCATCACCAACCACATCTGCAATGTTTGAGGTATGACTGAGCAAACCACTCAGACCCCAACACAAGCCCAAACCATCTTCCCAAATCGACAGGATTCCCCTTAATGAGTCATCACCTCTGCGTGACGACGCTCGTGTATCTTGTCGAAACAATAGATACACATTCTTCGCTTGATGTATAACCGAGGAGAACGTCAAACTTGTCACTGATTTAATGAGACCCTTCACAATATCACCATCTTTCGGTTAGTTTGTCCCTGTACATGCACAGACTGATCTTTGAGACAAGCATTTGACTAGTGTTCTCAACGGATATCCAACCAAGCCAAACCGTGTTCCATCATTCACATGGAAACATGCACAAGGACCAAATGAAAGCGAGGAGAAATTAATCCCCCACTTACGGATGAGGGTGCCAACGAGACCAACGTTCCCTTCCCAAAAAAGGGAGACCGCAGTATCTTGACAACCATCCACCACTCCCACACAATCGCGTAAGCACAACCATCAACCCACACAACTGACCGTGACGCCTCAAGGGAAGCAACCCGAGAGGCATCACAATGCAGCACATGAAGGCAGGGAAAGCCCGCTATGCATGACACAAGGGAAGGATTTATATACCCAACCCCCTAGAGCCAAGGAGACCAACGTTCCCTTCCCAAAAAAGGGAGACCGCAGTATCTTGACAACCATCCACCACTCCCACACAATCGCGTAAGCACAACCATCAACCCACACAACTGACTGTGACACCTCGAGGGAAGCAACCCGAGAGACATCACAATGCAGCACATGAAGGCAGGGAAAGCCCGCTATGCATGACACAAGGGAAGGATTTATATACCCAACCCCCTAGAGCCAAGGAGACCAACGTTCCCTTCCCAAAAAAGGGAGACCGCAGTATCTTGACAACCATCCACCACTCCCACACAATCGCGTAAGCACAACCATCAACCCACACAACTGACCGTGACGCCTCAAGGGAAGCAACCCCAGAGGCATCACAATGCAGCACATGAAGGCAGGGAAAGCCCGCTATGCATGACACAAGGGAAGGATTTATATACCCAACCCCCTAGAGCCAAGGAGACCAACGTTCCCTTCCCAAAAAAGGGAGACCGCAGTATCTTGACAACCATCCACCACTCCCACACAATCGCGTAAGCACAACCATCAACCCACACAACTGACCGTGACGCCTCGAGGGAAGCAACCCGAGAGGCATCACAATGCAGCACATGAAGGCAGGGAAAGCACCGCTATGCATGACACAAGGGAAGGATTGATATACCCAACCCCCTAGAGCCAACGAGACCAACGTTCCCTTCCCAAAAAAGGGAGACCGCAGTATCTTGACAGCCATCCACCACTCCCACACAATCGCGTAAGCACAACCATCAACCCACACAACTGACCGTGACGCCTCGAGGGAAGCAACCCGAGAGGCATCACAATGCAGCACATGAAGGCAGGGAAAGCCCGCTATGCATGACACAAGGGAAGGATTGATATACCCAACCCCCTAGAGCCAACGAGACCAACGTTCCCTTCCCAAAAAAGGGAGACCGCAGTATCTTGACAACCATCCACCACTCCCACACAATCGCGTAAGCACAACCATCAACCCACACAACTGACCGTGACGCCTCGAGGGAAGCAACCCGAGAGGCATCACAATGCAGCACATGAAGGCAGGGAAAGCCCGCTATGCATGACACAAGGGAAGGATTGATATACCCAACCCCCTAGAGCCAACGAGACCAACGTTCCCTTCCCAAAAAAGGGAGACCGCGGTATCTTGACAACCATCCACCACTCCCACACAATCGCATAAGCGCAACCATCAACCCACACAACTGATCATGCAGGACCTGATCTTTGAGACAAGCATATGACTAGTGGAAGGATCAGACATGTAGAATCACCAACAACATCTGCATTGTTTGAGGTATGACTGAGCTCACCACTCAGACCCCAACACAAGCCCAAACCGTCGTCCCGAACATTCAATTCCGTTCGATTAGTTTGTCCATTGTACATGCACAACCTGATCTTTGAGACAAGCATATGACTAATGGAAGGATCAACAAGGTTGCATCACCAACCAAATCTGCAATGTTTGAGGTATGACCCCACCTCAACGTCCTTCCCTTCAAGGCATGCCGCATGCACCAAGACGGGCCTCGAGGCCCCTTCAAATCGTCTCACTCGGATGCCATTGTCTGGAAACGACTATCAGCCCGCAAGATCACACATGCGACAAACCCCATCTCGTTGTCATCGTTTTTAGGGCGCACTACCTCGGGAAAGACAAGCCCCAAGCACGGGACGAATCATCGAGAATTCATGGCATTGCGTCCATGCCATTTTCCATGTCACTGGGCATGTCATCGGGTGGCTCTAGGCACGCAGGACAAGACCCACGCCCAGGGGGGGTCGCCGACCACTCCCCCCCCTAAAGAGACATTTATGCATTTCCAGCTATTCCACCAGGAAACATCAACAGTGACGAGGAGACATACTGATGGGTTTAGACCACCCTAAGGGCACCGCAGTGCATGAAAGACAACACGGGTTGCCCTAAAAGAGCTATGAAACCATAGGAAGGGCCACCGACGTGACCCCTTAGGCACATGAAGGCCGCCGACACGTCATGGCATCCGTCCCGCGTCTCGTCCATCACCGCAGAGAAGACACGCCCCATGTCCAGAGCGGGTCCTCACGCATGAAAGGAATTATCTTGAGGCGGTCATTGTCATTACATACCGTACCCAACAACATATGACAAACCCCACCACGTCGTCCTTCCTTGCAAGGCACACCGCATCCTCCAAGGCAAGCCCCGATGCCCCTTCAAATCGTCCCACTCGGGTGGCGTTGTCTCCACGTGATTGTCAGTACGTCGGACCTGACACGCGACGCACCCCGGCTCATTGTCATCACTTTTATGGCGCATTACCTCAGACAAGACAAGCCCCAAGCACCGTATGAATCCTCAAGCTTTCATGGATTTGTCTGGAGGCCATTTTTCCATGTCCGTGGGCATGTCACTAGGTGGCTCTGGGCACGCAGGACAAGACCCACGCCCAGGGGGGGTCGCCGACCACTCCCCCCCTAAAGAGACATTTATGCATTTTCAGCTGTCCCACCAGGAAACATCAGCACTGACGAGGAGACATACTAACGGGTTTAGACAACCCTGTGGGCACCACAGCGCATGAAAGACAACACGTGTTGCCCTAAAAGATATATGAAACCATAGGAACAGCCACCGATGTGACCCCTTAGGCACATGAAGGCCGCCGACACGTAGTAGCATTCATCCCGGGTAGCGTCCAACACCGCCGAGAAGACAGGCCCCATGTCCAGAGAGGGTCCTCACGCATGAAATGAATTCTCTTTAGGTGGTCATTGTCATTACATACGGGACACGACAACAGATGACAAACCCCACCGCAACGTCCTTCCTTTCAAGGCACGCCACACGCACCAAGACGGGCCTCGAGGCCCCTTCAAATCGTCTCACTCGGATGCCATTGTCTGGACACGACTGTCAGTCCGCAGGATCACACATGCGACAAACCCCATCTCATTGTCATCGTTTTTAGGGCGCACTACCTCGGGCAAGACAAGCCCCAAGCACGGGACGAATCATCAGAAATTCATGGCACTGCGTCGATGCCATTTTCCATGTCACTCGGCATGTCAGTGGGTGGCTCTAGGCACGCAGGACAAGACCCACGCCCAGGGGGGGTCGCCGACCACTCCCCCCCTAAAGAGACATTTATGCATTTCCAGCTATACCACCAGGAAACATCAACAGTGACGAGGAGACATACTGATGGGTTTAGACCACCCTAAGGGCACCGCAGTGCATGAAAGACAACACGGGTTGCCCTAAAAGAGCTATGAAACCATAGGAAGGGCCACCGACGTGACCCCTTAGGCACATGAAGGCCGCCGACACGTCATGGCATCCGTCCCGCGTCTCGTCCATCACCGCAGAGAAGACGCGCCCCATGTCCAGAGCGAGTCCTCACGCCTCAAAGGAATTATCTTTAGGTGGTCATTGTCAATACATACCGTACCCAACAACATATGACAAACCCCACCACATCGTCCTTCCTTGCAAGGCACACCGCATCCACCAAGGCAAGCCCCGAGGCCCCTTCAAATCGTCTCACTCGGATGCCGTTGTCTCCACGTGATCGTCAGTACGTCGGACCTCACACACGCGACAAACCCCATCTCATTGTCATCGTTTTTATGGCGCACTACCTCGGGCAAGACAAGCCCGAAGCACGGGACAAATCATCAGGAATTCTTGGCATTGCGTCGATGCCATTTTCCACGTCACTCGGCGTGGGTCTGACACGCGACGCACCCCAGCTCATTGTCATCACTTTTATGGCGCATTACCTCAGACAAGACAAGCCCCAAGCACCGTACGAATCATCAGGCTTTCATGGATTCGTCTGGAGGCCGTTTTTCCATGTCCGTGGGCATGTCACTGGGTGGCTCTGGGCACACAGGACAAGACCCACGCCCAGGGGGGGTCGCCGACCACTCCCCCCCTAAAGAGACATTTATGCATTTCCAGCTGTCCCACCAGGAAACATCAGCACTGACGAGGAGACATACTGATGGGTTCAGACAACCCTGTGGGCACCACAGCGCATGAAAGACAACACGTGTTGCCCTAAAAGAGATATGAAACCATAGGAATAGCCACCAATGTGACCCCTTAGGCACATCAAGGCCGCCATCACGTACTAGCATCCATCCCGGGTAGCGTCCAACACCGCCGAGAAGACAGGCCCCATGTCCAGAGAGGGTCCTCACGCATGAAATGAATTCTCTTTAGGTGGTCATTATCATTACATACGGGACACGAAAACACATGAATAACCACACCTCAACGTCCTTCCTTTCAAGGCACACCGCATGCACCAAGACGGGCCTCGAGGCCCCTTCAAATCGTCTCACTCGGATGCCTTTGTCTGGAAACGACTGTCAGCCCGCAAGATCACACATGCGACAAAACCCATCTCATTGTCATCGTTTTTAGGGCGCACTACCTCAGGAAAGACAAGCCCCAAGCACGGGACGAATCATCAAGAATTCATGGCATTGCGTCGATGCCATTTTCCATGTCACTGGGCATGTCATCGGGTGGCTCTAGGCACGCAGGACAAGACCCACGCCCAGGGGGGGTCGCCGACCACTCCCCCCCTAAAGAGACATTTATGCATTTCCAGCTATTCCACCAGGAAACATCAAAAGTGACGAGGAGACATACTGAGGGGTTTAGACCACCCTAAGGGCACCGCAGTGCATGAAAGACAACACGGGTTGCCCTAAAAGAGCTATGAAACCATAGGAAGGGCCACCGACGTGACCCCTTAGGCACATGAAGGCCGCCGACACGTCATGACATCCGTCCCGCGTCTCGTCCATCACCGCAGAGAAGACACGCCCCATGTCCAGAGCGGGTCCTCACGCATGAAATGAATTATCTTTAGGCGGTCATTGTCATTACATACCGTACCCAACAACATATGACAAACCCCACCACGTCGTCCTTCCTTGCAAGGCACACCGCATCCTCCAAGGCAAGCCCCGATGCCCCTTCAAATCGTCCCACTCGGGTGGCGTTGTCTCCACGTGATTGTCAGTACCTCGGACCTCACACGCGACGCACCCCGGCTCATTGTCATCACTTTTATGGCGCATTACCTCAGACAAGACAAGCCCCAAGCACCGTATGAATCCTCAAGCTTTCATGGATTTGTCTGGAGGCCATTTTTCCATGTCCGTGGGCATGTCACTAGGTGGCTCTGGGCACGCAGGACAAGACCCACGCCCAGGGGGGGTCGCCGACCACTCCCCCCCTAAAGAGACATTTATGCCTTTCCAGCTGTCCCACCAGGAAACATCAGCACTGACGAGGAGACATACTGGAGGGTTTAGACAACCCTGTGGGCACCACAGCGCATGAAAGTCAACACGTGTTGCCCTAAAAGATATATGAAACCGTAGGAACAGCCACCGATGTGACCCCTTAGGCACATGAAGGCCGCCGACACGTAGTAGCATTCATCCCGGGTAGCGTCCAACACCGCCGAGAAGACAGGCCCCATGTCCAGAGAGGGTCCTCACGCATGAAATGAATTCTCTTTAGGTGGTCATTGTCATTACATACGGGACACGACAACAGATGACAAACCCCACCGCAACGTCCTTCCTTTCAAGGCACGCCACACGCACCAAGACGGGCCTCGAGGCCCCTTCAAATCGTCTCACTCGGATGCCATTGTCTGGACACGACTGTCAGTCCGCAGGATCACACATGCGACAAACCCCATCTCATTGTCATCGTTTTTAGGGCGCACTACCTCGGGCAAGACAAGCCCCAAGCACGAGACGAATCATCAGGAATTCATGGCACTGCGTCGATGCCATTTTCCATGTCACTCGGCATGTCATTGGGTGGCTCTAGGCACGCAGGACAAGACCCACGCCCAGGGGGGGTCGCCGACCACTCCCCCCCTAAAGAGACATTTATGCATTTCCAGCTATACCACCAGGAAACATCAACAGTGACGAGGAGACATACTGATGGGTTTAGACCACCCTAAGGGCACTGCAGTGCATGAAAGACAACACGGGTTGCCCTAAAAGAGCTATGAAACCATAGGAAGGGCCACCGACGTGACCCCTTAGGCACATGAAGGCCGCCGACACGTCATGGCATCCGCCCCGCGTCTCGTCCATCACCGCAGAGAAGACACGCCCCATGTCCAGAGCTGGTCCTCACGCCTCAAAGGAATTATCTTTAGGCGGTCATTGTCAATACATACCGTACCCAACAACATATGACAAACCCCACCACGTCGTCCTTCCTTGCAAGGCACACCGCATCCACCAAGGCAAGACCCGAGGTCCCTTCAAATCGTCCCACTCGGATGGCGTTGTCTCCACGTGATTGTCAGTACGTCGGACCTGACACGCGACGCACCCCGGCTCATTGTCATCACTTTTATGACGCATTACCTCAGACAAGACAAGCCCCAAGCACCGTACGAATAATCAAGCTTTCATGGATTTGTCTGGAGGTCGTTTTTCCATGTTCGTGGGCATGTCACTGGGTGGCTCTGGGCACGCAGGACAAGACCCACGCCCAGGGGGGGTCGCCGACCACTCCCCCCCTAAAGAGACATTTATGCATTTCCAGCTGTCCCACCAGGAAACATCAGCACTGACGAGGACACATACTGATGGGTTCAGACAACCCAATGGGCACCACAACGCATGAAAGACAGCACGTGTTGCCCTTAAAGAGCTACGAATCCATACGAACAGCCACCAAAGTGACCCCTTAGGCACACGAAGGCCGCCGACACGTCATGGCATCCGTCCCGGGTATCATCCAACACCGCCGAGAAGACAGGACCCATGTCCAGAGCGGGTCCCCGCGCATGAAATGAATTATCTTTAGGCGGTCATTGTCTTTACATTCCGAACACAACAACATGTGACAAACCCCACCTCGACGTCCTTCCTTTCAAGAAACGCCGCATGCACCAAGACGGGCCCCGAGACCCCTTCAAATCGTCTCACTCGGATGCCATTGTCTGAACGCGACTGTCAGTCCGCAGGATCTCGAAGGCGACAAACACCATCCCATTGTCATCGTTTTTATGGCGCACTACCTCGGGCAAGACAAGCCCCAAGCACGGGACGAATCATCAGGCATTCATGGCATTACGTCGATGTCATTTTGCATGTCAATGGGCATCACATTGGGTGGCTCTAGGCACGCAAGACAAGACCCACGCCCGGGGGGGTCGCCGACCACTCCCCCCCTAAAGAGACATTTATGCATTTCCAGCTATTCCACCAGGAAACATCAACACCGACGAGGAGACATACTGATGGGTTTAGACCACCCTGAGGGCAGGGCAGCGCATGAAAGGCAACACGTGTTGCCCTAAAAGAGCTATGAAACCATAGGAAGGGCCACCGACGTGACCCCTTAGGCACATGAAGGCCGCCGACACGTCATGGCATCCGTCCCACGTATCGTCCATCACCACAGCGAAGACACGCCCCATGTCCAGAGCGGGTCCCCACGCATGAAAGGAATTCTCTTTAGGCGGTCATTGTCATTACATACCGGACCCAACAACATATGACAAACCCCACCTCATTGTCCTTCCATTCAAGGCACACCGCATCCACCAAGGCAAGCCCTGAGGCCCCTTCAAATCCTCTCACCCGGATGGCGTTGTCTCCACCTGATTGTCAGTACGGAGGACCTGACACGCGACGAAACCCGGCTCATTGTCATCACTTTTATGGCGCACTACCTCGAACAAGACAAGCCCCAAGCACCGGACGAATCATCAAGCTGTCTTTGCTTTGTCCGGAGGCTGTTTTTCCATGTCCGTGGGCATGTCACTGGGTGGCTCTGGGCACGCAGGACAAGACCCACGCCCAGGGGGGGTCGCCGACCACTCCCCCCCTAAAGAGACATTTATGCATTTCCAGCTGTCCCACCAGGAAACATCAGCACTGACGAGGAGACATACTGATGGGTTTAGACAACCCTGTGGGCACCACAGCGCATGAAAGACAACACGTGTTGCCCTAAAAGAGATATGAAACCATAGGAACAGCCACTGATGTGACCCCTTAGGCACATCAAGGCCGCCGACACGTAGTAGCATTCGTCGCGGGTAGCATCCAACGCCGCCGAGAAGACAGGCCCCATGTCCAGAGCGGGTCCTCGCGCATGAAATGAATTCTCTTTAGGTGGTCATTGTCATTACATACGGGACACGACAACATATGAAAAACCCCACCTCGACGTCCTTCCTTTCAAGGCACGCCGCATGCACCAAGACGGGCCCTGAGGCCCCTTCAAATCGTCTCACTCGGATGCCATTGTCTGGACGCGACTGTCAGTCCGCAGGATCGCACATGCGACAAACCCCGTCTCATTGCCATCGTTTTTAGGGCGCACTACCTCGGGCAAGACAAGCCCCAAGCACGGGACGAATCATCAGGAATTCATGGCATTGCGTCGATGCCATTTTCCATGTCACTGGGCATGTCTGTGGGTGGCTCTCGGCACGCAGGACAAGACCCACGCCCAGGGGGGGTCGCCGACCACTCCCCCCCTAAAGAGACATTTATGCATTTCCAGCTATTCCACCAGGAAACATCAACACTGACGAGGAGACATACTGAGTGGTTTAGACCACCCAGAGGGAACCGCAGCGCATGAAAGGCAACACGTGTTGCCCTAAAAGGGCTATGAAACCATAGGAAGGGACACCGACGTGGCCCCTTAGGCACATGAAGGCCGCCGACATGTCATGGCATCCGTCCCGCGTATCGTCCAACACCGCCGAGGAGACAGGACCCATGTCCAGAGCGGGTCCTCACGCATGAAATGAATTCTCTTTAGGTGGTCATTGTCTTTACATACCGGACACAACAACATATGACAAACCCCACCTCAACGTCCTTCCTTTCAAGGCACGCCGCACGCACCAAGACGGGCCCCGAGGCCCCTTCAAATCGCCTCACTAGGATTCCATTGTCTGGACGCGATTGTCAGTCCGTAGGATCTCACAGGCGACAAACCCCACCCATCTCATTGTCATCGGTTTTATGGCGCACCACCTCGGGCAAGACAAGACCCTAGCACGGGAAGAATCATCAGGAATTCAGGGCATTGCGTCGATGCCATTTTCCATGTCACTGGGCATGTCATTGGGTGGCTCTAGGCACGCAGGACAAGACCCACGCCCAGGGGGGTCGCCGACCACTCCCCCCCTAAAGAGACATTTATGCATTTCCAGCTATCCCACCAGGAAACATCAACACTGACGAGGAGACATACTGATGGGTTTAGACCACCCTGAGGGCACCACAGCGCATGAAAGACAACACGTGTTGCCCTAAAAGAGCTATGAAACCATAGGAAGGGCCACCGACGTGACCCCTTATGCACATGAAGGCCACCGACAAGTCATGGCATCCATCCCGCGTATCGTCGATCACCGCCGAGAAGACACGCCCCATGTCCAGAGCGGGTCCTCACTCATGAAAAGAATTCTCTTTAGGTGGTAATTGTAATTACATACAGGACCCAACAACATATGAAAAACCCCACCTCGACGTCCTTCCTTTCAAGGCACGTCGCATCCACCAAGACATGCCCCGAGGCCACTTCAAATCGTCTCACTCGGATGGCTTTGTCTCCACGCGATTGTCAGTTCGTCGGACCTGACACGCGACGAACCCCGTCTCATTGTCATCGCTTTTATGGGGCACTACCGCGGGCAAGACAAGCCCCAAGCACAGGAGGAATCATCTAGAGGCCATTTTTCCATGTCTGTGGGCATGTCACTGGGTGGCTCTGGGCACGCAGGACAAGACCCACGCCCAGGGGGGGTCGCCGACCACTCCCCCCCTAAAGAGACATTTCTGCATTTCCAGCTCTCCCACCAGGAAACATCAGCACTGACGAGGAGACATACTGAGTGGTTCAGACCACCCAGAGGGAACCGCAGCGCATGAAAGACAACACGTGTTGCCCTAAAAGAGCTATGAAACCATAGGAACGGCAACCGACGTGACCCCTTAGGCACGTGAAGGCCGCCGACACGTCATGGCATCCTTCCCGCGTATCGTCGACCACCGCCGAGAAGACAGACCCCATGTCCAGAGCGGGTCCTCACGCATGAAATGAATTCTCTTTAGGTGGTCGGTGTCGTTACATACCGAACCCAACAACATATGACAAACCCCAGCTCGGCGTCCTTCCTTTCAAGGCACCCCGCATCCACCAAGACAAGCCTCGAGGCCCCTTCAAATCGTCTCACTCGGATGGCATTGTCTCCACGCGATTGTCGGTACGTAGGACCTCACACGCGACGAACCCCGGCTCATTGTCAAAGCTTTTAAGGCGCACTACCCCGGAGAAGACAAGCCCCAAGCACCGGACGAATCATCACGCATTGATGGCATTGTCTAGAGGCCATTTTTCCATGTCCGTGGGCATGTCACTGGGTGGCTCGAGGCACGCAGGACAAGACCCACGCCCAGGGGGGGTCGCCGACCACTACCCCCCTAAAGAGACATTTATGCATTTACAGCTATCCCACCAGGAAACATCAGCACTGACGAGGAGACATACTGAGTGGTTTAGACCACCCAGAGGGCACCCCAGCTCATGAAAGACAACGCGAGTTGCCCTAAAAGAGCTATGAAACCATAGGAACGGCCACCGACGTGACCCCTTAGGCACATGAAGGCCGCCGGCACGTCATGGCATCCGTCCCGCGTGTCGTCGACCACCGCCGAGAAGACAACCCCATGTCCAGAGCGGGTCCTCACGCATGAAACGAATTCTATTTAGGTGGTCATGGACGTTACATACCGGACCCAACAAGATATGGCAAACCCCAGCTCGGCGTCCTTCCTTTCAAGGCACCCCGCATCCACCAATGCAAGCCCCGATGCCCCTTCAAATCGTCTCACTCGGATGGAATTGTCTCCACGCGATTGTCAGTACGTAGGACCTGACACGCGACGAACCCCGACTCATTTTCAAAGCTTTGATGGCGCACTACCCCGGACAAGACAAGCCCCAAGCACCGGACGAATCATCAAGCATTCATGGGATTGTCTAGAGGCCATTTTTCCATGTCCGTGGGCATGTCATTGGGTGGCTCTGGGCACGCAGGACAAGACCCACGCCCAGGGGGGGTCGCCGACCACTCCCCCCCTAAAGAGACATTTATGCATTTCCAGCTATCCCACCAGGAAACATCATCAGTGACGAGGAGACATACTGAGGGGTTTAGACATCCCAGAGGTCAGTGCAGCGCATGAAAGACAACACGTGTTGCCCTAAAAGAGCTATGAAACCATAGGAACGACCACCGACGTGACCCCTTAGGCACTTGAAGGCCGCCGACACGTCATGGCATCCGTCCCGCGTATCGTCGATCACCGCCGAGAAGACATGCCCCATGTCCACAGCGGGTCCTCACGCATGAAATGAATTCTCATCAGGTGGTGATTGTCGTTACATATAGGACCCAACAACATTTCACCAACCACCACCTCCATGTCTTTCCTTTTAAGGCACACCGCATCCACCAAGACAAGCCCCGAGGCCCCTTCAAATCGCCTCACCCGGATGGCATTGTCTCCACGCGATTGTCAGTACGTAGGACCTGACACGTGACGAACCCCGGCTCATTGTCATCGCTTTCATGGCGCAATACCCCGGACAAGACAAGCCCCAAGCACCGGACGAATCACCAAGCATTCATGGCATTGTCTAGAGGCCATTTTTTCATGTCCGTGGGCATGTCATTGGGTGGATCTGGGCGCGCAGGACAAGACCCACGCCCAGGGGGGGGTCGCCGACCACTCCCCCCCCCCCTGAAGAGACATTTATGCATTTCCAGCTATCCCACCAGGAAACATCAACAGTGACGAGGAGACATACTGAGGGGTTTAGACGTCCCAGAGGGCAGCGCAGCGCATGAAAGACCACACGTGTGGCACTGAAAAACCTATGAAAACGTAG
>CAUJRU010001027.1:25000-45000 GCA_963277665.1 Viscum album
GCACCAAAAAAATTCCACTACCAACAGGGAGAACTCCAAAGGGACAAGTGAGGGTCTTCTAGGTGGAGCTCACCCACCTGGGGATTCTTCGCTTGAGATATAACCGAGGAGAAAGTCACCCCTGGAACTGATTTAATGAGACCCGTCACAGTATCACCATCTTTCGATTAGTTTGTCCTTTACATGCGGGACCTGATCTTTGAGACAGGCATATGACTAGTGGAAGGATCAGCCATGTAGCATCACCAACAACATCTGCATTGTTTGGGGTATGACTGAGCTGACCACTCAGACCCCAACACAAGCCCAAACCGTTGTCCCGAACATTCAATTCTGTTCGATTAGTTTGTCCTTTGTACATGCACAACCTGATCTTTGAGACAAGCATATGACTAATGGAAGGATCAGCCAGGTAGCATCACCAACCACATCTGCAATGTTTGAGGTATGACTGAGCAGACCACTCAGACCCCAACACAAGCCCCAACCATCTTCCCAAATCGACAGGATTCCCCTTAATGAGTCATCACCTCCGCATGACGCTCGTGTATCTTGCAGAAACAGTAGATACACATTCTCAAGCCACCCTTATGAACATCATCACCCAAGGCATGACTGAGGAGGAAGGCACCCCAACTTGTCCAATAATGAACCATGGAAATCGTCACCCTGTTGGTGTGAGTTTCTTAGGACCCAAATAACTCGCACGTGGCCCCGACAATGCGTTGAGCAAAGCACTCCCACCAATCATTGCCCAAGGCAGCTTGCTATGGTTCGCATGAAATATCGCTGAATGAGAAATTTAGGAGCACGCTCTTGCATCCTGGTGATACCGACAGTTTCGCGCTTGAACCACTACCAAAATTCCACAACGCTCCAGAGAAGGTGAGGAAAAGGCGGTACAGCAAGGGACGACAAAGGAACCCAATCCCACCATGCCTCCCACATCCCAACATCTGCAAGAACTCAACCACACTCGGTGGCTTTTAAGCATAGCCCGACCCGCAACGCTCCATGAAAGGTGAGGAAAAAGGTGGGTACGACAGGACGGGGAAACAACCCAATCCCGCCCATACCCCCCACATCCCACCAGTGAGGAAAAAGGTAGGAACGTCAGGGGATGAGGAGGGAAACCCCCATCCCGCCGTGCCTCCCACATCTCACATTCCGTAGGAACTCAACCGCCATGAGGCAGCTTTTAAGCAGACGAACCAGCAACGCTCAAGAGACGTCAAGGAAAAGGAGTCAGGGTAGGTACGGGGGTCCTATGTCCCGCCGCGCCGCCCACATCCCACCATCCACAGGATCCCACAAACCGTGAGGCGGTATTTAAGCACCCAGCCCGCAATGCTCCACAGACGGGGAGGAAAAGGCAGGCACGTCAGGGGACGGGGCAAAAACCCAATCCCGCCGCGCCTCCCACATCCCACCATCCGCAGCAACTCAACCACCCTGAGGCGGCTTTTAAGCAAGCCAAGCCGCACTGCTCTAGAGAAGGCGAGGGAAGGGCAGGAGCGTCGAGGGACGACAAAGGAACACCAACCCACCATGCCTCCCACATCCCACCATCCAAGGAACTCCGCCACCGACAGGTGGCCTTTTAAGCAAGCCCGAACCGCAACGCTCCATGAAAGGTGAGGAAAAAGGCGGGCACGGCATGAGACTGGGCAAAAACCCATTCTTTCCAATGCCCCCCACATCCCACCGGTGAGGAAAAGGAATTACAGCGTCCCACCGCCATGCCTCCCACATCCCACCTTCCGAAGGAACTCAACCGCCATGAGGCAGATTTTAAGCAGACGAACCCACAACGCTCCAGGGACGTTGAGGAAAAGGAGTCATGACAGGAACGGAGGCCCTATGTCCCGCCGCACCCCCCACATCCCACCATTCAAAAGAACTCAACCACCGTTGCGAAACTTTTAACCAAGAACCAGGACACCAACCATGCTCATCTATCATCATCCCATCCAAGTTATATCTGTCTAGTATCGCATTGTCTTTTTAGCAAGCCCTTGGAAGACGGAACCGCAATTGTGCGAGAGAATTCAACCCAAGCATATAGACGGGGCCCCTACATCAGCACCAAAAAAATTCCACTACCAACAGGGAGAACTCCAAAGGGACAAGTGAGGGTCTTCTAGGTGGAGCTCACCCACCTGGGGATTCTTCGCTTGAGATATAACCGAGGAGAAAGTCACCCCTGGCACTGATTTAATGAGACCCGTCACAGTATCACCATCTTTCGATTAGTTTGTCCTTTACATGCGGGACCTGATCTTTGAGACAGGCATATGACTAGTGGAAGGATCAGCCATGTAGCATCACCAACAACATCTGCATTGTTTGGGGTATGACTGAGCTGACCACTCAGACCCCAACACAAGCCCAAACCGTCGTCCCGAACATTCAATTCTGTTCGATTAGTTTGTCCTTTGTACATGCACAACCTGATCTTTGAGACAAGCATATGACTAATGGAAGGATCAGCCAGGTAGCATCACCAACCACATCTGCAATGTTTGAGGTATGACTGAGCAGACCACTCAGACCCCAACACAAGCCCCAACCATCTTCCCAAATCGACAGGATTCCCCTTAATGAGTCATCACCTCCGCATGACGCTCGTGTATCTTGCAGAAACAGTAGATACACATTCTCAAGCCACCCTTATGAACATCATCACCCAAGGCATGACTGAGGAGGAAGGCACCCCAACTTGTCCAATAATGAACCATGGAAATCGTTACCCTGTTGGTGTGAGTCTCTTAGGACACAAATAACTCGCACGTGGCCCCGACAATGCGTTGAGCAAAGCACTCCCACCAATCATTGCCCAAGGCAGCTTGCTATGGTTCGCATGGAATATCGCTGAATGAGAAATTTAGGAGCACGCTCTCGCATCCTGGTGATACCGACAGTTTCGCGCTTGAACCACTACCAAAATTCCACAACGCTCCAGAGAAGGTGAGGAAAAGGCGGTACAGCAAGGGACGACAAAGGAACCCAATCCCACCATGCCTCCCACATCCCAACATCTGCAAGAACTCAACCACACTCAGTGGATTTTAAGCAAAGCCCGACCCGCAACGCTCCATGAAAGGTGAGGAAAAAGGTGGGTACGACAGGACGGGGAAACAACCCAATCCCGCCCATACCCCCCACATCCCACCAGTGAGGGAAAAGGTAGGAACGTCAGGGGATGAGGAGGGAAACCCCCATCCCGCCGTGCCTCCCACATCTCACATTCCGTAGGAACTCAACCGCCATGAGGCAGCTTTTAAGCAGACGAACCAGCAACGCTCAAGAGACGTCGAGGAAAAGGAGTCATGGTAGGTACGGGGGTCCTATGTCCCGCCGCGCCGCCCACATCCCACCATCCACAGGATCCCACAAACCGTGAGGCGGTATTTAAGCACCCAGCCCGCAATGCTCCACAGACGGGGAGGAAAAGGCAGGCACGTCAGGGGACGGGGCAAAAACCCAATCCCGCCGCGCCCCCCACATCCCACCATCCGCAGCAACTCAACCACCCTGAGGCAGCTTTTAAGCAAGCAAAGCCGCACTGCTCTAGAGAAGGCGAGGGAAGGGCAGGAGCGTCGAGGGACGACAAAGGAACACCAACCCACCATGCCTCCCACATCCCACCATCCAAGGAACTCCGCCACCAACAGGTGGCCTTTTAAGCAAGCCCGAACCGCAACGCTCCATGAAAGGTGAGGAAAAAGGCGGGCACGGCATGAGACTGGGCAAAAACCCATTCTTTCCAATGCCCCCCACATCCCACCGGTGAGGAAAAGGAATTACAGCGTCCCACCGCCATGCTTCCCACATCCCACCTTCCGAAGGAACTCAACCGCCGTGAGGCAGATTTTAAGCAGACGAACCCACAACGCTCCAGGGACGTTGAGGAAAAGGAGTCATGACAGGAACAGAGGCCCTATGTCCCGCCGCACCCCCCACATCCCACCATTCAAAAGAACTCAACCACCGTTGCGAAACTTTTAACCAAGAACCAGGACACCAACCATGCTCATCTATCATCATCCCATCCAAGTTATATCTGTCTAGTATCGCATCGTCTTTTTAGCAAGCCCTTGGAACCCGAAACCAAAATTGTGCGAGAGAATTCAACCCAAGCATATAGACGGGGCCCGTACATCAGCACCAACAAAATTCCACTACCAACAGGGAGAACTCCAAAGGGACAAGTGAGGGTCTTCAAGGTGGAGCTCACCCACCTGGGGATTCTTCGCTTGAGGTATAACCGAGGAGAAAGTCAGCCCTGGCACTGATTTAATGAGACCCGTCACAGTATCACCATCTTTCGATTAGTTTGTCCTTTACATGCGGGACCTGATCTTTGAGACAGGCATATGACTAGTGGAAGGATCAACCATGTAGCATCACCAACCACATCTGCAATGTTTGAGGTATGACTGAGCAGACCACTCAGACCCCAACACAAGCCCAAACCGTCGTCCCGAGCATTCAATTCCATTCGATTAGTTTGTCCTTCGTACATGCACAGCCTGATCTTTGAGACAATAATATGACTAATGGAAAGATCAACCGGGTACCATCACCAACCACATCTGCAATGTTTGAGGTATGACTGAGCAGACCACTCAGACCCCAACACAAGCCCGAACCATCTCTTCCCAAATCGACATGTTTCCCCTTAATTAGTCATCACCTCTGCATGACGCTCGTGTATCTTGCAGAAACAGTAGATACACATTCTCAAGCCACCCTTATGAACATCATCACCCAAGGCATGACTGAGGAGGAAGGCACCCCAACTTGTCCAATAATGAACCATGGAAATCGTTACCCTGTTGGTGTGAGTTTCTTAGGACCCAAATAACTCGCACGTGGCCCCGACAATGCGTTGAGCAAAGCACTCCCACCAATCATTGCCCAAGGCAGCTTGCTATGGTTCGCATGGAATATCACTGAATGAGAAATTTAGGAGCACGCTCTCGCATCCTGGTGATACCGACAGTTTCGCGCTTGAACCACTACCAAAATTCCACAACGCTCCAGAGAAGGTGAGGAAAAGGCGGTACAGCAAGGGACGACAAAGGAACCCAATCCCACCATGCCTCCCACATCCCAACATCTGCAAGAACTCAACCACAATCAGTGGATTTTAAGCAAAGCCCGACCCGCAACGCTCCATGAAAGGTGAGGAAAAAGGTGGGTACGACAGGACGGGGAAACAACCCAATCCCACCCATACCCCCCACATCCCACCAGTGAGGAAAAAGGTAGGAACGTCAGGGGATGAGGAGGGAAACCCCCATCCCGCCGTGCCTCCCACATCTCACATTCCGTAGGAACTCAACCGCCATGAGGCAGCTTTTAAGCAGACGAACCAGCAACGCTCAAGAGACGTCGAGGAAAAGGAGTCATGGTAGGTACGGGGGTCCTATGTCCCGCCGCGCCGCCCACATCCCACCATCCACAGGATCCCACAAACCGTGAGGCGGTATTTAAGCACCCAGCCCGCAATGCTCCACAGACGGGGAGGAAAAGGCAGGCACGTCAGGGGACGGGGCAAAAACCCAATCCCGCCGCGCCCCCCACATCCCACCATCCGCAGCAACTCAACCGCCCTGAGGCAGCTTTTAAGCAAGCAGAGCCGCACTGCTCTAGAGAAGGCGAGGGAAGGGCAGGAGCGTCGAGGGACGACAAAGGAACACCAACCCACCATGCCTCCCACATCCCACCATCCAAGGAACTCCGCCACCAACAGGTGGCCTTTTAAGCAAGCCCGAACCGCAACGCTCCATGAAAGGTGAGGAAAAAGGCGGGCACGGCATGAGACTGGGCAAAAACCCATTCTTTCCAATGCCCCCCACATCCCACCGGTGAGGAAAAGGAATTACAGCGTCCCACCGCCATGCCTCCCACATCCCACCTTCCGAAGGAACTCAACCGCCATGAGGCAGATTTTAAGCAGACGAACCCACAACGCTCCAGGGACGTTGAGGAAAAGGAGTCATGACAGGAACGGAGGCCCTATGTCCCGCCGCACCCCCCACATCCCACCATTCAAAAGAACTCAACCACCGTTGCGAAACTTTTAACCAAGAACCAGGACACCAACCATGCTCATCTATCATCATCCCATCCAAGTTATATCTGTCTAGTATCGCATCGTCTTTTTAGCAAGCCCTTGGAACCCGAAACCAAAATTGTGCGAGAGAATTCAACCCAAGCATATAGACGGGGCCCTTACATCAGCACCAACAAAATTCCACTACCAACAGGGAGAACTCCAAAGGGACAAGTGAGGTTCTTCTAGGTGGAGCTCACCCACCTGGGGATTCTTCGCTTGATGTATAACCGAGGAGAAAGTCAGCCGTGTCACTGATTTAATGAGACCCTTCACAGTATCACCATCTTTCGATTAGTTTGTCCTTGTACATGCAGGACCTGATCTTTGAGACACGCATATGACTAGTGGAAGGATCACCCATGTAGCGTCACTAACCACATCTGCAATGTTTGAGGTATGACTGAGCAGACCACTCAGACCCCAACACAAGCCTAAACCGTCGTCCCGAGCATTCAATTCCATTCGATTAGTTTGTCCTTTGTACATGCACGACCTGATCTTTGATACAAGCATATGACTAATGGAAGGATCAGCCAGGTAGCATCACCAACCACATCTGCAATGTTTGAGGTATGACTGAGCAAACCACTCAGACCCCAACACAAGCCCAAACCATCTTCCCAAATCGACATGTTTCCCCTTAATTAGTCATCACCTCTGTATGACGCTCGTGTATCTTGCAAAAACAATAGATACACATTCTTCGCTTGATGTATAACCGAGGAGAACGTCAAACTTGTCACTGATTTAATGAGACCCTTCACAGTATCACCATCTTTCGGTTAGTTTGTCCCTGTACATGCACAGACTGATCTTTGAGACAAGCATATGACTAGTGTTCTCATCGGATATCCAACCAAGCCAAACCGTGTTCCATCATTCACATGGAAACATGTACAAGGACCAAATGAAAGCGAGGAGAAATTAAACCCCCACTTACGGATGAGGGTGCCAACGAGACCAACGTTCCCTTCCCAAAAAAGGGAGACCGCAGTATCTTGACAACCATCCACCACTCCCACACAATCGCGTAAGCACAACCATCAACCCACACAACTGACCGTCACGCCTCGAGGGAAGCAACCCGAGAGGCATCACAATGCAGCACATGAAGGCAGGGAAAGCCCGCTATGCATGACACAAGGGAAGGATTGATATACCCAACCCCCTAGCGCCAACGAGACCAACGTTCCATTCCCAAAAAAGGGAGACCGCAGTATCTTGACAACCATCCACCACTTCCACACAATCGCATAAGGGCAACCATCAACCCACACAACTGATCATGCACAACCTGATCTTTGAGACAAGCATATGACTAGTAGAAGGATCAGCCATGTAGCATCACCAACAACATCTGCATTGTTTGAGGTATGACTGAGCTCACCACTCAGACCCCAACACAAGCCCAAACCATCATCCCGAACATTCAATTCCGTTCCATTAGTTTGTCCTTTGTACATGCACAACCTGATCTTTGGGACAAGCATATGACTAATGGAAGGATCAGCCAGGTTGCATCACCAACCACATCTGCAATGTTTGAGGTATGACTGAGCAGACCACTCAGACCCCAACACAAGCCCAAACCGTCTTTCCAAATCGACAGGAACCCAATTAATGAGTCATCACCTCTGCATGATGCTCAATACCGCAATTGTGCGAGAGAATTCAACCCAAGCATATAAACAGGGCCCGTATATCATAACTGACAAAATTCCACTACCAACAGGGAGAACTCCGAAGGGACAAGTGAGGGTCTTCTAGGTGGAGCTCACCCACCTGGGGATTCTTCTCTTGATGTATAACTGAGGAGAAAGTCAGCCCTGGCACTAATTTAATGAGACCCATCACAGTATCACCATCTTTCGATTAGTTTGTCTTTGTACATGCGGGACCTGATCTTTGAGTCAAGCATATGACTAGTTGAAGGATCAGCCATGTAGCATCACCAACAACATCTGCATTGTTTGAGGTATGACTGAGCTAACCACTCAGACCCCAACACAAGCCCAAACCGTCGTCCCGAACATTCAATTCCATTCGATTAGTTTTTCCTTTGTACATGCACCACCTGATCTTTGGGACAAGCATATGACTAATGGAAGGATCAGCCAGGTAGCATCACCAACCACATCTGCAATGTTTGAGGTATGACTGAGCAAACCACTCAGACCCCAACACAAGCCCAAACCATCTTCCCAAATCGACAGGATTCCCCTTAATGAGTCATCACCTCTGCGTGACGACGCTCGTGTATCTTGTCGAAACAATAGATACACATTCTTCGCTTGATGTATAACCGAGGAGAACGTCAAACTTGTCACTGATTTAATGAGACCCTTCACAATATCACCATCTTTCGGTTAGTTTGTCCCTGTACATGCACAGACTGATCTTTGAGACAAGCATTTGACTAGTGTTCTCAACGGATATCCAACCAAGCCAAACCGTGTTCCATCATTCACATGGAAACATGCACAAGGACCAAATGAAAGCGAGGAGAAATTAATCCCCCACTTACGGATGAGGGTGCCAACGAGACCAACGTTCCCTTCCCAAAAAAGGGAGACCGCAGTATCTTGACAACCATCCACCACTCCCACACAATCGCGTAAGCACAACCATCAACCCACACAACTGACCGTGACGCCTCAAGGGAAGCAACCCGAGAGGCATCACAATGCAGCACATGAAGGCAGGGAAAGCCCGCTATGCATGACACAAGGGAAGGATTTATATACCCAACCCCCTAGAGCCAAGGAGACCAACGTTCCCTTCCCAAAAAAGGGAGACCGCAGTATCTTGACAACCATCCACCACTCCCACACAATCGCGTAAGCACAACCATCAACCCACACAACTGACTGTGACACCTCGAGGGAAGCAACCCGAGAGACATCACAATGCAGCACATGAAGGCAGGGAAAGCCCGCTATGCATGACACAAGGGAAGGATTTATATACCCAACCCCCAAGAGCCAAGGAGACCAACGTTCCCTTCCCAAAAAAGGGAGACCGCAGTATCTTGACAACCATCCACCACTCCCACACAATCGCGTAAGCACAACCATCAACCCACACAACTGACCGTGACGCCTCAAGGGAAGCAACCCCAGAGGCATCACAATGCAGCACATGAAGGCAGGGAAAGCCCGCTATGCATGACACAAGGGAAGGATTTATATACCCAACCCCCTAGAGCCAAGGAGACCAACGTTCCCTTCCCAAAAAAGGGAGACCGCAGTATCTTGACAACCATCCACCACTCCCACACAATCGCGTAAGCACAACCATCAACCCACACAACTGACCGTGACGCCTCGAGGGAGGCAACCCGAGAGGCATCACAATGCAGCACATGAAGGCAGGGAAAGCACCGCTATGCATGACACAAGGGAAGGATTGATATACCCAACCCCCTAGAGCCAACGAGACCAACGTTCCCTTCCCAAAAAAGGGAGACCGCAGTATCTTGACAGCCATCCACCACTCCCACACAATCGCGTAAGCACAACCATCAACCCACACAACTGACCGTGACGCCTCGAGGGAAGCAACCCGAGAGGCATCACAATGCAGCACATGAAGGCAGGGAAAGCCCGCTATGCATGACACAAGGGAAGGATTGATATACCCAACCCCCTAGAGCCAACGAGACCAACGTTCCCTTCCCAAAAAAGGGAGACCGCAGTATCTTGACAACCATCCACCACTCCCACACAATCGCGTAAGCACAACCATCAACCCACACAACTGACCGTGACGCCTCGAGGGAAGCAACCCGAGAGGCATCACAATGCAGCACATGAAGGCAGGGAAAGCCCGCTATGCATGACACAAGGGAAGGATTGATATACCCAACCCCCTAGAGCCAACGAGACCAACGTTCCCTTCCCAAAAAAGGGAGACCGCGGTATCTTGACAACCATCCACCACTCCCACACAATCGCATAAGCGCAACCATCAACCCACACAACTGATCATGCAGGACCTGATCTTTGAGACAAGCATATGACTAGTGGAAGGATCAGACATGTAGAATCACCAACAACATCTGCATTGTTTGAGGTATGACTGAGCTCACCACTCAGACCCCAACACAAGCCCAAACCGTCGTCCCGAACATTCAATTCCGTTCGATTAGTTTGTCCATTGTACATGCACAACCTGATCTTTGAGACAAGCATATGACTAATGGAAGGATCAACAAGGTTGCATCACCAACCAAATCTGCAATGTTTGAGGTATGACCCCACCTCAACGTCCTTCCCTTCAAGGCACGCCGCATGCACCAAGACGGGCCTCGAGGCCCCTTCAAATCGTCTCACTCGGATGCCATTGTCTGGAAACGACTATCAGCCCGCAAGATCACACATGCGACAAACCCCATCTCGTTGTCATCGTTTTTAGGGCGCACTACCTCGGGAAAGACAAGCCCCAAGCACGGGACGAATCATCGAGAATTCATGGCATTGCGTCCATGCCATTTTCCATGTCACTGGGCATGTCATCGGGTGGCTCTAGGCACGCAGGACAAGACCCACGCCCAGGGGGGGTCGCCGACCACTCCCCCCCCTAAAGAGACATTTATGCATTTCCAGCTATTCCACCAGGAAACATCAACAGTGACGAGGAGACATACTGATGGGTTTAGACCACCCTAAGGGCACCGCAGTGCATGAAAGACAACACGGGTTGCCCTAAAAGAGCTATGAAACCATAGGAAGGGCCACCGACGTGACCCCTTAGGCACATGAAGGCCGCCGACACGTCATGGCATCCGTCCCGCGTCTCGTCCATCACCGCAGAGAAGACACGCCCCATGTCCAGAGCGGGTCCTCACGCATGAAAGGAATTATCTTGAGGCGGTCATTGTCATTACATACCGTACCCAACAACATATGACAAACCCCACCACGTCGTCCTTCCTTGCAAGGCACACCGCATCCTCCAAGGCAAGCCCCGATGCCCCTTCAAATCGTCCCACTCGGGTGGCGTTGTCTCCACGTGATTGTCAGTACGTCGGACCTGACACGCGACGCACCCCGGCTCATTGTCATCACTTTTATGGCGCATTACCTCAGACAAGACAAGCCCCAAGCACCGTATGAATCCTCAAGCTTTCATGGATTTGTCTGGAGGCCATTTTTCCATGTCCGTGGGCATGTCACTAGGTGGCTCTGGGCACGCAGGACAAGACCCACGCCCAGGGGGGGTCGCCGACCACTCCCCCCCTAAAGAGACATTTATGCATTTTCAGCTGTCCCACCAGGAAACATCAGCACTGACGAGGAGACATACTAACGGGTTTAGACAACCCTGTGGGCACCACAGCGCATGAAAGACAACACGTGTTGCCCTAAAAGATATATGAAACCATAGGAACAGCCACCGATGTGACCCCTTAGGCACATGAAGGCCGCCGACACGTAGTAGCATTCATCCCGGGTAGCGTCCAACACCGCCGAGAAGACAGGCCCCATGTCCAGAGAGGGTCCTCACGCATGAAATGAATTCTCTTTAGGTGGTCATTGTCATTACATACGGGACACGACAACAGATGACAAACCCCACCGCAACGTCCTTCCTTTCAAGGCACGCCACACGCACCAAGACGGGCCTCGAGGCCCCTTCAAATCGTCTCACTCGGATGCCATTGTCTGGACACGACTGTCAGTCCGCAGGATCACACATGCGACAAACCCCATCTCATTGTCATCGTTTTTAGGGCGCACTACCTCGGGCAAGACAAGCCCCAAGCACGGGACGAATCATCAGAAATTCATGGCACTGCGTCGATGCCATTTTCCATGTCACTCGGCATGTCAGTGGGTGGCTCTAGGCACGCAGGACAAGACCCACGCCCAGGGGGGGTCGCCGACCACTCCCCCCCTAAAGAGACATTTATGCATTTCCAGCTATACCACCAGGAAACATCAACAGTGACGAGGAGACATACTGATGGGTTTAGACCACCCTAAGGGCACCGCAGTGCATGAAAGACAACACGGGTTGCCCTAAAAGAGCTATGAAACCATAGGAAGGGCCACCGACGTGACCCCTTAGGCACATGAAGGCCGCCGACACGTCATGGCATCCGTCCCGCGTCTCGTCCATCACCGCAGAGAAGACGCGCCCCATGTCCAGAGCGAGTCCTCACGCCTCAAAGGAATTATCTTTAGGTGGTCATTGTCAATACATACCGTACCCAACAACATATGACAAACCCCACCACATCGTCCTTCCTTGCAAGGCACACCGCATCCACCAAGGCAAGCCCCGAGGCCCCTTCAAATCGTCTCACTCGGATGCCGTTGTCTCCACGTGATCGTCAGTACGTCGGACCTCACACACGCGACAAACCCCATCTCATTGTCATCGTTTTTATGGCGCACTACCTCGGGCAAGACAAGCCCGAAGCACGGGACAAATCATCAGGAATTCTTGGCATTGCGTCGATGCCATTTTCCACGTCACTCGGCGTGGGTCTGACACGCGACGCACCCCAGCTCATTGTCATCACTTTTATGGCGCATTACCTCAGACAAGACAAGCCCCAAGCACCGTACGAATCATCAGGCTTTCATGGATTCGTCTGGAGGCCGTTTTTCCATGTCCGTGGGCATGTCACTGGGTGGCTCTGGGCACACAGGACAAGACCCACGCCCAGGGGGGGTCGCCGACCACTCCCCCCCTAAAGAGACATTTATGCATTTCCAGCTGTCCCACCAGGAAACATCAGCACTGACGAGGAGACATACTGATGGGTTCAGACAACCCTGTGGGCACCACAGCGCATGAAAGACAACACGTGTTGCCCTAAAAGAGATATGAAACCATAGGAACAGCCACCAATGTGACCCCTTAGGCACATCAAGGCCGCCATCACGTACTAGCATCCATCCCGGGTAGCGTCCAACACCGCCGAGAAGACAGGCCCCATGTCCAGAGAGGGTCCTCACGCATGAAATGAATTCTCTTTAGGTGGTCATTATCATTACATACGGGACACGAAAACACATGAATAACCACACCTCAACGTCCTTCCTTTCAAGGCACACCGCATGCACCAAGACGGGCCTCGAGGCCCCTTCAAATCGTCTCACTCGGATGCCTTTGTCTGGAAACGACTGTCAGCCCGCAAGATCACACATGCGACAAAACCCATCTCATTGTCATCGTTTTTAGGGCGCACTACCTCAGGAAAGACAAGCCCCAAGCACGGGACGAATCATCAAGAATTCATGGCATTGCGTCGATGCCATTTTCCATGTCACTGGGCATGTCATCGGGTGGCTCTAGGCACGCAGGACAAGACCCACGCCCAGGGGGGGTCGCCGACCACTCCCCCCCTAAAGAGACATTTATGCATTTCCAGCTATTCCACCAGGAAACATCAAAAGTGACGAGGAGACATACTGAGGGGTTTAGACCACCCTAAGGGCACCGCAGTGCATGAAAGACAACACGGGTTGCCCTAAAAGAGCTATGAAACCATAGGAAGGGCCACCGACGTGACCCCTTAGGCACATGAAGGCCGCCGACACGTCATGACATCCGTCCCGCGTCTCGTCCATCACCGCAGAGAAGACACGCCCCATGTCCAGAGCGGGTCCTCACGCATGAAATGAATTATCTTTAGGCGGTCATTGTCATTACATACCGTACCCAACAACATATGACAAACCCCACCACGTCGTCCTTCCTTGCAAGGCACACCGCATCCTCCAAGGCAAGCCCCGATGCCCCTTCAAATCGTCCCACTCGGGTGGCGTTGTCTCCACGTGATTGTCAGTACCTCGGACCTCACACGCGACGCACCCCGGCTCATTGTCATCACTTTTATGGCGCATTACCTCAGACAAGACAAGCCCCAAGCACCGTATGAATCCTCAAGCTTTCATGGATTTGTCTGGAGGCCATTTTTCCATGTCCGTGGGCATGTCACTAGGTGGCTCTGGGCACGCAGGACAAGACCCACGCCCAGGGGGGGTCGCCGACCACTCCCCCCCTAAAGAGACATTTATGCCTTTCCAGCTGTCCCACCAGGAAACATCAGCACTGACGAGGAGACATACTGGAGGGTTTAGACAACCCTGTGGGCACCACAGCGCATGAAAGTCAACACGTGTTGCCCTAAAAGATATATGAAACCGTAGGAACAGCCACCGATGTGACCCCTTAGGCACATGAAGGCCGCCGACACGTAGTAGCATTCATCCCGGGTAGCGTCCAACACCGCCGAGAAGACAGGCCCCATGTCCAGAGAGGGTCCTCACGCATGAAATGAATTCTCTTTAGGTGGTCATTGTCATTACATACGGGACACGACAACAGATGACAAACCCCACCGCAACGTCCTTCCTTTCAAGGCACGCCACACGCACCAAGACGGGCCTCGAGGCCCCTTCAAATCGTCTCACTCGGATGCCATTGTCTGGACACGACTGTCAGTCCGCAGGATCACACATGCGACAAACCCCATCTCATTGTCATCGTTTTTAGGGCGCACTACCTCGGGCAAGACAAGCCCCAAGCACGAGACGAATCATCAGGAATTCATGGCACTGCGTCGATGCCATTTTCCATGTCACTCGGCATGTCATTGGGTGGCTCTAGGCACGCAGGACAAGACCCACGCCCAGGGGGGGTCGCCGACCACTCCCCCCCTAAAGAGACATTTATGCATTTCCAGCTATACCACCAGGAAACATCAACAGTGACGAGGAGACATACTGATGGGTTTAGACCACCCTAAGGGCACTGCAGTGCATGAAAGACAACACGGGTTGCCCTAAAAGAGCTATGAAACCATAGGAAGGGCCACCGACGTGACCCCTTAGGCACATGAAGGCCGCCGACACGTCATGGCATCCGCCCCGCGTCTCGTCCATCACCGCAGAGAAGACACGCCCCATGTCCAGAGCTGGTCCTCACGCCTCAAAGGAATTATCTTTAGGCGGTCATTGTCAATACATACCGTACCCAACAACATATGACAAACCCCACCACGTCGTCCTTCCTTGCAAGGCACACCGCATCCACCAAGGCAAGACCCGAGGTCCCTTCAAATCGTCCCACTCGGATGGCGTTGTCTCCACGTGATTGTCAGTACGTCGGACCTGACACGCGACGCACCCCGGCTCATTGTCATCACTTTTATGACGCATTACCTCAGACAAGACAAGCCCCAAGCACCGTACGAATAATCAAGCTTTCATGGATTTGTCTGGAGGTCGTTTTTCCATGTTCGTGGGCATGTCACTGGGTGGCTCTGGGCACGCAGGACAAGACCCACGCCCAGGGGGGGTCGCCGACCACTCCCCCCCTAAAGAGACATTTATGCATTTCCAGCTGTCCCACCAGGAAACATCAGCACTGACGAGGACACATACTGATGGGTTCAGACAACCCAATGGGCACCACAACGCATGAAAGACAGCACGTGTTGCCCTTAAAGAGCTACGAATCCATACGAACAGCCACCAAAGTGACCCCTTAGGCACACGAAGGCCGCCGACACGTCATGGCATCCGTCCCGGGTATCATCCAACACCGCCGAGAAGACAGGACCCATGTCCAGAGCGGGTCCCCGCGCATGAAATGAATTATCTTTAGGCGGTCATTGTCTTTACATTCCGAACACAACAACATGTGACAAACCCCACCTCGACGTCCTTCCTTTCAAGAAACGCCGCATGCACCAAGACGGGCCCCGAGACCCCTTCAAATCGTCTCACTCGGATGCCATTGTCTGAACGCGACTGTCAGTCCGCAGGATCTCGAAGGCGACAAACACCATCCCATTGTCATCGTTTTTATGGCGCACTACCTCGGGCAAGACAAGCCCCAAGCACGGGACGAATCATCAGGCATTCATGGCATTACGTCGATGTCATTTTGCATGTCAATGGGCATCACATTGGGTGGCTCTAGGCACGCAAGACAAGACCCACGCCCGGGGGGGTCGCCGACCACTCCCCCCCTAAAGAGACATTTATGCATTTCCAGCTATTCCACCAGGAAACATCAACACCGACGAGGAGACATACTGATGGGTTTAGACCACCCTGAGGGCAGGGCAGCGCATGAAAGGCAACACGTGTTGCCCTAAAAGAGCTATGAAACCATAGGAAGGGCCACCGACGTGACCCCTTAGGCACATGAAGGCCGCCGACACGTCATGGCATCCGTCCCACGTATCGTCCATCACCACAGCGAAGACACGCCCCATGTCCAGAGCGGGTCCCCACGCATGAAAGGAATTCTCTTTAGGCGGTCATTGTCATTACATACCGGACCCAACAACATATGACAAACCCCACCTCATTGTCCTTCCATTCAAGGCACACCGCATCCACCAAGGCAAGCCCTGAGGCCCCTTCAAATCCTCTCACCCGGATGGCGTTGTCTCCACCTGATTGTCAGTACGGAGGACCTGACACGCGACGAAACCCGGCTCATTGTCATCACTTTTATGGCGCACTACCTCGAACAAGACAAGCCCCAAGCACCGGACGAATCATCAAGCTGTCTTTGCTTTGTCCGGAGGCTGTTTTTCCATGTCCGTGGGCATGTCACTGGGTGGCTCTGGGCACGCAGGACAAGACCCACGCCCAGGGGGGGTCGCCGACCACTCCCCCCCTAAAGAGACATTTATGCATTTCCAGCTGTCCCACCAGGAAACATCAGCACTGACGAGGAGACATACTGATGGGTTTAGACAACCCTGTGGGCACCACAGCGCATGAAAGACAACACGTGTTGCCCTAAAAGAGATATGAAACCATAGGAACAGCCACTGATGTGACCCCTTAGGCACATCAAGGCCGCCGACACGTAGTAGCATTCGTCGCGGGTAGCATCCAACGCCGCCGAGAAGACAGGCCCCATGTCCAGAGCGGGTCCTCGCGCATGAAATGAATTCTCTTTAGGTGGTCATTGTCATTACATACGGGACACGACAACATATGAAAAACCCCACCTCGACGTCCTTCCTTTCAAGGCACGCCGCATGCACCAAGACGGGCCCTGAGGCCCCTTCAAATCGTCTCACTCGGATGCCATTGTCTGGACGCGACTGTCAGTCCGCAGGATCGCACATGCGACAAACCCCGTCTCATTGCCATCGTTTTTAGGGCGCACTACCTCGGGCAAGACAAGCCCCAAGCACGGGACGAATCATCAGGAATTCATGGCATTGCGTCGATGCCATTTTCCATGTCACTGGGCATGTCTGTGGGTGGCTCTCGGCACGCAGGACAAGACCCACGCCCAGGGGGGGTCGCCGACCACTCCCCCCCTAAAGAGACATTTATGCATTTCCAGCTATTCCACCAGGAAACATCAACACTGACGAGGAGACATACTGAGTGGTTTAGACCACCCAGAGGGAACCGCAGCGCATGAAAGGCAACACGTGTTGCCCTAAAAGGGCTATGAAACCATAGGAAGGGACACCGACGTGGCCCCTTAGGCACATGAAGGCCGCCGACACGTCATGGCATCCGTCCCGCGTATCGTCCAACACCGCCGAGGAGACAGGACCCATGTCCAGAGCGGGTCCTCACGCATGAAATGAATTCTCTTTAGGTGGTCATTGTCTTTACATACCGGACACAACAACATATGACAAACCCCACCTCAACGTCCTTCCTTTCAAGGCACGCCGCACGCACCAAGACGGGCCCCGAGGCCCCTTCAAATCGCCTCACTAGGATTCCATTGTCTGGACGCGATTGTCAGTCCGTAGGATCTCACAGGCGACAAACCCCACCCATCTCATTGTCATCGGTTTTATGGCGCACCACCTCGGGCAAGACAAGACCCTAGCACGGGAAGAATCATCAGGAATTCAGGGCATTGCGTCGATGCCATTTTCCATGTCACTGGGCATGTCATTGGGTGGCTCTAGGCACGCAGGACAAGACCCACGCCCAGGGGGGTCGCCGACCACTCCCCCCCTAAAGAGACATTTATGCATTTCCAGCTATCCCACCAGGAAACATCAACACTGACGAGGAGACATACTGATGGGTTTAGACCACCCTGAGGGCACCACAGCGCATGAAAGACAACACGTGTTGCCCTAAAAGAGCTATGAAACCATAGGAAGGGCCACCGACGTGACCCCTTATGCACATGAAGGCCACCGACAAGTCATGGCATCCATCCCGCGTATCGTCGATCACCGCCGAGAAGACACGCCCCATGTCCAGAGCGGGTCCTCACTCATGAAAAGAATTCTCTTTAGGTGGTAATTGTAATTACATACAGGACCCAACAACATATGAAAAACCCCACCTCGACGTCCTTCCTTTCAAGGCACGTCGCATCCACCAAGACATGCCCCGAGGCCACTTCAAATCGTCTCACTCGGATGGCTTTGTCTCCACGCGATTGTCAGTTCGTCGGACCTGACACGCGACGAACCCCGTCTCATTGTCATCGCTTTTATGGGGCACTACCGCGGGCAAGACAAGCCCCAAGCACAGGAGGAATCATCTAGAGGCCATTTTTCCATGTCTGTGGGCATGTCACTGGGTGGCTCTGGGCACGCAGGACAAGACCCACGCCCAGGGGGGGTCGCCGACCACTCCCCCCCTAAAGAGACATTTCTGCATTTCCAGCTCTCCCACCAGGAAACATCAGCACTGACGAGGAGACATACTGAGTGGTTCAGACCACCCAGAGGGAACCGCAGCGCATGAAAGACAACACGTGTTGCCCTAAAAGAGCTATGAAACCATAGGAACGGCAACCGACGTGACCCCTTAGGCACGTGAAGGCCGCCGACACGTCATGGCATCCTTCCCGCGTATCGTCGACCACCGCCGAGAAGACAGACCCCATGTCCAGAGCGGGTCCTCACGCATGAAATGAATTCTCTTTAGGTGGTCGGTGTCGTTACATACCGAACCCAACAACATATGACAAACCCCAGCTCGGCGTCCTTCCTTTCAAGGCACCCCGCATCCACCAAGACAAGCCTCGAGGCCCCTTCAAATCGTCTCACTCGGATGGCATTGTCTCCACGCGATTGTCGGTACGTAGGACCTCACACGCGACGAACCCCGGCTCATTGTCAAAGCTTTTAAGGCGCACTACCCCGGAGAAGACAAGCCCCAAGCACCGGACGAATCATCACGCATTGATGGCATTGTCTAGAGGCCATTTTTCCATGTCCGTGGGCATGTCACTGGGTGGCTCGAGGCACGCAGGACAAGACCCACGCCCAGGGGGGGTCGCCGACCACTACCCCCCTAAAGAGACATTTATGCATTTACAGCTATCCCACCAGGAAACATCAGCACTGACGAGGAGACATACTGAGTGGTTTAGACCACCCAGAGGGCACCCCAGCTCATGAAAGACAACGCGAGTTGCCCTAAAAGAGCTATGAAACCATAGGAACGGCCACCGACGTGACCCCTTAGGCACATGAAGGCCGCCGGCACGTCATGGCATCCGTCCCGCGTGTCGTCGACCACCGCCGAGAAGACAACCCCATGTCCAGAGCGGGTCCTCACGCATGAAACGAATTCTATTTAGGTGGTCATGGACGTTACATACCGGACCCAACAAGATATGGCAAACCCCAGCTCGGCGTCCTTCCTTTCAAGGCACCCCGCATCCACCAATGCAAGCCCCGATGCCCCTTCAAATCGTCTCACTCGGATGGAATTGTCTCCACGCGATTGTCAGTACGTAGGACCTGACACGCGACGAACCCCGACTCATTTTCAAAGCTTTGATGGCGCACTACCCCGGACAAGACAAGCCCCAAGCACCGGACGAATCATCAAGCATTCATGGGATTGTCTAGAGGCCATTTTTCCATGTCCGTGGGCATGTCATTGGGTGGCTCTGGGCA
>CAUJRU010001027.1:55000-75000 GCA_963277665.1 Viscum album
CAAGAGACGTCGAGGAAAAGGAGTCATGGTAGGTACGGGGGTCCTATGTCCCGCCGCGCCGCCCACATCCCACCATCCACAGGATCCCACAAACCGTGAGGCGGTATTTAAGCACCCAGCCCGCAATGCTCCACAGACGGGGAGGAAAAGGCAGGCACGTCAGGGGACGGGGCAAAAACCCAATCCCGCCGCGCCTCCCACATCCCACCATCCGCAGCAACTCAACCACCCTGAGGCGGCTTTTAAGCAAGCCAAGCCGCACTGCTCTAGAGAAGGCGAGGGAAGGGCAGGAGCGTCGAGGGACGACAAAGGAACACCAACCCACCATGCCTCCCACATCCCACCATCCAAGGAACTCCGCCACCGACAGGTGGCCTTTTAAGCAAGCCCGAACCGCAACGCTCCATGAAAGGTGAGGAAAAAGGCGGGCACGGCATGAGACTGGGCAAAAACCCATTCTTTCCAATGCCCCCCACATCCCACCGGTGAGGAAAAGGAATTACAGCGTCCCACCGCCATGCCTCCCACATCCCACCTTCCGAAGGAACTCAACCGCCATGAGGCAGATTTTAAGCAGACGAACCCACAACGCTCCAGGGACGTTGAGGAAAAGGAGTCATGACAGGAACGGAGGCCCTATGTCCCGCCGCACCCCCCACATCCCACCATTCAAAAGAACTCAACCACCGTTGAGAAACTTTTAACCAAGAACCAGGACACCAACCATGCTCATCTATCATCATCCCATCCAAGTTATATCTGTCTAGTATCGCATCGTCTTTTTAGCAAGCCCTTGGAAGACGGAACCGCAATTGTGCGAGAGAATTCAACCCAAGCATATAGACGGGGCCCCTACATCAGCACCAAAAAAATTCCACTACCAACAGGGAGAACTCCAAAGGGACAAGTGAGGGTCTTCTAGGTGGAGCTCACCCACCTGGGGATTCTTCGCTTGAGATATAACCGAGGAGAAAGTCACCCCTGGAACTGATTTAATGAGACCCGTCACAGTATCACCATCTTTCGATTAGTTTGTCCTTTACATGCGGGACCTGATCTTTGAGACAGGCATATGACTAGTGGAAGGATCAGCCATGTAGCATCACCAACAACATCTGCATTGTTTGGGGTATGACTGAGCTGACCACTCAGACCCCAACACAAGCCCAAACCGTCGTCCCGAACATTCAATTCTGTTCGATTAGTTTGTCCTTTGTACATGCACAACCTGATCTTTGAGACAAGCATATGACTAATGGAAGGATCAGCCAGGTAGCATCACCAACCACATCTGCAATGTTTGAGGTATGACTGAGCAGACCACTCAGACCCCAACACAAGCCCCAACCATCTTCCCAAATCGACAGGATTCCCCTTAATGAGTCATCACCTCCGCATGACGCTCGTGTATCTTGCAGAAACAGTAGATACACATTCTCAAGCCACCCTTATGAACATCATCACCCAAGGCATGACTGAGGAGGAAGGCACCCCAACTTGTCCAATAATGAACCATGGAAATCGTCACCCTGTTGGTGTGAGTTTCTTAGGACCCAAATAACTCGCACGTGGCCCCGACAATGCGTTGAGCAAAGCACTCCCACCAATCATTGCCCAAGGCAGCTTGCTATGGTTCGCATGAAATATCACTGAATGAGAAATTTAGGAGCACGCTCTTGCATCCTGGTGATACCGACAGTTTCGCGCTTGAACCACTACCAAAATTCCACAACGCTCCAGAGAAGGTGAGGAAAAGGCGGTACAGCAAGGGACGACAAAGGAACCCAATCCCACCATGCCTCCCACATCCCAACATCTGCAAGAACTCAACCACACTCGGTGGCTTTTAAGCATAGCCCGACCCGCAACGCTCCATGAAAGGTGAGGAAAAAGGTGGGTACGACAGGACGGGGAAACAACCCAATCCCGCCCATACCCCCCACATCCCACCAGTGAGGAAAAAGGTAGGAACGTCAGGGGATGAGGAGGGAAACCCCCATCCCGCCGTGCCTCCCACATCTCACATTCCGTAGGAACTCAACCGCCATGAGGCAGCTTTTAAGCAGACGAACCAGCAACGCTCAAGAGACGTCAAGGAAAAGGAGTCAGGGTAGGTACGGGGGTCCTATGTCCCGCCGCGCCGCCCACATCCCACCATCCACAGGATCCCACAAACCGTGAGGCGGTATTTAAGCACCCAGCCCGCAATGCTCCACAGACGGGGAGGAAAAGGCAGGCACGTCAGGGGACGGGGCAAAAACCCAATCCCGCCGCGCCTCCCACATCCCACCATCCGCAACAACTCAACCACCCTGAGGCGGCTTTTAAGCAAGCCAAGCCGCACTGCTCTAGAGAAGGCGAGGGAAGGGCAGGAGCGTCGAGGGACGACAAAGGAACACCAACCCACCATGCCTCCCACATCCCACCATCCAAGGAACTCCGCCACCGACAGGTGGCCTTTTAAGCAAGCCCGAACCGCAACGCTCCATGAAAGGTGAGGAAAAAGGCGGGCACGGCATGAGACTGGGCAAAAACCCATTCTTTCCAATGCCCCCCACATCCCACCGGTGAGGAAAAGGAATTACAGCGTCCCACCGCCATGCCTCCCACATCCCACCTTCCGAAGGAACTCAACCGCCATGAGGCAGATTTTAAGCAGACGAACCCACAACGCTCCAGGGACGTTGAGGAAAAGGAGTCATGACAGGAACGGAGGCCCTATGTCCCGCCGCACCCCCCACATCCCACCATTCAAAAGAACTCAACCACCGTTGCGAAACTTTTAACCAAGAACCAGGACACCAACCATGCTCATCTATCATCATCCCATCCAAGTTATATCTGTCTAGTATCGCATTGTCTTTTTAGCAAGCCCTTGGAAGACGGAACCGCAATTGTGCGAGAGAATTCAACCCAAGCATATAGACGGGGCCCCTACATCAGCACCAAAAAAATTCCACTACCAACAGGGAGAACTCCAAAGGGACAAGTGAGGGTCTTCTAGGTGGAGCTCACCCACCTGGGGATTCTTCGCTTGAGATATAACCGAGGAGAAAGTCACCCCTGGCACTGATTTAATGAGACCCGTCACAGTATCACCATCTTTCGATTAGTTTGTCCTTTACATGCGGGACCTGATCTTTGAGACAGGCATATGACTAGTGGAAGGATCAGCCATGTAGCATCACCAACAACATCTGCATTGTTTGGGGTATGACTGAGCTGACCACTCAGACCCCAACACAAGCCCAAACCGTCGTCCCGAACATTCAATTCTGTTCGATTAGTTTGTCCTTTGTACATGCACAACCTGATCTTTGAGACAAGCATATGACTAATGGAAGGATCAGCCAGGTAGCATCACCAACCACATCTGCAATGTTTGAGGTATGACTGAGCAGACCACTCAGACCCCAACACAAGCCCCAACCATCTTCCCAAATCGACAGGATTCCCCTTAATGAGTCATCACCTCCGCATGACGCTCGTGTATCTTGCAGAAACAGTAGATACACATTCTCAAGCCACCCTTATGAACATCATCACCCAAGGCATGACTGAGGAGGAAGGCACCCCAACTTGTCCAATAATGAACCATGGAAATCGTTACCCTGTTGGTGTGAGTCTCTTAGGACACAAATAACTCGCACGTGGCCCCGACAATGCGTTGAGCAAAGCACTCCCACCAATCATTGCCCAAGGCAGCTTGCTATGGTTCGCATGGAATATCGCTGAATGAGAAATTTAGGAGCACGATCTCGCATCCTGGTGATACCGACAGTTTCGCGCTTGAACCACTACCAAAATTCCACAACGCTCCAGAGAAGGTGAGGAAAAGGCGGTACAGCAAGGGACGACAAAGGAACCCAATCCCACCATGCCTCCCACATCCCAACATCTGCAAGAACTCAACCACACTCAGTGGATTTTAAGCAAAGCCCGACCCGCAACGCTCCATGAAAGGTGAGGAAAAAGGTGGGTACGACAGGACGGGGAAACAACCCAATCCCGCCCATACCCCCCACATCCCACCAGTGAGGGAAAAGGTAGGAACGTCAGGGGATGAGGAGGGAAACCCCCATCCCGCCGTGCCTCCCACATCTCACATTCCGTAGGAACTCAACCGCCATGAGGCAGCTTTTAAGCAGACGAACCAGCAACGCTCAAGAGACGTCGAGGAAAAGGAGTCATGGTAGGTACGGGGGTCCTATGTCCCGCCGCGCCGCCCACATCCCACCATCCACAGGATCCCACAAACCGTGAGGCGGTATTTAAGCACCCAGCCCGCAATGCTCCACAGACGGGGAGGAAAAGGCAGGCACGTCAGGGGACGGGGCAAAAACCCAATCCCGCCGCGCCCCCCACATCCCACCATCCGCAGCAACTCAACCACCCTGAGGCAGCTTTTAAGCAAGCAAAGCCGCACTGCTCTAGAGAAGGCGAGGGAAGGGCAGGAGCGTCGAGGGACGACAAAGGAACACCAACCCACCATGCCTCCCACATCCCACCATCCAAGGAACTCCGCCACCAACAGGTGGCCTTTTAAGCAAGCCCGAACCGCAACGCTCCATGAAAGGTGAGGAAAAAGGCGGGCACGGCATGAGACTGGGCAAAAACCCATTCTTTCCAATGCCCCCCACATCCCACCGGTGAGGAAAAGGAATTACAGCGTCCCACCGCCATGCTTCCCACATCCCACCTTCCGAAGGAACTCAACCGCCGTGAGGCAGATTTTAAGCAGACGAACCCACAACGCTCCAGGGACGTTGAGGAAAAGGAGTCATGACAGGAACAGAGGCCCTATGTCCCGCCGCACCCCCCACATCCCACCATTCAAAAGAACTCAACCACCGTTGCGAAACTTTTAACCAAGAACCAGGACACCAACCATGCTCATCTATCATCATCCCATCCAAGTTATATCTGTCTAGTATCGCATCGTCTTTTTAGCAAGCCCTTGGAACCCGAAACCAAAATTGTGCGAGAGAATTCAACCCAAGCATATAGACGGGGCCCGTACATCAGCACCAACAAAATTCCACTACCAACAGGGAGAACTCCAAAGGGACAAGTGAGGGTCTTCAAGGTGGAGCTCACCCACCTGGGGATTCTTCGCTTGAGGTATAACCGAGGAGAAAGTCAGCCCTGGCACTGATTTAATGAGACCCGTCACAGTATCACCATCTTTCGATTAGTTTGTCCTTTACATGCGGGACCTGATCTTTGAGACAGGCATATGACTAGTGGAAGGATCAACCATGTAGCATCACCAACCACATCTGCAATGTTTGAGGTATGACTGAGCAGACCACTCAGACCCCAACACAAGCCCAAACCGTCGTCCCGAGCATTCAATTCCATTCGATTAGTTTGTCCTTCGTACATGCACAGCCTGATCTTTGAGACAATAATATGACTAATGGAAAGATCAACCGGGTACCATCACCAACCACATCTGCAATGTTTGAGGTATGACTGAGCAGACCACTCAGACCCCAACACAAGCCCGAACCATCTCTTCCCAAATCGACATGTTTCCCCTTAATTAGTCATCACCTCTGCATGACGCTCGTGTATCTTGCAGAAACAGTAGATACACATTCTCAAGCCACCCTTATGAACATCATCACCCAAGGCATGACTGAGGAGGAAGGCACCCCAACTTGTCCAATAATGAACCATGGAAATCGTTACCCTGTTGGTGTGAGTTTCTTAGGACCCAAATAACTCGCACGTGGCCCCGACAATGCGTTGAGCAAAGCACTCCCACCAATCATTGCCCAAGGCAGCTTGCTATGGTTCGCATGGAATATCACTGAATGAGAAATTTAGGAGCACGCTCTCGCATCCTGGTGATACCGACAGTTTCGCGCTTGAACCACTACCAAAATTCCACAACGCTCCAGAGAAGGTGAGGAAAAGGCGGTACAGCAAGGGACGACAAAGGAACCCAATCCCACCATGCCTCCCACATCCCAACATCTGCAAGAACTCAACCACAATCAGTGGATTTTAAGCAAAGCCCGACCCGCAATGCTCCATGAAAGGTGAGGAAAAAGGTGGGTACGACAGGACGGGGAAACAACCCAATCCCACCCATACCCCCCACATCCCACCAGTGAGGAAAAAGGTAGGAACGTCAGGGGATGAGGAGGGAAACCCCCATCCCGCCGTGCCTCCCACATCTCACATTCCGTAGGAACTCAACCGCCATGAGGCAGCTTTTAAGCAGACGAACCAGCAACGCTCAAGAGACGTCGAGGAAAAGGAGTCATGGTAGGTACGGGGGTCCTATGTCCCGCCGCGCCGCCCACATCCCACCATCCACAGGATCCCACAAACCGTGAGGCGGTATTTAAGCACCCAGCCCGCAATGCTCCACAGACGGGGAGGAAAAGGCAGGCACGTCAGGGGACGGGGCAAAAACCCAATCCCGCCGCGCCCCCCACATCCCACCATCCGCAGCAACTCAACCGCCCTGAGGCAGCTTTTAAGCAAGCAGAGCCGCACTGCTCTAGAGAAGGCGAGGGAAGGGCAGGAGCGTCGAGGGACGACAAAGGAACACCAACCCACCATGCCTCCCACATCCCACCATCCAAGGAACTCCGCCACCAACAGGTGGCCTTTTAAGCAAGCCCGAACCGCAACGCTCCATGAAAGGTGAGGAAAAAGGCGGGCACGGCATGAGACCGGGCAAAAACCCATTCTTTCCAATGCCCCCCACATCCCACCGGTGAGGAAAAGGAATTACAGCGTCCCACCGCCATGCCTCCCACATCCCACCTTCCGAAGGAACTCAACCGCCATGAGGCAGATTTTAAGCAGACGAACCCACAACGCTCCAGGGACGTTGAGGAAAAGGAGTCATGATAGGAACGGAGGCCCTATGTCCCGCCGCACCCCCCACATCCCACCATTCAAAAGAACTCAACCACCGTTGCGAAACTTTTAACCAAGAACCAGGACACCAACCATGCTCATCTATCATCATCCCATCCAAGTTATATCTGTCTAGTATCGCATCGTCTTTTTAGCAAGCCCTTGGAACCCGAAACCAAAATTGTGCGAGAGAATTCAACCCAAGCATATAGACGGGGCCCTTACATCAGCACCAACAAAATTCCACTACCAACAGGGAGAACTCCAAAGGGACAAGTGAGGTTCTTCTAGGTGGAGCTCACCCACCTGGGGATTCTTCGCTTGATGTATAACCGAGGAGAAAGTCAGCCGTGTCACTGATTTAATGAGACCCTTCACAGTATCACCATCTTTCGATTAGTTTGTCCTTGTACATGCAGGACCTGATCTTTGAGACACGCATATGACTAGTGGAAGGATCACCCATGTAGCGTCACTAACCACATCTGCAATGTTTGAGGTATGACTGAGCAGACCACTCAGACCCCAACACAAGCCTAAACCGTCGTCCCGAGCATTCAATTCCATTCGATTAGTTTGTCCTTTGTACATGCACGACCTGATCTTTGATACAAGCATATGACTAATGGAAGGATCAGCCAGGTAGCATCACCAACCACATCTGCAATGTTTGAGGTATGACTGAGCAAACCACTCAGACCCCAACACAAGCCCAAACCATCTTCCCAAATCGACATGTTTCCCCTTAATTAGTCATCACCTCTGTATGACGCTCGTGTATCTTGCAAAAACAATAGATACACATTCTTCGCTTGATGTATAACCGAGGAGAACGTCAAACTTGTCACTGATTTAATGAGACCCTTCACAGTATCACCATCTTTCGGTTAGTTTGTCCCTGTACATGCACAGACTGATCTTTGAGACAAGCATATGACTAGTGTTCTCATCGGATATCCAACCAAGCCAAACCGTGTTCCATCATTCACATGGAAACATGTACAAGGACCAAATGAAAGCGAGGAGAAATTAAACCCCCACTTACGGATGAGGGTGCCAACGAGACCAACGTTCCCTTCCCAAAAAAGGGAGACCGCAGTATCTTGACAACCATCCACCACTCCCACACAATCGCGTAAGCACAACCATCAACCCACACAACTGACCGTCACGCCTCGAGGGAAGCAACCCGAGAGGCATCACAATGCAGCACATGAAGGCAGGGAAAGCCCGCTATGCATGACACAAGGGAAGGATTGATATACCCAACCCCCTAGCGCCAACGAGACCAACGTTCCATTCCCAAAAAAGGGAGACCGCAGTATCTTGACAACCATCCACCACTTCCACACAATCGCATAAGGGCAACCATCAACCCACACAACTGATCATGCACAACCTGATCTTTGAGACAAGCATATGACTAGTAGAAGGATCAGCCATGTAGCATCACCAACAACATCTGCATTGTTTGAGGTATGACTGAGCTCACCACTCAGACCCCAACACAAGCCCAAACCATCATCCCGAACATTCAATTCCGTTCCATTAGTTTGTCCTTTGTACATGCACAACCTGATCTTTGGGACAAGCATATGACTAATGGAAGGATCAGCCAGGTTGCATCACCAACCACATCTGCAATGTTTGAGGTATGACTGAGCAGACCACTCAGACCCCAACACAAGCCCAAACCGTCTTTCCAAATCGACAGGAACCCAATTAATGAGTCATCACCTCTGCATGATGCTCAATACCGCAATTGTGCGAGAGAATTCAACCCAAGCATATAAACAGGGCCCGTATATCATAACTGACAAAATTCCACTACCAACAGGGAGAACTCCGAAGGGACAAGTGAGGGTCTTCTAGGTGGAGCTCACCCACCTGGGGATTCTTCTCTTGATGTATAACTGAGGAGAAAGTCAGCCCTGGCACTAATTTAATGAGACCCATCACAGTATCACCATCTTTCGATTAGTTTGTCTTTGTACATGCGGGACCTGATCTTTGAGTCAAGCATATGACTAGTTGAAGGATCAGCCATGTAGCATCACCAACAACATCTGCATTGTTTGAGGTATGACTGAGCTAACCACTCAGACCCCAACACAAGCCCAAACCGTCGTCCCGAACATTCAATTCCATTCGATTAGTTTTTCCTTTGTACATGCACCACCTGATCTTTGGGACAAGCATATGACTAATGGAAGGATCAGCCAGGTAGCATCACCAACCACATCTGCAATGTTTGAGGTATGACTGAGCAAACCACTCAGACCCCAACACAAGCCCAAACCATCTTCCCAAATCGACAGGATTCCCCTTAATGAGTCATCACCTCTGCGTGACGACGCTCGTGTATCTTGTCGAAACAATAGAAACACATTCTTCGCTTGATGTATAACCGAGGAGAACGTCAAACTTGTCACTGATTTAATGAGACCCTTCACAATATCACCATCTTTCGGTTAGTTTGTCCCTGTACATGCACAGACTGATCTTTGAGACAAGCATTTGACTAGTGTTCTCAACGGATATCCAACCAAGCCAAACCGTGTTCCATCATTCACATGGAAACATGCACAAGGACCAAATGAAAGCGAGGAGAAATTAATCCCCCACTTACGGATGAGGGTGCCAACGAGACCAACGTTCCCTTCCCAAAAAAGGGAGACCGCAGTATCTTGACAACCATCCACCACTCCCACACAATCGCGTAAGCACAACCATCAACCCACACAACTGACCGTGACGCCTCAAGGGAAGCAACCCGAGAGGCATCACAATGCAGCACATGAAGGCAGGGAAAGCCCGCTATGCATGACACAAGGGAAGGATTTATATACCCAACCCCCTAGAGCCAAGGAGACCAACGTTCCCTTCCCAAAAAAGGGAGACCGCAGTATCTTGACAACCATCCACCACTCCCACACAATCGCGTAAGCACAACCATCAACCCACACAACTGACTGTGACACCTCGAGGGAAGCAACCCGAGAGACATCACAATGCAGCACATGAAGGCAGGGAAAGCCCGCTATGCATGACACAAGGGAAGGATTTATATACCCAACCCCCTAGAGCCAAGGAGACCAACGTTCCCTTCCCAAAAAAGGGAGACCGCAGTATCTTGACAACCATCCACCACTCCCACACAATCGCGTAAGCACAACCATCAACCCACACAACTGACCGTGACGCCTCAAGGGAAGCAACCCCAGAGGCATCACAATGCAGCACATGAAGGCAGGGAAAGCCCGCTATGCATGACACAAGGGAAGGATTTATATACCCAACCCCCTAGAGCCAAGGAGACCAACGTTCCCTTCCCAAAAAAGGGAGACCGCAGTATCTTGACAACCATCCACCACTCCCACACAATCGCGTAAGCACAACCATCAACCCACACAACTGACTGTGACGCCTCGAGGGAAGCAACCCGAGAGACATCACAATGCAGCACATGAAGGCAGGGAAAGCCCGCTATGCATGACACAAGGGAAGGATTTATATACCCAACCCCCTAGAGCCAACGAGACCAACGTTCCCTTCCCAAAAAAGGGAGACCGCAGTATCTTGACAGCCATCCACCACTCCCACACAATCGCGTAAGCACAACCATCAACCCACACAACTGACCGTGACGCCTCGAGGGAAGCAACCCGAGAGGCATCACAATGCAGCACATGAAGGCAGGGAAAGCCCGCTATGCATGACACAAGGGAAGGATTGATATACCCAACCCCCTAGAGCCAACGAGACCAACGTTCCCTTCCCAAAAAAGGGAGACCGCAGTATCTTGACAACCATCCACCACTCCCACACAATCGCGTAAGCACAACCATCAACCCACACAACTGACCGTGACGCCTCGAGGGAAGCAACCCGAGAGGCATCACAATGCAGCACATGAAGGCAGGGAAAGCCCGCTATGCATGACACAAGGGAAGGATTGATATACCCAACCCCCTAGAGCCAACGAGACCAACGTTCCCTTCCCAAAAAAGGGAGACCGCGGTATCTTGACAACCATCCACCACTCCCACACAATCGCATAAGCGCAACCATCAACCCACACAACTGATCATGCAGGACCTGATCTTTGAGACAAGCATATGACTAGTGGAAGGATCAGACATGTAGAATCACCAACAACATCTGCATTGTTTGAGGTATGACTGAGCTCACCACTCAGACCCCAACACAAGCCCAAACCGTCGTCCCGAACATTCAATTCCGTTCGATTAGTTTGTCCATTGTACATGCACAACCTGATCTTTGAGACAAGCATATGACTAATGGAAGGATCAACAAGGTTGCATCACCAACCAAATCTGCAATGTTTGAGGTATGACCCCACCTCAACGTCCTTCCCTTCAAGGCACGCCGCATGCACCAAGACGGGCCTCGAGGCCCCTTCAAATCGTCTCACTCGGATGCCATTGTCTGGAAACGACTATCAGCCCGCAAGATCACACATGCGACAAACCCCATCTCGTTGTCATCGTTTTTAGGGCGCACTACCTCGGGAAAGACAAGCCCCAAGCACGGGACGAATCATCGAGAATTCATGGCATTGCGTCCATGCCATTTTCCATGTCACTGGGCATGTCATCGGGTGGCTCTAGGCACGCAGGACAAGACCCACGCCCAGGGGGGGTCGCCGACCACTCCCCCCCCTAAAGAGACATTTATGCATTTCCAGCTATTCCACCAGGAAACATCAACAGTGACGAGGAGACATACTGATGGGTTTAGACCACCCTAAGGGCACCGCAGTGCATGAAAGACAACACGGGTTGCCCTAAAAGAGCTATGAAACCATAGGAAGGGCCACCGACGTGACCCCTTAGGCACATGAAGGCCGCCGACACGTCATGGCATCCGTCCCGCGTCTCGTCCATCACCGCAGAGAAGACACGCCCCATGTCCAGAGCGGGTCCTCACGCATGAAAGGAATTATCTTGAGGCGGTCATTGTCATTACATACCGTACCCAACAACATATGACAAACCCCACCACGTCGTCCTTCCTTGCAAGGCACACCGCATCCTCCAAGGCAAGCCCCGATGCCCCTTCAAATCGTCCCACTCGGGTGGCGTTGTCTCCACGTGATTGTCAGTACGTCGGACCTGACACGCGACGCACCCCGGCTCATTGTCATCACTTTTATGGCGCATTACCTCAGACAAGACAAGCCCCAAGCACCGTATGAATCCTCAAGCTTTCATGGATTTGTCTGGAGGCCATTTTTCCATGTCCGTGGGCATGTCACTAGGTGGCTCTGGGCACGCAGGACAAGACCCACGCCCAGGGGGGGTCGCCGACCACTCCCCCCCTAAAGAGACATTTATGCATTTTCAGCTGTCCCACCAGGAAACATCAGCACTGACGAGGAGACATACTAACGGGTTTAGACAACCCTGTGGGCACCACAGCGCATGAAAGACAACACGTGTTGCCCTAAAAGATATATGAAACCATAGGAACAGCCACCGATGTGACCCCTTAGGCACATGAAGGCCGCCGACACGTAGTAGCATTCATCCCGGGTAGCGTCCAACACCGCCGAGAAGACAGGCCCCATGTCCAGAGAGGGTCCTCACGCATGAAATGAATTCTCTTTAGGTGGTCATTGTCATTACATACGGGACACGACAACAGATGACAAACCCCACCGCAACGTCCTTCCTTTCAAGGCACGCCACACGCACCAAGACGGGCCTTGAGGCCCCTTCAAATCGTCTCACTCGGATGCCATTGTCTGGACACGACTGTCAGTCCGCAGGATCACACATGCGACAAACCCCATCTCATTGTCATCGTTTTTAGGGCGCACTACCTCGGGCAAGACAAGCCCCAAGCACGGGACGAATCATCAGAAATTCATGGCACTGCGTCGATGCCATTTTCCATGTCACTCGGCATGTCAGTGGGTGGCTCTAGGCACGCAGGACAAGACCCACGCCCAGGGGGGGTCGCCGACCACTCCCCCCCTAAAGAGACATTTATGCATTTCCAGCTATACCACCAGGAAACATCAACAGTGACGAGGAGACATACTGATGGGTTTAGACCACCCTAAGGGCACCGCAGTGCATGAAAGACAACACGGGTTGCCCTAAAAGAGCTATGAAACCATAGGAAGGGCCACCGACGTGACCCCTTAGGCACATGAAGGCCGCCGACACGTCATGGCATCCGTCCCGCGTCTCGTCCATCACCGCAGAGAAGACGCGCCCCATGTCCAGAGCGAGTCCTCACGCCTCAAAGGAATTATCTTTAGGTGGTCATTGTCAATACATACCGTACCCAACAACATATGACAAACCCCACCACATCGTCCTTCCTTGCAAGGCACACCGCATCCACCAAGGCAAGCCCCGAGGCCCCTTCAAATCGTCTCACTCGGATGCCGTTGTCTCCACGTGATCGTCAGTACGTCGGACCTCACACACGCGACAAACCCCATCTCATTGTCATCGTTTTTATGGCGCACTACCTCGGGCAAGACAAGCCCGAAGCACGGGACAAATCATCAGGAATTCTTGGCATTGCGTCGATGCCATTTTCCACGTCACTCGGCGTGGGTCTGACACGCGACGCACCCCAGCTCATTGTCATCACTTTTATGGCGCATTACCTCAGACAAGACAAGCCCCAAGCACCGTACGAATCATCAGGCTTTCATGGATTCGTCTGGAGGCCGTTTTTCCATGTCCGTGGGCATGTCACTGGGTGGCTCTGGGCACACAGGACAAGACCCACGCCCAGGGGGGGTCGCCGACCACTCCCCCCCTAAAGAGACATTTATGCATTTCCAGCTGTCCCACCAGGAAACATCAGCACTGACGAGGAGACATACTGATGGGTTCAGACAACCCTGTGGGCACCACAGCGCATGAAAGACAACACGTGTTGCCCTAAAAGAGATATGAAACCATAGGAATAGCCACCAATGTGACCCCTTAGGCACATCAAGGCCGCCATCACGTACTAGCATCCATCCCGGGTAGCGTCCAACACCGCCGAGAAGACAGGCCCCATGTCCAGAGAGGGTCCTCACGCATGAAATGAATTCTCTTTAGGTGGTCATTATCATTACATACGGGACACGAAAACACATGAATAACCACACCTCAACGTCCTTCCTTTCAAGGCACACCGCATGCACCAAGACGGGCCTCGAGGCCCCTTCAAATCGTCTCACTCGGATGCCTTTGTCTGGAAACGACTGTCAGCCCGCAAGATCACACATGCGACAAAACCCATCTCATTGTCATCGTTTTTAGGGCGCACTACCTCGGGAAAGACAAGCCCCAAGCACGGGACGAATCATCAAGAATTCATGGCATTGCGTCGATGCCATTTTCCATGTCACTGGGCATGTCATCGGGTGGCTCTAGGCACGCAGGACAAGACCCACGCCCAGGGGGGGTCGCCGACCACTCCCCCCCTAAAGAGACATTTATGCATTTCCAGCTATTCCACCAGGAAACATCAAAAGTGACGAGGAGACATACTGAGGGGTTTAGACCACCCTAAGGGCACCGCAGTGCATGAAAGACAACACGGGTTGCCCTAAAAGAGCTATGAAACCATAGGAAGGGCCACCGACGTGACCCCTTAGGCACATGAAGGCCGCCGACACGTCATGACATCCGTCCCGCGTCTCGTCCATCACCGCAGAGAAGACACGCCCCATGTCCAGAGCGGGTCCTCACGCATGAAATGAATTATCTTTAGGCGGTCATTGTCATTACATACCGTACCCAACAACATATGACAAACCCCACCACGTCGTCCTTCCTTGCAAGGCACACCGCATCCTCCAAGGCAAGCCCCGATGCCCCTTCAAATCGTCCCACTCGGGTGGCGTTGTCTCCACGTGATTGTCAGTACCTCGGACCTGACACGCGACGCACCCCGGCTCATTGTCATCACTTTTATGGCGCATTACCTCAGACAAGACAAGCCCCAAGCACCGTATGAATCCTCAAGCTTTCATGGATTTGTCTGGAGGCCATTTTTCCATGTCCGTGGGCATGTCACTAGGTGGCTCTGGGCACGCAGGACAAGACCCACGCCCAGGGGGGGTCGCCGACCACTCCCCCCCTAAAGAGACATTTATGCCTTTCCAGCTGTCCCACCAGGAAACATCAGCACTGACGAGGAGACATACTGGAGGGTTTAGACAACCCTGTGGGCACCACAGCGCATGAAAGTCAACACGTGTTGCCCTAAAAGATATATGAAACCGTAGGAACAGCCACCGATGTGACCCCTTAGGCACATGAAGGCCGCCGACACGTAGTAGCATTCATCCCGGGTAGCGTCCAACACCGCCGAGAAGACAGGCCCCATGTCCAGAGAGGGTCCTCACGCATGAAATGAATTCTCTTTAGGTGGTCATTGTCATTACATACGGGACACGACAACAGATGACAAACCCCACCGCAACGTCCTTCCTTTCAAGGCACGCCACACGCACCAAGACGGGCCTCGAGGCCCCTTCAAATCGTCTCACTCGGATGCCATTGTCTGGACACGACTGTCAGTCCGCAGGATCACACATGCGACAAACCCCATCTCATTGTCATCGTTTTTAGGGCGCACTACCTCGGGCAAGACAAGCCCCAAGCACGAGACGAATCATCAGGAATTCATGGCACTGCGTCGATGCCATTTTCCATGTCACTCGGCATGTCATTGGGTGGCTCTAGGCACGCAGGACAAGACCCACGCCCAGGGGGGGTCGCCGACCACTCCCCCCCTAAAGAGACATTTATGCATTTCCAGCTATACCACCAGGAAACATCAACAGTGACGAGGAGACATACTGATGGGTTTAGACCACCCTAAGGGCACTGCAGTGCATGAAAGACAACACGGGTTGCCCTAAAAGAGCTATGAAACCATAGGAAGGGCCACCGACGTGACCCCTTAGGCACATGAAGGCCGCCGACACGTCATGGCATCCGCCCCGCGTCTCGTCCATCACCGCAGAGAAGACACGCCCCATGTCCAGAGCTGGTCCTCACGCCTCAAAGGAATTATCTTTAGGCGGTCATTGTCAATACATACCGTACCCAACAACATATGACAAACCCCACCACGTCGTCCTTCCTTGCAAGGCACACCGCATCCACCAAGGCAAGACCCGAGGTCCCTTCAAATCGTCCCACTCGGATGGCGTTGTCTCCACGTGATTGTCAGTACGTCGGACCTGACACGCGACGCACCCCGGCTCATTGTCATCACTTTTATGACGCATTACCTCAGACAAGACAAGCCCCAAGCACCGTACGAATAATCAAGCTTTCATGGATTTGTCTGGAGGTCGTTTTTCCATGTTCGTGGGCATGTCACTGGGTGGCTCTGGGCACGCAGGACAAGACCCACGCCCAGGGGGGGTCGCCGACCACTCCCCCCCTAAAGAGACATTTATGCATTTCCAGCTGTCCCACCAGGAAACATCAGCACTGACGAGGACACATACTGATGGGTTCAGACAACCCAATGGGCACCACAACGCATGAAAGACAGCACGTGTTGCCCTTAAAGAGCTACGAATCCATACGAACAGCCACCAAAGTGACCCCTTAGGCACACGAAGGCCGCCGACACGTCATGGCATCCGTCCCGGGTATCATCCAACACCGCCGAGAAGACAGGACCCATGTCCAGAGCGGGTCCCCGCGCATGAAATGAATTATCTTTAGGCGGTCATTGTCTTTACATTCCGAACACAACAACATGTGACAAACCCCACCTCGACGTCCTTCCTTTCAAGAAACGCCGCATGCACCAAGACGGGCCCCGAGACCCCTTCAAATCGTCTCACTCGGATGCCATTGTCTGAACGCGACTGTCAGTCCGCAGGATCTCGAAGGCGACAAACACCATCCCATTGTCATCGTTTTTATGGCGCACTACCTCGGGCAAGACAAGCCCCAAGCACGGGACGAATCATCAGGCATTCATGGCATTACGTCGATGTCATTTTGCATGTCAATGGGCATCACATTGGGTGGCTCTAGGCACGCAAGACAAGACCCACGCCCGGGGGGGTCGCCGACCACTCCCCCCCTAAAGAGACATTTATGCATTTCCAGCTATTCCACCAGGAAACATCAACACCGACGAGGAGACATACTGATGGGTTTAGACCACCCTGAGGGCAGGGCAGCGCATGAAAGGCAACACGTGTTGCCCTAAAAGAGCTATGAAACCATAGGAAGGGCCACCGACGTGACCCCTTAGGCACATGAAGGCCGCCGACACGTCATGGCATCCGTCCCACGTATCGTCCATCACCACAGCGAAGACACGCCCCATGTCCAGAGCGGGTCCCCACGCATGAAAGGAATTCTCTTTAGGCGGTCATTGTCATTACATACCGGACCCAACAACATATGACAAACCCCACCTCATTGTCCTTCCATTCAAGGCACACCGCATCCACCAAGGCAAGCCCTGAGGCCCCTTCAAATCCTCTCACCCGGATGGCGTTGTCTCCACCTGATTGTCAGTACGGAGGACCTGACACGCGACGAAACCCGGCTCATTGTCATCACTTTTATGGCGCACTACCTCGAACAAGACAAGCCCCAAGCACCGGACGAATCATCAAGCTGTCTTTGCTTTGTCCGGAGGCTGTTTTTCCATGTCCGTGGGCATGTCACTGGGTGGCTCTGGGCACGCAGGACAAGACCCACGCCCAGGGGGGGTCGCCGACCACTCCCCCCCTAAAGAGACATTTATGCATTTCCAGCTGTCCCACCAGGAAACATCAGCACTGACGAGGAGACATACTGATGGGTTTAGACAACCCTGTGGGCACCACAGCGCATGAAAGACAACACGTGTTGCCCTAAAAGAGATATGAAACCATAGGAACAGCCACTGATGTGACCCCTTAGGCACATCAAGGCCGCCGACACGTAGTAGCATTCGTCGCGGGTAGCATCCAACGCCGCCGAGAAGACAGGCCCCATGTCCAGAGCGGGTCCTCGCGCATGAAATGAATTCTCTTTAGGTGGTCATTGTCATTACATACGGGACACGACAACATATGAAAAACCCCACCTCGACGTCCTTCCTTTCAAGGCACGCCGCATGCACCAAGACGCTGAGGCCCCTTCAAATCGTCTCACTCGGATGCCATTGTCTGGACGCGACTGTCAGTCCGCAGGATCGCACATGCGACAAACCCCGTCTCATTGCCATCGTTTTTAGGGCGCACTACCTCGGGCAAGACAAGCCCCAAGCACGGGACGAATCATCAGGAATTCATGGCATTGCGTCGATGCCATTTTCCATGTCACTGGGCATGTCTGTGGGTGGCTCTCGGCACGCAGGACAAGACCCACGCCCAGGGGGGGTCGCCGACCACTCCCCCCCTAAAGAGACATTTATGCATTTCCAGCTATTCCACCAGGAAACATCAACACTGACGAGGAGACATACTGAGTGGTTTAGACCACCCAGAGGGAACCGCAGCGCATGAAAGGCAACACGTGTTGCCCTAAAAGGGCTATGAAACCATAGGAAGGGACACCGACGTGGCCCCTTAGGCACATGAAGGCCGCCGACACGTCATGGCATCCGTCCCGCGTATCGTCCAACACCGCCGAGGAGACAGGACCCATGTCCAGAGCGGGTCCTCACGCATGAAATGAATTCTCTTTAGGTGGTCATTGTCTTTACATACCGGACACAACAACATATGACAAACCCCACCTCAACGTCCTTCCTTTCAAGGCACGCCGCACGCACCAAGACGGGCCCCGAGGCCCCTTCAAATCGCCTCACTAGGATTCCATTGTCTGGACGCGATTGTCAGTCCGTAGGATCTCACAGGCGACAAACCCCACCCATCTCATTGTCATCGGTTTTATGGCGCACCACCTCGGGCAAGACAAGACCCTAGCACGGGAAGAATCATCAGGAATTCAGGGCATTGCGTCGATGCCATTTTCCATGTCACTGGGCATGTCATTGGGTGGCTCTAGGCACGCAGGACAAGACCCACGCCCAGGGGGGTCGCCGACCACTCCCCCCCTAAAGAGACATTTATGCATTTCCAGCTATCCCACCAGGAAACATCAACACTGACGAGGAGACATACTGATGGGTTTAGACCACCCTGAGGGCACCACAGCGCATGAAAGACAACACGTGTTGCCCTAAAAGAGCTATGAAACCATAGGAAGGGCCACCGACGTGACCCCTTATGCACATGAAGGCCACCGACAAGTCATGGCATCCATCCCGCGTATCGTCGATCACCGCCGAGAAGACACGCCCCATGTCCAGAGCGGGTCCTCACTCATGAAAAGAATTCTCTTTAGGTGGTAATTGTAATTACATACAGGACCCAACAACATATGAAAAACCCCACCTCGACGTCCTTCCTTTCAAGGCACGTCGCATCCACCAAGACATGCCCCGAGGCCACTTCAAATCGTCTCACTCGGATGGCTTTGTCTCCACGCGATTGTCAGTTCGTCGGACCTGACACGCGACGAACCCCGTCTCATTGTCATCGCTTTTATGGGGCACTACCGCGGGCAAGACAAGCCCCAAGCACAGGAGGAATCATCTAGAGGCCATTTTTCCATGTCTGTGGGCATGTCACTGGGTGGCTCTGGGCACGCAGGACAAGACCCACGCCCAGGGGGGGTCGCCGACCACTCCCCCCCTAAAGAGACATTTCTGCATTTCCAGCTCTCCCACCAGGAAACATCAGCACTGACGAGGAGACATACTGAGTGGTTCAGACCACCCAGAGGGAACCGCAGCGCATGAAAGACAACACGTGTTGCCCTAAAAGAGCTATGAAACCATAGGAACGGCAACCGACGTGACCCCTTAGGCACGTGAAGGCCGCCGACACGTCATGGCATCCTTCCCGCGTATCGTCGACCACCGCCGAGAAGACAGACCCCATGTCCAGAGCGGGTCCTCACGCATGAAATGAATTCTCTTTAGGTGGTCGGTGTCGTTACATACCGAACCCAACAACATATGACAAACCCCAGCTCGGCGTCCTTCCTTTCAAGGCACCCCGCATCCACCAAGACAAGCCTCGAGGCCCCTTCAAATCGTCTCACTCG
>CAUJRU010001027.1:85000-107500 GCA_963277665.1 Viscum album
AAAATAGATCCGACTTCCAACACTTCTTTTATTCCAGAGACAAGAATGAATCATCATCGACGGGGTCTCAGCATTCATTCCTTCCTTTACCCAGCACCGATGAGAATAGCCAAACCGATCACTTCCCACGAATCCACAGGATCCCGGTTAATGAGTCATCACCTCCGCATGACGCTCGTGTATCTTGCAGAAACAGTAGATACACATTCTCAAGCCGCCCTTATGAACATCATCACCCAATGCATGACTGAGGAGGAAGGCACCCCAACTTGTCCAATAATGAACCATGGCAACCGTTTGCCTGGTGGTGTGAGTTTCTCAGGACCCAAATAACTCACAGGTGGCCCCGACAATGCGTTGGGCAAAGCACTCCCGCAAATCACTGCCCAAGGAAGCTTGCTACGGTTCGCATGGAATATCACTGAATGGGAAATTTAGGAGCACGGTCTCTCATCCTGGTGATACCGACAGTTTCGCGCTTGAACCACTACCAAAATCCCACAACGCTCCAGAGAAGGTGAGGAAAAGGCAGGTACAGCAAAGGACGACAAAGGAACCCAATCCCACCATGCCTCCCACATCCCAACATCTGCAAGAACTCAACCACACTCGGTGGCTTTTAAGCATAGCCCGACCCGCAACGCTCCATGAAAGGTGAGGAAAAAGGTGGGTACGACAAGACGGGGAAACAACCCAATCCCGCCCATACCCCCCACATCCCACCAGTGAGGAAAAAGGTAGGAACGTCAGGGGATGAGGAGGGAAACCCCCATCCCGCCGTGCCTCCCACATCTCACATTCCGTAGGAACTCAACCGCCATGAGGCAGCTTTTAAGCAGACGAACCAGCAACGCTCAAGAGACGTCGAGGAAAAGGAGTCATGGTAGGTACGGGGGTCCTATGTCCCGCCGCGCCGCCCACATCCCACCATCCACAGGATCCCACAAACCGTGAGGCGGTATTTAAGCACCCAGCCCGCAATGCTCCACAGACGGGGAGGAAAAGGCAGGCACGTCAGGGGACGGGGCAAAAACCCAATCCCGCCGCGCCTCCCACATCCCACCATCCGCAGCAACTCAACCACCCTGAGGCGGCTTTTAAGCAAGCCAAGCCGCACTGCTCTAGAGAAGGCGAGGGAAGGGCAGGAGCGTCGAGGGACGACAAAGGAACACCAACCCACCATGCCTCCCACATCCCACCATCCAAGGAACTCCGCCACCGACAGGTGGCCTTTTAAGCAAGCCCGAACCGCAACGCTCCATGAAAGGTGAGGAAAAAGGCGGGCACGGCATGAGACTGGGCAAAAACCCATTCTTTCCAATGCCCCCCACATCCCACCGGTGAGGAAAAGGAATTACAGCGTCCCACCGCCATGCCTCCCACATCCCACCTTCCGAAGGAACTCAACCGCCATGAGGCAGATTTTAAGCAGACGAACCCACAACGCTCCAGGGACGTTGAGGAAAAGGAGTCATGACAGGAACGGAGGCCCTATGTCCCGCCGCACCCCCCACATCCCACCATTCAAAAGAACTCAACCACCGTTGAGAAACTTTTAACCAAGAACCAGGACACCAACCATGCTCATCTATCATCATCCCATCCAAGTTATATCTGTCTAGTATCGCATCGTCTTTTTAGCAAGCCCTTGGAAGACGGAACCGCAATTGTGCGAGAGAATTCAACCCAAGCATATAGACGGGGCCCCTACATCAGCACCAAAAAAATTCCACTACCAACAGGGAGAACTCCAAAGGGACAAGTGAGGGTCTTCTAGGTGGAGCTCACCCACCTGGGGATTCTTCGCTTGAGATATAACCGAGGAGAAAGTCACCCCTGGAACTGATTTAATGAGACCCGTCACAGTATCACCATCTTTCGATTAGTTTGTCCTTTACATGCGGGACCTGATCTTTGAGACAGGCATATGACTAGTGGAAGGATCAGCCATGTAGCATCACCAACAACATCTGCATTGTTTGGGGTATGACTGAGCTGACCACTCAGACCCCAACACAAGCCCAAACCGTCGTCCCGAACATTCAATTCTGTTCGATTAGTTTGTCCTTTGTACATGCACAACCTGATCTTTGAGACAAGCATATGACTAATGGAAGGATCAGCCAGGTAGCATCACCAACCACATCTGCAATGTTTGAGGTATGACTGAGCAGACCACTCAGACCCCAACACAAGCCCCAACCATCTTCCCAAATCGACAGGATTCCCCTTAATGAGTCATCACCTCCGCATGACGCTCGTGTATCTTGCAGAAACAGTAGATACACATTCTCAAGCCACCCTTATGAACATCATCACCCAAGGCATGACTGAGGAGGAAGGCACCCCAACTTGTCCAATAATGAACCATGGAAATCGTCACCCTGTTGGTGTGAGTTTCTTAGGACCCAAATAACTCGCACGTGGCCCCGACAATGCGTTGAGCAAAGCACTCCCACCAATCATTGCCCAAGGCAGCTTGCTATGGTTCGCATGAAATATCGCTGAATGAGAAATTTAGGAGCACGCTCTTGCATCCTGGTGATACCGACAGTTTCGCGCTTGAACCACTACCAAAATTCCACAACGCTCCAGAGAAGGTGAGGAAAAGGCGGTACAGCAAGGGACGACAAAGGAACCCAATCCCACCATGCCTCCCACATCCCAACATCTGCAAGAACTCAACCACACTCGGTGGCTTTTAAGCATAGCCCGACCCGCAACGCTCCATGAAAGGTGAGGAAAAAGGTGGGTACGACAGGACGGGGAAACAACCCAATCCCGCCCATACCCCCCACATCCCACCAGTGAGGAAAAAGGTAGGAACGTCAGGGGATGAGGAGGGAAACCCCCATCCCGCCGTGCCTCCCACATCTCACATTCCGTAGGAACTCAACCGCCATGAGGCAGCTTTTAAGCAGACGAACCAGCAACGCTCAAGAGACGTCAAGGAAAAGGAGTCAGGGTAGGTACGGGGGTCCTATGTCCCGCCGCGCCGCCCACATCCCACCATCCACAGGATCCCACAAACCGTGAGGCGGTATTTAAGCACCCAGCCCGCAATGCTCCACAGACGGGGAGGAAAAGGCAGGCACGTCAGGGGACGGGGCAAAAACCCAATCCCGCCGCGCCTCCCACATCCCACCATCCGCAGCAACTCAACCACCCTGAGGCGGCTTTTAAGCAAGCCAAGCCGCACTGCTCTAGAGAAGGCGAGGGAAGGGCAGGAGCGTCGAGGGACGACAAAGGAACACCAACCCACCATGCCTCCCACATCCCACCATCCAAGGAACTCCGCCACCGACAGGTGGCCTTTTAAGCAAGCCCGAACCGCAACGCTCCATGAAAGGTGAGGAAAAAGGCGGGCACGGCATGAGACTGGGCAAAAACCCATTCTTTCCAATGCCCCCCACATCCCACCGGTGAGGAAAAGGAATTACAGCGTCCCACCGCCATGCCTCCCACATCCCACCTTCCGAAGGAACTCAACCGCCATGAGGCAGATTTTAAGCAGACGAACCCACAACGCTCCAGGGACGTTGAGGAAAAGGAGTCATGACAGGAACGGAGGCCCTATGTCCCGCCGCACCCCCCACATCCCACCATTCAAAAGAACTCAACCACCGTTGCGAAACTTTTAACCAAGAACCAGGACACCAACCATGCTCATCTATCATCATCCCATCCAAGTTATATCTGTCTAGTATCGCATTGTCTTTTTAGCAAGCCCTTGGAAGACGGAACCGCAATTGTGCGAGAGAATTCAACCCAAGCATATAGACGGGGCCCCTACATCAGCACCAAAAAAATTCCACTACCAACAGGGAGAACTCCAAAGGGACAAGTGAGGGTCTTCTAGGTGGAGCTCACCCACCTGGGGATTCTTCGCTTGAGATATAACCGAGGAGAAAGTCACCCCTGGCACTGATTTAATGAGACCCGTCACAGTATCACCATCTTTCGATTAGTTTGTCCTTTACATGCGGGACCTGATCTTTGAGACAGGCATATGACTAGTGGAAGGATCAGCCATGTAGCATCACCAACAACATCTGCATTGTTTGGGGTATGACTGAGCTGACCACTCAGACCCCAACACAAGCCCAAACCGTCGTCCCGAACATTCAATTCTGTTCGATTAGTTTGTCCTTTGTACATGCACAACCTGATCTTTGAGACAAGCATATGACTAATGGAAGGATCAGCCAGGTAGCATCACCAACCACATCTGCAATGTTTGAGGTATGACTGAGCAGACCACTCAGACCCCAACACAAGCCCCAACCATCTTCCCAAATCGACAGGATTCCCCTTAATGAGTCATCACCTCCGCATGACGCTCGTGTATCTTGCAGAAACAGTAGATACACATTCTCAAGCCACCCTTATGAACATCATCACCCAAGGCATGACTGAGGAGGAAGGCACCCCAACTTGTCCAATAATGAACCATGGAAATCGTTACCCTGTTGGTGTGAGTCTCTTAGGACACAAATAACTCGCACGTGGCCCCGACAATGCGTTGAGCAAAGCACTCCCACCAATCATTGCCCAAGGCAGCTTGCTATGGTTCGCATGGAATATCGCTGAATGAGAAATTTAGGAGCACGCTCTCGCATCCTGGTGATACCGACAGTTTCGCGCTTGAACCACTACCAAAATTCCACAACGCTCCAGAGAAGGTGAGGAAAAGGCGGTACAGCAAGGGACGACAAAGGAACCCAATCCCACCATGCCTCCCACATCCCAACATCTGCAAGAACTCAACCACACTCAGTGGATTTTAAGCAAAGCCCGACCCGCAACGCTCCATGAAAGGTGAGGAAAAAGGTGGGTACGACAGGACGGGGAAACAACCCAATCCCGCCCATACCCCCCACATCCCACCAGTGAGGGAAAAGGTAGGAACGTCAGGGGATGAGGAGGGAAACCCCCATCCCGCCGTGCCTCCCACATCTCACATTCCGTAGGAACTCAACCGCCATGAGGCAGCTTTTAAGCAGACGAACCAGCAACGCTCAAGAGACGTCGAGGAAAAGGAGTCATGGTAGGTACGGGGGTCCTATGTCCCGCCGCGCCGCCCACATCCCACCATCCACAGGATCCCACAAACCGTGAGGCGGTATTTAAGCACCCAGCCCGCAATGCTCCACAGACGGGGAGGAAAAGGCAGGCACGTCAGGGGACGGGGCAAAAACCCAATCCCGCCGCGCCCCCCACATCCCACCATCCGCAGCAACTCAACCACCCTGAGGCAGCTTTTAAGCAAGCAAAGCCGCACTGCTCTAGAGAAGGCGAGGGAAGGGCAGGAGCGTCGAGGGACGACAAAGGAACACCAACCCACCATGCCTCCCACATCCCACCATCCAAGGAACTCCGCCACCAACAGGTGGCCTTTTAAGCAAGCCCGAACCGCAACGCTCCATGAAAGGTGAGGAAAAAGGCGGGCACGGCATGAGACTGGGCAAAAACCCATTCTTTCCAATGCCCCCCACATCCCACCGGTGAGGAAAAGGAATTACAGCGTCCCACCGCCATGCTTCCCACATCCCACCTTCCGAAGGAACTCAACCGCCGTGAGGCAGATTTTAAGCAGACGAACCCACAACGCTCCAGGGACGTTGAGGAAAAGGAGTCATGACAGGAACAGAGGCCCTATGTCCCGCCGCACCCCCCACATCCCACCATTCAAAAGAACTCAACCACCGTTGCGAAACTTTTAACCAAGAACCAGGACACCAACCATGCTCATCTATCATCATCCCATCCAAGTTATATCTGTCTAGTATCGCATCGTCTTTTTAGCAAGCCCTTGGAACCCGAAACCAAAATTGTGCGAGAGAATTCAACCCAAGCATATAGACGGGGCCCGTACATCAGCACCAACAAAATTCCACTACCAACAGGGAGAACTCCAAAGGGACAAGTGAGGGTCTTCAAGGTGGAGCTCACCCACCTGGGGATTCTTCGCTTGAGGTATAACCGAGGAGAAAGTCAGCCCTGGCACTGATTTAATGAGACCCGTCACAGTATCACCATCTTTCGATTAGTTTGTCCTTTACATGCGGGACCTGATCTTTGAGACAGGCATATGACTAGTGGAAGGATCAACCATGTAGCATCACCAACCACATCTGCAATGTTTGAGGTATGACTGAGCAGACCACTCAGACCCCAACACAAGCCCAAACCGTCGTCCCGAGCATTCAATTCCATTCGATTAGTTTGTCCTTCGTACATGCACAGCCTGATCTTTGAGACAATAATATGACTAATGGAAAGATCAACCGGGTACCATCACCAACCACATCTGCAATGTTTGAGGTATGACTGAGCAGACCACTCAGACCCCAACACAAGCCCGAACCATCTCTTCCCAAATCGACATGTTTCCCCTTAATTAGTCATCACCTCTGCATGACGCTTGTGTATCTTGCAGAAACAGTAGATACACATTCTCAAGCCACCCTTATGAACATCATCACCCAAGGCATGACTGAGGAGGAAGGCACCCCAACTTGTCCAATAATGAACCATGGAAATCGTTACCCTGTTGGTGTGAGTTTCTTAGGACCCAAATAACTCGCACGTGGCCCCGACAATGCGTTGAGCAAAGCACTCCCACCAATCATTGCCCAAGGCAGCTTGCTATGGTTCGCATGGAATATCACTGAATGAGAAATTTAGGAGCACGCTCTCGCATCCTGGTGATACCGACAGTTTCGCGCTTGAACCACTACCAAAATTCCACAACGCTCCAGAGAAGGTGAGGAAAAGGCGGTACAGCAAGGGACGACAAAGGAACCCAATCCCACCATGCCTCCCACATCCCAACATCTGCAAGAACTCAACCACAATCAGTGGATTTTAAGCAAAGCCCGACCCGCAACGCTCCATGAAAGGTGAGGAAAAAGGTGGGTACGACAGGACGGGGAAACAACCCAATCCCACCCATACCCCCCACATCCCACCAGTGAGGAAAAAGGTAGGAACGTCAGGGGATGAGGAGGGAAACCCCCATCCCGCCGTGCCTCCCACATCTCACATTCCGTAGGAACTCAACCGCCATGAGGCAGCTTTTAAGCAGACGAACCAGCAACGCTCAAGAGACGTCGAGGAAAAGGAGTCATGGTAGGTACGGGGGTCCTATGTCCCGCCGCGCCGCCCACATCCCACCATCCACAGGATCCCACAAACCGTGAGGCGGTATTTAAGCACCCAGCCCGCAATGCTCCACAGACGGGGAGGAAAAGGCAGGCACGTCAGGGGACGGGGCAAAAACCCAATCCCGCCGCGCCCCCCACATCCCACCATCCGCAGCAACTCAACCGCCCTGAGGCAGCTTTTAAGCAAGCAGAGCCGCACTGCTCTAGAGAAGGCGAGGGAAGGGCAGGAGCGTCGAGGGACGACAAAGGAACACCAACCCACCATGCCTCCCACATCCCACCATCCAAGGAACTCCGCCACCAACAGGTGGCCTTTTAAGCAAGCCCGAACCGCAACGCTCCATGAAAGGTGAGGAAAAAGGCGGGCACGGCATGAGACTGGGCAAAAACCCATTCTTTCCAATGCCCCCCACATCCCACCGGTGAGGAAAAGGAATTACAGCGTCCCACCGCCATGCCTCCCACATCCCACCTTCCGAAGGAACTCAACCGCCATGAGGCAGATTTTAAGCAGACGAACCCACAACGCTCCAGGGACGTTGAGGAAAAGGAGTCATGACAGGAACGGAGGCCCTATGTCCCGCCGCACCCCCCACATCCCACCATTCAAAAGAACTCAACCACCGTTGCGAAACTTTTAACCAAGAACCAGGACACCAACCATGCTCATCTATCATCATCCCATCCAAGTTATATCTGTCTAGTATCGCATCGTCTTTTTAGCAAGCCCTTGGAACCCGAAACCAAAATTGTGCGAGAGAATTCAACCCAAGCATATAGACGGGGCCCTTACATCAGCACCAACAAAATTCCACTACCAACAGGGAGAACTCCAAAGGGACAAGTGAGGTTCTTCTAGGTGGAGCTCACCCACCTGGGGATTCTTCGCTTGATGTATAACCGAGGAGAAAGTCAGCCGTGTCACTGATTTAATGAGACCCTTCACAGTATCACCATCTTTCGATTAGTTTGTCCTTGTACATGCAGGACCTGATCTTTGAGACACGCATATGACTAGTGGAAGGATCACCCATGTAGCGTCACTAACCACATCTGCAATGTTTGAGGTATGACTGAGCAGACCACTCAGACCCCAACACAAGCCTAAACCGTCGTCCCGAGCATTCAATTCCATTCGATTAGTTTGTCCTTTGTACATGCACGACCTGATCTTTGATACAAGCATATGACTAATGGAAGGATCAGCCAGGTAGCATCACCAACCACATCTGCAATGTTTGAGGTATGACTGAGCAAACCACTCAGACCCCAACACAAGCCCAAACCATCTTCCCAAATCGACATGTTTCCCCTTAATTAGTCATCACCTCTGTATGACGCTCGTGTATCTTGCAAAAACAATAGATACACATTCTTCGCTTGATGTATAACCGAGGAGAACGTCAAACTTGTCACTGATTTAATGAGACCCTTCACAGTATCACCATCTTTCGGTTAGTTTGTCCCTGTACATGCACAGACTGATCTTTGAGACAAGCATATGACTAGTGTTCTCATCGGATATCCAACCAAGCCAAACCGTGTTCCATCATTCACATGGAAACATGTACAAGGACCAAATGAAAGCGAGGAGAAATTAAACCCCCACTTACGGATGAGGGTGCCAACGAGACCAACGTTCCCTTCCCAAAAAAGGGAGACCGCAGTATCTTGACAACCATCCACCACTCCCACACAATCGCGTAAGCACAACCATCAACCCACACAACTGACCGTCACGCCTCGAGGGAAGCAACCCGAGAGGCATCACAATGCAGCACATGAAGGCAGGGAAAGCCCGCTATGCATGACACAAGGGAAGGATTGATATACCCAACCCCCTAGCGCCAACGAGACCAACGTTCCATTCCCAAAAAAGGGAGACCGCAGTATCTTGACAACCATCCACCACTTCCACACAATCGCATAAGGGCAACCATCAACCCACACAACTGATCATGCACAACCTGATCTTTGAGACAAGCATATGACTAGTAGAAGGATCAGCCATGTAGCATCACCAACAACATCTGCATTGTTTGAGGTATGACTGAGCTCACCACTCAGACCCCAACACAAGCCCAAACCATCATCCCGAACATTCAATTCCGTTCCATTAGTTTGTCCTTTGTACATGCACAACCTGATCTTTGGGACAAGCATATGACTAATGGAAGGATCAGCCAGGTTGCATCACCAACCACATCTGCAATGTTTGAGGTATGACTGAGCAGACCACTCAGACCCCAACACAAGCCCAAACCGTCTTTCCAAATCGACAGGAACCCAATTAATGAGTCATCACCTCTGCATGATGCTCAATACCGCAATTGTGCGAGAGAATTCAACCCAAGCATATAAACAGGGCCCGTATATCATAACTGACAAAATTCCACTACCAACAGGGAGAACTCCGAAGGGACAAGTGAGGGTCTTCTAGGTGGAGCTCACCCACCTGGGGATTCTTCTCTTGATGTATAACTGAGGAGAAAGTCAGCCCTGGCACTAATTTAATGAGACCCATCACAGTATCACCATCTTTCGATTAGTTTGTCTTTGTACATGCGGGACCTGATCTTTGAGTCAAGCATATGACTAGTTGAAGGATCAGCCATGTAGCATCACCAACAACATCTGCATTGTTTGAGGTATGACTGAGCTAACCACTCAGACCCCAACACAAGCCCAAACCGTCGTCCCGAACATTCAATTCCATTCGATTAGTTTTTCCTTTGTACATGCACCACCTGATCTTTGGGACAAGCATATGACTAATGGAAGGATCAGCCAGGTAGCATCACCAACCACATCTGCAATGTTTGAGGTATGACTGAGCAAACCACTCAGACCCCAACACAAGCCCAAACCATCTTCCCAAATCGACAGGATTCCCCTTAATGAGTCATCACCTCTGCGTGACGACGCTCGTGTATCTTGTCGAAACAATAGATACACATTCTTCGCTTGATGTATAACCGAGGAGAACGTCAAACTTGTCACTGATTTAATGAGACCCTTCACAATATCACCATCTTTCGGTTAGTTTGTCCCTGTACATGCACAGACTGATCTTTGAGACAAGCATTTGACTAGTGTTCTCAACGGATATCCAACCAAGCCAAACCGTGTTCCATCATTCACATGGAAACATGCACAAGGACCAAATGAAAGCGAGGAGAAATTAATCCCCCACTTACGGATGAGGGTGCCAACGAGACCAACGTTCCCTTCCCAAAAAAGGGAGACCGCAGTATCTTGACAACCATCCACCACTCCCACACAATCGCGTAAGCACAACCATCAACCCACACAACTGACCGTGACGCCTCAAGGGAAGCAACCCGAGAGGCATCACAATGCAGCACATGAAGGCAGGGAAAGCCCGCTATGCATGACACAAGGGAAGGATTTATATACCCAACCCCCTAGAGCCAAGGAGACCAACGTTCCCTTCCCAAAAAAGGGAGACCGCAGTATCTTGACAACCATCCACCACTCCCACACAATCGCGTAAGCACAACCATCAACCCACACAACTGACTGTGACACCTCGAGGGAAGCAACCCGAGAGACATCACAATGCAGCACATGAAGGCAGGGAAAGCCCGCTATGCATGACACAAGGGAAGGATTTATATACCCAACCCCCTAGAGCCAAGGAGACCAACGTTCCCTTCCCAAAAAAGGGAGACCGCAGTATCTTGACAACCATCCACCACTCCCACACAATCGCGTAAGCACAACCATCAACCCACACAACTGACCGTGACGCCTCAAGGGAAGCAACCCCAGAGGCATCACAATGCAGCACATGAAGGCAGGGAAAGCCCGCTATGCATGACACAAGGGAAGGATTTATATACCCAACCCCCTAGAGCCAAGGAGACCAACGTTCCCTTCCCAAAAAAGGGAGACCGCAGTATCTTGACAACCATCCACCACTCCCACACAATCGCGTAAGCACAACCATCAACCCACACAACTGACCGTGACGCCTCGAGGGAAGCAACCCGAGAGGCATCACAATGCAGCACATGAAGGCAGGGAAAGCACCGCTATGCATGACACAAGGGAAGGATTGATATACCCAACCCCCTAGAGCCAACGAGACCAACGTTCCCTTCCCAAAAAAGGGAGACCGCAGTATCTTGACAGCCATCCACCACTCCCACACAATCGCGTAAGCACAACCATCAACCCACACAACTGACCGTGACGCCTCGAGGGAAGCAACCCGAGAGGCATCACAATGCAGCACATGAAGGCAGGGAAAGCCCGCTATGCATGACACAAGGGAAGGATTGATATACCCAACCCCCTAGAGCCAACGAGACCAACGTTCCCTTCCCAAAAAAGGGAGACCGCAGTATCTTGACAACCATCCACCACTCCCACACAATCGCGTAAGCACAACCATCAACCCACACAACTGACCGTGACGCCTCGAGGGAAGCAACCCGAGAGGCATCACAATGCAGCACATGAAGGCAGGGAAAGCCCGCTATGCATGACACAAGGGAAGGATTGATATACCCAACCCCCTAGAGCCAACGAGACCAACGTTCCCTTCCCAAAAAAGGGAGACCGCGGTATCTTGACAACCATCCACCACTCCCACACAATCGCATAAGCGCAACCATCAACCCACACAACTGATCATGCAGGACCTGATCTTTGAGACAAGCATATGACTAGTGGAAGGATCAGACATGTAGAATCACCAACAACATCTGCATTGTTTGAGGTATGACTGAGCTCACCACTCAGACCCCAACACAAGCCCAAACCGTCGTCCCGAACATTCAATTCTGTTCGATTAGTTTGTCCATTGTACATGCACAACCTGATCTTTGAGACAAGCATATGACTAATGGAAGGATCAACAAGGTTGCATCACCAACCAAATCTGCAATGTTTGAGGTATGACCCCACCTCAACGTCCTTCCCTTCAAGGCACGCCGCATGCACCAAGACGGGCCTCGAGGCCCCTTCAAATCGTCTCACTCGGATGCCATTGTCTGGAAACGACTATCAGCCCGCAAGATCACACATGCGACAAACCCCATCTCGTTGTCATCGTTTTTAGGGCGCACTACCTCGGGAAAGACAAGCCCCAAGCACGGGACGAATCATCGAGAATTCATGGCATTGCGTCCATGCCATTTTCCATGTCACTGGGCATGTCATCGGGTGGCTCTAGGCACGCAGGACAAGACCCACGCCCAGGGGGGGTCGCCGACCACTCCCCCCCCTAAAGAGACATTTATGCATTTCCAGCTATTCCACCAGGAAACATCAACAGTGACGAGGAGACATACTGATGGGTTTAGACCACCCTAAGGGCACCGCAGTGCATGAAAGACAACACGGGTTGCCCTAAAAGAGCTATGAAACCATAGGAAGGGCCACCGACGTGACCCCTTAGGCACATGAAGGCCGCCGACACGTCATGGCATCCGTCCCGCGTCTCGTCCATCACCGCAGAGAAGACACGCCCCATGTCCAGAGCGGGTCCTCACGCATGAAAGGAATTATCTTGAGGCGGTCATTGTCATTACATACCGTACCCAACAACATATGACAAACCCCACCACGTCGTCCTTCCTTGCAAGGCACACCGCATCCTCCAAGGCAAGCCCCGATGCCCCTTCAAATCGTCCCACTCGGGTGGCGTTGTCTCCACGTGATTGTCAGTACCTCGGACCTGACACGCGACGCACCCCGGCTCATTGTCATCACTTTTATGGCGCATTACCTCAGACAAGACAAGCCCCAAGCACCGTATGAATCCTCAAGCTTTCATGGATTTGTCTGGAGGCCATTTTTCCATGTCCGTGGGCATGTCACTAGGTGGCTCTGGGCACGCAGGACAAGACCCACGCCCAGGGGGGGTCGCCGACCACTCCCCCCCTAAAGAGACATTTATGCATTTTCAGCTGTCCCACCAGGAAACATCAGCACTGACGAGGAGACATACTAACGGGTTTAGACAACCCTGTGGGCACCACAGCGCATGAAAGACAACACGTGTTGCCCTAAAAGATATATGAAACCATAGGAACAGCCACCGATGTGACCCCTTAGGCACATGAAGGCCGCCGACACGTAGTAGCATTCATCCCGGGTAGCGTCCAACACCGCCGAGAAGACAGGCCCCATGTCCAGAGAGGGTCCTCACGCATGAAATGAATTCTCTTTAGGTGGTCATTGTCATTACATACGGGACACGACAACAGATGACAAACCCCACCGCAACGTCCTTCCTTTCAAGGCACGCCACACGCACCAAGACGGGCCTCGAGGCCCCTTCAAATCGTCTCACTCGGATGCCATTGTCTGGACACGACTGTCAGTCCGCAGGATCACACATGCGACAAACCCCATCTCATTGTCATCGTTTTTAGGGCGCACTACCTCGGGCAAGACAAGCCCCAAGCACGGGACGAATCATCAGAAATTCATGGCACTGCGTCGATGCCATTTTCCATGTCACTCGGCATGTCAGTGGGTGGCTCTAGGCACGCAGGACAAGACCCACGCCCAGGGGGGGTCGCCGACCACTCCCCCCCTAAAGAGACATTTATGCATTTCCAGCTATACCACCAGGAAACATCAACAGTGACGAGGAGACATACTGATGGGTTTAGACCACCCTAAGGGCACCGCAGTGCATGAAAGACAACACGGGTTGCCCTAAAAGAGCTATGAAACCATAGGAAGGGCCACCGACGTGACCCCTTAGGCACATGAAGGCCGCCGACACGTCATGGCATCCGTCCCGCGTCTCGTCCATCACCGCAGAGAAGACGCGCCCCATGTCCAGAGCGAGTCCTCACGCCTCAAAGGAATTATCTTTAGGTGGTCATTGTCAATACATACCGTACCCAACAACATATGACAAACCCCACCACATCGTCCTTCCTTGCAAGGCACACCGCATCCACCAAGGCAAGCCCCGAGGCCCCTTCAAATCGTCTCACTCGGATGCCGTTGTCTCCACGTGATCGTCAGTACGTCGGACCTCACACACGCGACAAACCCCATCTCATTGTCATCGTTTTTATGGCGCACTACCTCGGGCAAGACAAGCCCGAAGCACGGGACAAATCATCAGGAATTCTTGGCATTGCGTCGATGCCATTTTCCACGTCACTCGGCGTGGGTCTGACACGCGACGCACCCCAGCTCATTGTCATCACTTTTATGGCGCATTACCTCAGACAAGACAAGCCCCAAGCACCGTACGAATCATCAGGCTTTCATGGATTCGTCTGGAGGCCGTTTTTCCATGTCCGTGGGCATGTCACTGGGTGGCTCTGGGCACACAGGACAAGACCCACGCCCAGGGGGGGTCGCCGACCACTCCCCCCCTAAAGAGACATTTATGCATTTCCAGCTGTCCCACCAGGAAACATCAGCACTGACGAGGAGACATACTGATGGGTTCAGACAACCCTGTGGGCACCACAGCGCATGAAAGACAACACGTGTTGCCCTAAAAGAGATATGAAACCATAGGAATAGCCACCAATGTGACCCCTTAGGCACATCAAGGCCGCCATCACGTACTAGCATCCATCCCGGGTAGCGTCCAACACCGCCGAGAAGACAGGCCCCATGTCCAGAGAGGGTCCTCACGCATGAAATGAATTCTCTTTAGGTGGTCATTATCATTACATACGGGACACGAAAACACATGAATAACCACACCTCAACGTCCTTCCTTTCAAGGCACACCGCATGCACCAAGACGGGCCTCGAGGCCCCTTCAAATCGTCTCACTCGGATGCCTTTGTCTGGAAACGACTGTCACCCGCAAGATCACACATGCGACAAAACCCATCTCATTGTCATCGTTTTTAGGGCGCACTACCTCAGGAAAGACAAGCCCCAAGCACGGGACGAATCATCAAGAATTCATGGCATTGCGTCGATGCCATTTTCCATGTCACTGGGCATGTCATCGGGTGGCTCTAGGCACGCAGGACAAGACCCACGCCCAGGGGGGGTCGCCGACCACTCCCCCCCTAAAGAGACATTTATGCATTTCCAGCTATTCCACCAGGAAACATCAAAAGTGACGAGGAGACATACTGAGGGGTTTAGACCACCCTAAGGGCACCGCAGTGCATGAAAGACAACACGGGTTGCCCTAAAAGAGCTATGAAACCATAGGAAGGGCCACCGACGTGACCCCTTAGGCACATGAAGGCCGCCGACACGTCATGACATCCGTCCCGCGTCTCGTCCATCACCGCAGAGAAGACACGCCCCATGTCCAGAGCGGGTCCTCACGCATGAAATGAATTATCTTTAGGCGGTCATTGTCATTACATACCGTACCCAACAACATATGACAAACCCCACCACGTCGTCCTTCCTTGCAAGGCACACCGCATCCTCCAAGGCAAGCCCCGATGCCCCTTCAAATCGTCCCACTCGGGTGGCGTTGTCTCCACGTGATTGTCAGTACCTCGGACCTCACACGCGACGCACCCCGGCTCATTGTCATCACTTTTATGGCGCATTACCTCAGACAAGACAAGCCCCAAGCACCGTATGAATCCTCAAGCTTTCATGGATTTGTCTGGAGGCCATTTTTCCATGTCCGTGGGCATGTCACTAGGTGGCTCTGGGCACGCAGGACAAGACCCACGCCCAGGGGGGGTCGCCGACCACTCCCCCCCTAAAGAGACATTTATGCCTTTCCAGCTGTCCCACCAGGAAACATCAGCACTGACGAGGAGACATACTGGAGGGTTTAGACAACCCTGTGGGCACCACAGCGCATGAAAGTCAACACGTGTTGCCCTAAAAGATATATGAAACCGTAGGAACAGCCACCGATGTGACCCCTTAGGCACATGAAGGCCGCCGACACGTAGTAGCATTCATCCCGGGTAGCGTCCAACACCGCCGAGAAGACAGGCCCCATGTCCAGAGAGGGTCCTCACGCATGAAATGAATTCTCTTTAGGTGGTCATTGTCATTACATACGGGACACGACAACAGATGACAAACCCCACCGCAACGTCCTTCCTTTCAAGGCACGCCACACGCACCAAGACGGGCCTCGAGGCCCCTTCAAATCGTCTCACTCGGATGCCATTGTCTGGACACGACTATCAGTCCGCAGGATCACACATGCGACAAACCCCATCTCATTGTCATCGTTTTTAGGGCGCACTACCTCGGGCAAGACAAGCCCCAAGCACGAGACGAATCATCAGGAATTCATGGCACTGCGTCGATGCCATTTTCCATGTCACTCGGCATGTCATTGGGTGGCTCTAGGCACGCAGGACAAGACCCACGCCCAGGGGGGGTCGCCGACCACTCCCCCCCTAAAGAGACATTTATGCATTTCCAGCTATACCACCAGGAAACATCAACAGTGACGAGGAGACATACTGATGGGTTTAGACCACCCTAAGGGCACTGCAGTGCATGAAAGACAACACGGGTTGCCCTAAAAGAGCTATGAAACCATAGGAAGGGCCACCGACGTGACCCCTTAGGCACATGAAGGCCGCCGACACGTCATGGCATCCGCCCCGCGTCTCGTCCATCACCGCAGAGAAGACACGCCCCATGTCCAGAGCTGGTCCTCACGCCTCAAAGGAATTATCTTTAGGCGGTCATTGTCAATACATACCGTACCCAACAACATATGACAAACCCCACCACGTCGTCCTTCCTTGCAAGGCACACCGCATCCACCAAGGCAAGACCCGAGGTCCCTTCAAATCGTCCCACTCGGATGGCGTTGTCTCCACGTGATTGTCAGTACGTCGGACCTGACACGCGACGCACCCCGGCTCATTGTCATCACTTTTATGACGCATTACCTCAGACAAGACAAGCCCCAAGCACCGTACGAATAATCAAGCTTTCATGGATTTGTCTGGAGGTCGTTTTTCCATGTTCGTGGGCATGTCACTGGGTGGCTCTGGGCACGCAGGACAAGACCCACGCCCAGGGGGGGTCGCCGACCACTCCCCCCCTAAAGAGACATTTATGCATTTCCAGCTGTCCCACCAGGAAACATCAGCACTGACGAGGACACATACTGATGGGTTCAGACAACCCAATGGGCACCACAACGCATGAAAGACAGCACGTGTTGCCCTTAAAGAGCTACGAATCCATACGAACAGCCACCAAAGTGACCCCTTAGGCACACGAAGGCCGCCGACACGTCATGGCATCCGTCCCGGGTATCATCCAACACCGCCGAGAAGACAGGACCCATGTCCAGAGCGGGTCCCCGCGCATGAAATGAATTATCTTTAGGCGGTCATTGTCTTTACATTCCGAACACAACAACATGTGACAAACCCCACCTCGACGTCCTTCCTTTCAAGAAACGCCGCATGCACCAAGACGGGCCCCGAGACCCCTTCAAATCGTCTCACTCGGATGCCATTGTCTGAACGCGACTGTCAGTCCGCAGGATCTCGAAGGCGACAAACACCATCCCATTGTCATCGTTTTTATGGCGCACTACCTCGGGCAAGACAAGCCCCAAGCACGGGACGAATCATCAGGCATTCATGGCATTACGTCGATGTCATTTTGCATGTCAATGGGCATCACATTGGGTGGCTCTAGGCACGCAAGACAAGACCCACGCCCGGGGGGGTCGCCGACCACTCCCCCCCTAAAGAGACATTTATGCATTTCCAGCTATTCCACCAGGAAACATCAACACCGACGAGGAGACATACTGATGGGTTTAGACCACCCTGAGGGCAGGGCAGCGCATGAAAGGCAACACGTGTTGCCCTAAAAGAGCTATGAAACCATAGGAAGGGCCACCGACGTGACCCCTTAGGCACATGAAGGCCGCCGACACGTCATGGCATCCGTCCCACGTATCGTCCATCACCACAGCGAAGACACGCCCCATGTCCAGAGCGGGTCCCCACGCATGAAAGGAATTCTCTTTAGGCGGTCATTGTCATTACATACCGGACCCAACAACATATGACAAACCCCACCTCATTGTCCTTCCATTCAAGGCACACCGCATCCACCAAGGCAAGCCCTGAGGCCCCTTCAAATCCTCTCACCCGGATGGCGTTGTCTCCACCTGATTGTCAGTACGGAGGACCTGACACGCGACGAAACCCGGCTCATTGTCATCACTTTTATGGCGCACTACCTCGAACAAGACAAGCCCCAAGCACCGGACGAATCATCAAGCTGTCTTTGCTTTGTCCGGAGGCTGTTTTTCCATGTCCGTGGGCATGTCACTGGGTGGCTCTGGGCACGCAGGACAAGACCCACGCCCAGGGGGGGTCGCCGACCACTCCCCCCCTAAAGAGACATTTATGCATTTCCAGCTGTCCCACCAGGAAACATCAGCACTGACGAGGAGACATACTGATGGGTTTAGACAACCCTGTGGGCACCACAGCGCATGAAAGACAACACGTGTTGCCCTAAAAGAGATATGAAACCATAGGAACAGCCACTGATGTGACCCCTTAGGCACATCAAGGCCGCCGACACGTAGTAGCATTCGTCGCGGGTAGCATCCAACGCCGCCGAGAAGACAGGCCCCATGTCCAGAGCGGGTCCTCGCGCATGAAATGAATTCTCTTTAGGTGGTCATTGTCATTACATACGGGACACGACAACATATGAAAAACCCCACCTCGACGTCCTTCCTTTCAAGGCACGCCGCATGCACCAAGACGGGCCCTGAGGCCCCTTCAAATCGTCTCACTCGGATGCCATTGTCTGGACGCGACTGTCAGTCCGCAGGATCGCACATGCGACAAACCCCGTCTCATTGCCATCGTTTTTAGGGCGCACTACCTCGGGCAAGACAAGCCCCAAGCACGGGACGAATCATCAGGAATTCATGGCATTGCGTCGATGCCATTTTCCATGTCACTGGGCATGTCTGTGGGTGGCTCTCGGCACGCAGGACAAGACCCACGCCCAGGGGGGGTCGCCGACCACTCCCCCCCTAAAGAGACATTTATGCATTTCCAGCTATTCCACCAGGAAACATCAACACTGACGAGGAGACATACTGAGTGGTTTAGACCACCCAGAGGGAACCGCAGCGCATGAAAGGCAACACGTGTTGCCCTAAAAGGGCTATGAAACCATAGGAAGGGACACCGACGTGGCCCCTTAGGCACATGAAGGCCGCCGACACGTCATGGCATCCGTCCCGCGTATCGTCCAACACCGCCGAGGAGACAGGACCCATGTCCAGAGCGGGTCCTCACGCATGAAATGAATTCTCTTTAGGTGGTCATTGTCTTTACATACCGGACACAACAACATATGACAAACCCCACCTCAACGTCCTTCCTTTCAAGGCACGCCGCACGCACCAAGACGGGCCCCGAGGCCCCTTCAAATCGCCTCACTAGGATTCCATTGTCTGGACGCGATTGTCAGTCCGTAGGATCTCACAGGCGACAAACCCCACCCATCTCATTGTCATCGGTTTTATGGCGCACCACCTCGGGCAAGACAAGACCCTAGCACGGGAAGAATCATCAGGAATTCAGGGCATTGCGTCGATGCCATTTTCCATGTCACTGGGCATGTCATTGGGTGGCTCTAGGCACGCAGGACAAGACCCACGCCCAGGGGGGTCGCCGACCACTCCCCCCCTAAAGAGACATTTATGCATTTCCAGCTATCCCACCAGGAAACATCAACACTGACGAGGAGACATACTGATGGGTTTAGACCACCCTGAGGGCACCACAGCGCATGAAAGACAACACGTGTTGCCCTAAAAGAGCTATGAAACCATAGGAAGGGCCACCGACGTGACCCCTTATGCACATGAAGGCCACCGACAAGTCATGGCATCCATCCCGCGTATCGTCGATCACCGCCGAGAAGACACGCCCCATGTCCAGAGCGGGTCCTCACTCATGAAAAGAATTCTCTTTAGGTGGTAATTGTAATTACATACAGGACCCAACAACATATGAAAAACCCCACCTCGACGTCCTTCCTTTCAAGGCACGTCGCATCCACCAAGACATGCCCCGAGGCCACTTCAAATCGTCTCACTCGGATGGCTTTGTCTCCACGCGATTGTCAGTTCGTCGGACCTGACACGCGACGAACCCCGTCTCATTGTCATCGCTTTTATGGGGCACTACCGCGGGCAAGACAAGCCCCAAGCACAGGAGGAATCATCTAGAGGCCATTTTTCCATGTCTGTGGGCATGTCACTGGGTGGCTCTGGGCACGCAGGACAAGACCCACGCCCAGGGGGGGTCGCCGACCACTCCCCCCCTAAAGAGACATTTCTGCATTTCCAGCTCTCCCACCAGGAAACATCAGCACTGACGAGGAGACATACTGAGTGGTTCAGACCACCCAGAGGGAACCGCAGCGCATGAAAGACAACACGTGTTGCCCTAAAAGAGCTATGAAACCATAGGAACGGCAACCGACGTGACCCCTTAGGCACGTGAAGGCCGCCGACACGTCATGGCATCCTTCCCGCGTATCGTCGACCACCGCCGAGAAGACAGACCCCATGTCCAGAGCGGGTCCTCACGCATGAAATGAATTCTCTTTAGGTGGTCGGTGTCGTTACATACCGAACCCAACAACATATGACAAACCCCAGCTCGGCGTCCTTCCTTTCAAGGCACCCCGCATCCACCAAGACAAGCCTCGAGGCCCCTTCAAATCGTCTCACTCGGATGGCATTGTCTCCACGCGATTGTCGGTACGTAGGACCTCACACGCGACGAACCCCGGCTCATTGTCAAAGCTTTTAAGGCGCACTACCCCGGAGAAGACAAGCCCCAAGCACCGGACGAATCATCACGCATTGATGGCATTGTCTAGAGGCCATTTTTCCATGTCCGTGGGCATGTCACTGGGTGGCTCGAGGCACGCAGGACAAGACCCACGCCCAGGGGGGGTCGCCGACCACTCCCCCCCTAAAGAGACATTTATGCATTTACAGCTATCCCACCAGGAAACATCAGCACTGACGAGGAGACATACTGAGTGGTTTAGACCACCCAGAGGGCACCCCAGCTCATGAAAGACAACGCGAGTTGCCCTAAAAGAGCTATGAAACCATAGGAACGGCCACCGACGTGACCCCTTAGGCACATGAAGGCCGCCGGCACGTCATGGCATCCGTCCCGCGTGTCGTCGACCACCGCCGAGAAGACAACCCCATGTCCAGAGCGGGTCCTCACGCATGAAACGAATTCTATTTAGGTGGTCATGGACGTTACATACCGGACCCAACAAGATATGGCAAACCCCAGCTCGGCGTCCTTCCTTTCAAGGCACCCCGCATCCACCAATGCAAGCCCCGATGCCCCTTCAAATCGTCTCACTCGGATGGAATTGTCTCCACGCGATTGTCAGTACGTAGGACCTGACACGCGACGAACCCCGACTCATTTTCAAAGCTTTGATGGCGCACTACCCCGGACAAGACAAGCCCCAAGCACCGGACGAATCATCAAGCATTCATGGGATTGTCTAGAGGCCATTTTTCCATGTCCGTGGGCATGTCATTGGGTGGCTCTGGGCACGCAGGACAAGACCCACGCCCAGGGGGGGTCGCCGACCACTCCCCCCCTAAAGAGACATTTATGCATTTCCAGCTATCCCACCAGGAAACATCATCAGTGACGAGGAGACATACTGAGGGGTTTAGACATCCCAGAGGTCAGTGCAGCGCATGAAAGACAACACGTGTTGCCCTAAAAGAGCTATGAAACCATAGGAACGACCACCGACGTGACCCCTTAGGCACTTGAAGGCCGCCGACACGTCATGGCATCCGTCCCGCGTATCGTCGATCACCGCCGAGAAGACATGCCCCATGTCCACAGCGGGTCCTCACGCATGAAATGAATTCTCATCAGGTGGTGATTGTCGTTACATATAGGACCCAACAACATTTCACCAACCACCACCTCCATGTCTTTCCTTTTAAGGCACACCGCATCCACCAAGACAAGCCCCGAGGCCCCTTCAAATCGCCTCACCCGGATGGCATTGTCTCCACGCGATTGTCAGTACGTAGGACCTGACACGTGACGAACCCCGGCTCATTGTCATCGCTTTCATGGCGCAATACCCCGGACAAGACAAGCCCCAAGCACCGGACGAATCACCAAGCATTCATGGCATTGTCTAGAGGCCATTTTTTCATGTCCGTGGGCATGTCATTGGGTGGATCTGGGCGCGCAGGACAAGACCCACGCCCAGGGGGGGGTCGCCGACCACTCCCCCCCCCCCCTGAAGAGACATTTATGCATTTCCAGCTATCCCACCAGGAAACATCAACAGTGACGAGGAGACATACTGAGGG
>CAUJRU010001027.1:117500-137500 GCA_963277665.1 Viscum album
CAAGCCCTTGGAAGACGGAACCGCAATTGTGCGAGAGAATTCAACCCAAGCATATAGACGGGGCCCCTACATCAGCACCAAAAAAATTCCACTACCAACAGGGAGAACTCCAAAGGGACAAGTGAGGGTCTTCTAGGTGGAGCTCACCCACCTGGGGATTCTTCGCTTGAGATATAACCGAGGAGAAAGTCACCCCTGGAACTGATTTAATGAGACCCGTCACAGTATCACCATCTTTCGATTAGTTTGTCCTTTACATGCGGGACCTGATCTTTGAGACAGGCATATGACTAGTGGAAGGATCAGCCATGTAGCATCACCAACAACATCTGCATTGTTTGGGGTATGACTGAGCTGACCACTCAGACCCCAACACAAGCCCAAACCGTCGTCCCGAACATTCAATTCTGTTCGATTAGTTTGTCCTTTGTACATGCACAACCTGATCTTTGAGACAAGCATATGACTAATGGAAGGATCAGCCAGGTAGCATCACCAACCACATCTGCAATGTTTGAGGTATGACTGAGCAGACCACTCAGACCCCAACACAAGCCCCAACCATCTTCCCAAATCGACAGGATTCCCCTTAATGAGTCATCACCTCCGCATGACGCTCGTGTATCTTGCAGAAACAGTAGATACACATTCTCAAGCCACCCTTATGAACATCATCACCCAAGGCATGACTGAGGAGGAAGGCACCCCAACTTGTCCAATAATGAACCATGGAAATCGTCACCCTGTTGGTGTGAGTTTCTTAGGACCCAAATAACTCGCACGTGGCCCCGACAATGCGTTGAGCAAAGCACTCCCACCAATCATTGCCCAAGGCAGCTTGCTATGGTTCGCATGAAATATCACTGAATGAGAAATTTAGGAGCACGCTCTTGCATCCTGGTGATACCGACAGTTTCGCGCTTGAACCACTACCAAAATTCCACAACGCTCCAGAGAAGGTGAGGAAAAGGCGGTACAGCAAGGGACGACAAAGGAACCCAATCCCACCATGCCTCCCACATCCCAACATCTGCAAGAACTCAACCACACTCGGTGGCTTTTAAGCATAGCCCGACCCGCAACGCTCCATGAAAGGTGAGGAAAAAGGTGGGTACGACAGGACGGGGAAACAACCCAATCCCGCCCATACCCCCCACATCCCACCAGTGAGGAAAAAGGTAGGAACGTCAGGGGATGAGGAGGGAAACCCCCATCCCGCCGTGCCTCCCACATCTCACATTCCGTAGGAACTCAACCGCCATGAGGCAGCTTTTAAGCAGACGAACCAGCAACGCTCAAGAGACGTCAAGGAAAAGGAGTCATGGTAGGTACGGGGGTCCTATGTCCCGCCGCGCCGCCCACATCCCACCATCCACAGGATCCCACAAACCGTGAGGCGGTATTTAAGCACCCAGCCCGCAATGCTCCACAGACGGGGAGGAAAAGGCAGGCACGTCAGGGGACGGGGCAAAAACCCAATCCCGCCGCGCCTCCCACATCCCACCATCCGCAACAACTCAACCACCCTGAGGCGGCTTTTAAGCAAGCCAAGCCGCACTGCTCTAGAGAAGGCGAGGGAAGGGCAGGAGCGTCGAGGGACGACAAAGGAACACCAACCCACCATGCCTCCCACATCCCACCATCCAAGGAACTCCGCCACCGACAGGTGGCCTTTTAAGCAAGCCCGAACCGCAACGCTCCATGAAAGGTGAGGAAAAAGGCGGGCACGGCATGAGACTGGGCAAAAACCCATTCTTTCCAATGCCCCCCACATCCCACCGGTGAGGAAAAGGAATTACAGCGTCCCACCGCCATGCCTCCCACATCCCACCTTCCGAAGGAACTCAACCGCCATGAGGCAGATTTTAAGCAGACGAACCCACAACGCTCCAGGGACGTTGAGGAAAAGGAGTCATGACAGGAACGGAGGCCCTATGTCCCGCCGCACCCCCCACATCCCACCATTCAAAAGAACTCAACCACCGTTGCGAAACTTTTAACCAAGAACCAGGACACCAACCATGCTCATCTATCATCATCCCATCCAAGTTATATCTGTCTAGTATCGCATTGTCTTTTTAGCAAGCCCTTGGAAGACGGAACCGCAATTGTGCGAGAGAATTCAACCCAAGCATATAGACGGGGCCCCTACATCAGCACCAAAAAAATTCCACTACCAACAGGGAGAACTCCAAAGGGACAAGTGAGGGTCTTCTAGGTGGAGCTCACCCACCTGGGGATTCTTCGCTTGAGATATAACCGAGGAGAAAGTCACCCCTGGCACTGATTTAATGAGACCCGTCACAGTATCACCATCTTTCGATTAGTTTGTCCTTTACATGCGGGACCTGATCTTTGAGACAGGCATATGACTAGTGGAAGGATCAGCCATGTAGCATCACCAACAACATCTGCATTGTTTGGGGTATGACTGAGCTGACCACTCAGACCCCAACACAAGCCCAAACCGTCGTCCCGAACATTCAATTCTGTTCGATTAGTTTGTCCTTTGTACATGCACAACCTGATCTTTGAGACAAGCATATGACTAATGGAAGGATCAGCCAGGTAGCATCACCAACCACATCTGCAATGTTTGAGGTATGACTGAGCAGACCACTCAGACCCCAACACAAGCCCCAACCATCTTCCCAAATCGACAGGATTCCCCTTAATGAGTCATCACCTCCGCATGACGCTCGTGTATCTTGCAGAAACAGTAGATACACATTCTCAAGCCACCCTTATGAACATCATCACCCAAGGCATGACTGAGGAGGAAGGCACCCCAACTTGTCCAATAATGAACCATGGAAATCGTTACCCTGTTGGTGTGAGTCTCTTAGGACACAAATAACTCGCACGTGGCCCCGACAATGCGTTGAGCAAAGCACTCCCACCAATCATTGCCCAAGGCAGCTTGCTATGGTTCGCATGGAATATCGCTGAATGAGAAATTTAGGAGCACGATCTCGCATCCTGGTGATACCGACAGTTTCGCGCTTGAACCACTACCAAAATTCCACAACGCTCCAGAGAAGGTGAGGAAAAGGCGGTACAGCAAGGGACGACAAAGGAACCCAATCCCACCATGCCTCCCACATCCCAACATCTGCAAGAACTCAACCACACTCAGTGGATTTTAAGCAAAGCCCGACCCGCAACGCTCCATGAAAGGTGAGGAAAAAGGTGGGTACGACAGGACGGGGAAACAACCCAATCCCGCCCATACCCCCCACATCCCACCAGTGAGGGAAAAGGTAGGAACGTCAGGGGATGAGGAGGGAAACCCCCATCGCGCCGTGCCTCCCACATCTCACATTCCGTAGGAACTCAACCGCCATGAGGCAGCTTTTAAGCAGACGAACCAGCAACGCTCAAGAGACGTCGAGGAAAAGGAGTCATGGTAGGTACGGGGGTCCTATGTCCCGCCGCGCCGCCCACATCCCACCATCCACAGGATCCCACAAACCGTGAGGCGGTATTTAAGCACCCAGCCCGCAATGCTCCACAGACGGGGAGGAAAAGGCAGGCACGTCAGGGGACGGGGCAAAAACCCAATCCCGCCGCGCCCCCCACATCCCACCATCCGCAGCAACTCAACCACCCTGAGGCAGCTTTTAAGCAAGCAAAGCCGCACTGCTCTAGAGAAGGCGAGGGAAGGGCAGGAGCGTCGAGGGACGACAAAGGAACACCAACCCACCATGCCTCCCACATCCCACCATCCAAGGAACTCCGCCACCAACAGGTGGCCTTTTAAGCAAGCCCGAACCGCAACGCTCCATGAAAGGTGAGGAAAAAGGCGGGCACGGCATGAGACTGGGCAAAAACCCATTCTTTCCAATGCCCCCCACATCCCACCGGTGAGGAAAAGGAATTACAGCGTCCCACCGCCATGCTTCCCACATCCCACCTTCCGAAGGAACTCAACCGCCGTGAGGCAGATTTTAAGCAGACGAACCCACAACGCTCCAGGGACGTTGAGGAAAAGGAGTCATGACAGGAACAGAGGCCCTATGTCCCGCCGCACCCCCCACATCCCACCATTCAAAAGAACTCAACCACCGTTGCGAAACTTTTAACCAAGAACCAGGACACCAACCATGCTCATCTATCATCATCCCATCCAAGTTATATCTGTCTAGTATCGCATCGTCTTTTTAGCAAGCCCTTGGAACCCGAAACCAAAATTGTGCGAGAGAATTCAACCCAAGCATATAGACGGGGCCCGTACATCAGCACCAACAAAATTCCACTACCAACAGGGAGAACTCCAAAGGGACAAGTGAGGGTCTTCAAGGTGGAGCTCACCCACCTGGGGATTCTTCGCTTGAGGTATAACCGAGGAGAAAGTCAGCCCTGGCACTGATTTAATGAGACCCGTCACAGTATCACCATCTTTCGATTAGTTTGTCCTTTACATGCGGGACCTGATCTTTGAGACAGGCATATGACTAGTGGAAGGATCAACCATGTAGCATCACCAACCACATCTGCAATGTTTGAGGTATGACTGAGCAGACCACTCAGACCCCAACACAAGCCCAAACCGTCGTCCCGAGCATTCAATTCCATTCGATTAGTTTGTCCTTCGTACATGCACAGCCTGATCTTTGAGACAATAATATGACTAATGGAAAGATCAACCGGGTACCATCACCAACCACATCTGCAATGTTTGAGGTATGACTGAGCAGACCACTCAGACCCCAACACAAGCCCGAACCATCTCTTCCCAAATCGACATGTTTCCCCTTAATTAGTCATCACCTCTGCATGACGCTCGTGTATCTTGCAGAAACAGTAGATACACATTCTCAAGCCACCCTTATGAACATCATCACCCAAGGCATGACTGAGGAGGAAGGCACCCCAACTTGTCCAATAATGAACCATGGAAATCGTTACCCTGTTGGTGTGAGTTTCTTAGGACCCAAATAACTCTCACGTGGCCCCGACAATGCGTTGAGCAAAGCACTCCCACCAATCATTGCCCAAGGCAGCTTGCTATGGTTCGCATGGAATATCACTGAATGAGAAATTTAGGAGCACGCTCTCGCATCCTGGTGATACCGACAGTTTCGCGCTTGAACCACTACCAAAATTCCACAACGCTCCAGAGAAGGTGAGGAAAAGGCGGTACAGCAAGGGACGACAAAGGAACCCAATCCCACCATGCCTCCCACATCCCAACATCTGCAAGAACTCAACCACAATCAGTGGATTTTAAGCAAAGCCCGACCCGCAACGCTCCATGAAAGGTGAGGAAAAAGGTGGGTACGACAAGACGGGGAAACAACCCAATCCCACCCATACCCCCCACATCCCACCAGTGAGGAAAAAGGTAGGAACGTCAGGGGATGAGGAGGGAAACCCCCATCCCGCCGTGCCTCCCACATCTCACATTCCGTAGGAACTCAACCGCCATGAGGCAGCTTTTAAGCAGACGAACCAGCAACGCTCAAGAGACGTCGAGGAAAAGGAGTCATGGTAGGTACGGGGGTCCTATGTCCCGCCGCGCCGCCCACATCCCACCATCCACAGGATCCCACAAACCGTGAGGCGGTATTTAAGCACCCAGCCCGCAATGCTCCACAGACGGGGAGGAAAAGGCAGGCACGTCAGGGGACGGGGCAAAAACCCAATCCCGCCGCGCCCCCCACATCCCACCATCCGCAGCAACTCAACCGCCCTGAGGCAGCTTTTAAGCAAGCAGAGCCGCACTGCTCTAGAGAAGGCGAGGGAAGGGCAGGAGCGTCGAGGGACGACAAAGGAACACCAACCCACCATGCCTCCCACATCCCACCATCCAAGGAACTCCGCCACCAACAGGTGGCCTTTTAAGCAAGCCCGAACCGCAACGCTCCATGAAAGGTGAGGAAAAAGGCGGGCACGGCATGAGACCGGGCAAAAACCCATTCTTTCCAATGCCCCCCACATCCCACCGGTGAGGAAAAGGAATTACAGCGTCCCACCGCCATGCCTCCCACATCCCACCTTCCGAAGGAACTCAACCGCCATGAGGCAGATTTTAAGCAGACGAACCCACAACGCTCCAGGGACGTTGAGGAAAAGGAGTCATGACAGGAACGGAGGCCCTATGTCCCGCCGCACCCCCCACATCCCACCATTCAAAAGAACTCAACCACCGTTGCGAAACTTTTAACCAAGAACCAGGACACCAACCATGCTCATCTATCATCATCCCATCCAAGTTATATCTGTCTAGTATCGCATCGTCTTTTTAGCAAGCCCTTGGAACCCGAAACCAAAATTGTGCGAGAGAATTCAACCCAAGCATATAGACGGGGCCCTTACATCAGCACCAACAAAATTCCACTACCAACAGGGAGAACTCCAAAGGGACAAGTGAGGTTCTTCTAGGTGGAGCTCACCCACCTGGGGATTCTTCGCTTGATGTATAACCGAGGAGAAAGTCAGCCGTGTCACTGATTTAATGAGACCCTTCACAGTATCACCATCTTTCGATTAGTTTGTCCTTGTACATGCAGGACCTGATCTTTGAGACACGCATATGACTAGTGGAAGGATCACCCATGTAGCGTCACTAACCACATCTGCAATGTTTGAGGTATGACTGAGCAGACCACTCAGACCCCAACACAAGCCTAAACCGTCGTCCCGAGCATTCAATTCCATTCGATTAGTTTGTCCTTTGTACATGCACGACCTGATCTTTGATACAAGCATATGACTAATGGAAGGATCAGCCAGGTAGCATCACCAACCACATCTGCAATGTTTGAGGTATGACTGAGCAAACCACTCAGACCCCAACACAAGCCCAAACCATCTTCCCAAATCGACATGTTTCCCCTTAATTAGTCATCACCTCTGTATGACGCTCGTGTATCTTGCAAAAACAATAGATACACATTCTTCGCTTGATGTATAACCGAGGAGAACGTCAAACTTGTCACTGATTTAATGAGACCCTTCACAGTATCACCATCTTTCGGTTAGTTTGTCCCTGTACATGCACAGACTGATCTTTGAGACAAGCATATGACTAGTGTTCTCATCGGATATCCAACCAAGCCAAACCGTGTTCCATCATTCACATGGAAACATGTACAAGGACCAAATGAAAGCGAGGAGAAATTAAACCCCCACTTACGGATGAGGGTGCCAACGAGACCAACGTTCCCTTCCCAAAAAAGGGAGACCGCAGTATCTTGACAACCATCCACCACTCCCACACAATCGCGTAAGCACAACCATCAACCCACACAACTGACCGTCACGCCTCGAGGGAAGCAACCCGAGAGGCATCACAATGCAGCACATGAAGGCAGGGAAAGCCCGCTATGCATGACACAAGGGAAGGATTGATATACCCAACCCCCTAGCGCCAACGAGACCAACGTTCCATTCCCAAAAAAGGGAGACCGCAGTATCTTGACAACCATCCACCACTTCCACACAATCGCATAAGGGCAACCATCAACCCACACAACTGATCATGCACAACCTGATCTTTGAGACAAGCATATGACTAGTAGAAGGATCAGCCATGTAGCATCACCAACAACATCTGCATTGTTTGAGGTATGACTGAGCTCACCACTCAGACCCCAACACAAGCCCAAACCATCATCCCGAACATTCAATTCCGTTCCATTAGTTTGTCCTTTGTACATGCACAACCTGATCTTTGGGACAAGCATATGACTAATGGAAGGATCAGCCAGGTTGCATCACCAACCACATCTGCAATGTTTGAGGTATGACTGAGCAGACCACTCAGACCCCAACACAAGCCCAAACCGTCTTTCCAAATCGACAGGAACCCAATTAATGAGTCATCACCTCTGCATGATGCTCAATACCGCAATTGTGCGAGAGAATTCAACCCAAGCATATAAACAGGGCCCGTATATCATAACTGACAAAATTCCACTACCAACAGGGAGAACTCCGAAGGGACAAGTGAGGGTCTTCTAGGTGGAGCTCACCCACCTGGGGATTCTTCTCTTGATGTATAACTGAGGAGAAAGTCAGCCCTGGCACTAATTTAATGAGACCCATCACAGTATCACCATCTTTCGATTAGTTTGTCTTTGTACATGCGGGACCTGATCTTTGAGTCAAGCATATGACTAGTTGAAGGATCAGCCATGTAGCATCACCAACAACATCTGCATTGTTTGAGGTATGACTGAGCTAACCACTCAGACCCCAACACAAGCCCAAACCGTCGTCCCGAACATTCAATTCCATTCGATTAGTTTTTCCTTTGTACATGCACCACCTGATCTTTGGGACAAGCATATGACTAATGGAAGGATCAGCCAGGTAGCATCACCAACCACATCTGCAATGTTTGAGGTATGACTGAGCAAACCACTCAGACCCCAACACAAGCCCAAACCATCTTCCCAAATCGACAGGATTCCCCTTAATGAGTCATCACCTCTGCGTGACGACGCTCGTGTATCTTGTCGAAACAATAGAAACACATTCTTCGCTTGATGTATAACCGAGGAGAACGTCAAACTTGTCACTGATTTAATGAGACCCTTCACAATATCACCATCTTTCGGTTAGTTTGTCCCTGTACATGCACAGACTGATCTTTGAGACAAGCATTTGACTAGTGTTCTCAACGGATATCCAACCAAGCCAAACCGTGTTCCATCATTCACATGGAAACATGCACAAGGACCAAATGAAAGCGAGGAGAAATTAATCCCCCACTTACGGATGAGGGTGCCAACGAGACCAACGTTCCCTTCCCAAAAAAGGGAGACCGCAGTATCTTGACAACCATCCACCACTCCCACACAATCGCGTAAGCACAACCATCAACCCACACAACTGACCGTGACGCCTCAAGGGAAGCAACCCGAGAGGCATCACAATGCAGCACATGAAGGCAGGGAAAGCCCGCTATGCATGACACAAGGGAAGGATTTATATACCCAACCCCCTAGAGCCAAGGAGACCAACGTTCCCTTCCCAAAAAAGGGAGACCGCAGTATCTTGACAACCATCCACCACTCCCACACAATCGCGTAAGCACAACCATCAACCCACACAACTGACTGTGACACCTCGAGGGAAGCAACCCGAGAGACATCACAATGCAGCACATGAAGGCAGGGAAAGCCCGCTATGCATGACACAAGGGAAGGATTTATATACCCAACCCCCTAGAGCCAAGGAGACCAACGTTCCCTTCCCAAAAAAGGGAGACCGCAGTATCTTGACAACCATCCACCACTCCCACACAATCGCGTAAGCACAACCATCAACCCACACAACTGACCGTGACGCCTCAAGGGAAGCAACCCCAGAGGCATCACAATGCAGCACATGAAGGCAGGGAAAGCCCGCTATGCATGACACAAGGGAAGGATTTATATACCCAACCCCCTAGAGCCAAGGAGACCAACGTTCCCTTCCCAAAAAAGGGAGACCGCAGTATCTTGACAACCATCCACCACTCCCACACAATCGCGTAAGCACAACCATCAACCCACACAACTGACTGTGACGCCTCGAGGGAAGCAACCCGAGAGACATCACAATGCAGCACATGAAGGCAGGGAAAGCCCGCTATGCATGACACAAGGGAAGGATTTATATACCCAACCCCCTAGAGCCAACGAGACCAACGTTCCCTTCCCAAAAAAGGGAGACCGCAGTATCTTGACAGCCATCCACCACTCCCACACAATCGCGTAAGCACAACCATCAACCCACACAACTGACCGTGACGCCTCGAGGGAAGCAACCCGAGAGGCATCACAATGCAGCACATGAAGGCAGGGAAAGCCCGCTATGCATGACACAAGGGAAGGATTGATATACCCAACCCCCTAGAGCCAACGAGACCAACGTTCCCTTCCCAAAAAAGGGAGACCGCAGTATCTTGACAACCATCCACCACTCCCACACAATCGCGTAAGCACAACCATCAACCCACACAACTGACCGTGACGCCTCGAGGGAAGCAACCCGAGAGGCATCACAATGCAGCACATGAAGGCAGGGAAAGCCCGCTATGCATGACACAAGGGAAGGATTGATATACCCAACCCCCTAGAGCCAACGAGACCAACGTTCCCTTCCCAAAAAAGGGAGACCGCGGTATCTTGACAACCATCCACCACTCCCACACAATCGCATAAGCGCAACCATCAACCCACACAACTGATCATGCAGGACCTGATCTTTGAGACAAGCATATGACTAGTGGAAGGATCAGACATGTAGAATCACCAACAACATCTGCATTGTTTGAGGTATGACTGAGCTCACCACTCAGACCCCAACACAAGCCCAAACCGTCGTCCCGAACATTCAATTCCGTTCGATTAGTTTGTCCATTGTACATGCACAACCTGATCTTTGAGACAAGCATATGACTAATGGAAGGATCAACAAGGTTGCATCACCAACCAAATCTGCAATGTTTGAGGTATGACCCCACCTCAACGTCCTTCCCTTCAAGGCACGCCGCATGCACCAAGACGGGCCTCGAGGCCCCTTCAAATCGTCTCACTCGGATGCCATTGTCTGGAAACGACTATCAGCCCGCAAGATCACACATGCGACAAACCCCATCTCGTTGTCATCGTTTTTAGGGCGCACTACCTCGGGAAAGACAAGCCCCAAGCACGGGACGAATCATCGAGAATTCATGGCATTGCGTCCATGCCATTTTCCATGTCACTGGGCATGTCATCGGGTGGCTCTAGGCACGCAGGACAAGACCCACGCCCAGGGGGGGTCGCCGACCACTCCCCCCCCTAAAGAGACATTTATGCATTTCCAGCTATTCCACCAGGAAACATCAACAGTGACGAGGAGACATACTGATGGGTTTAGACCACCCTAAGGGCACCGCAGTGCATGAAAGACAACACGGGTTGCCCTAAAAGAGCTATGAAACCATAGGAAGGGCCACCGACGTGACCCCTTAGGCACATGAAGGCCGCCGACACGTCATGGCATCCGTCCCGCGTCTCGTCCATCACCGCAGAGAAGACACGCCCCATGTCCAGAGCGGGTCCTCACGCATGAAAGGAATTATCTTGAGGCGGTCATTGTCATTACATACCGTACCCAACAACATATGACAAACCCCACCACGTCGTCCTTCCTTGCAAGGCACACCGCATCCTCCAAGGCAAGCCCCGATGCCCCTTCAAATCGTCCCACTCGGGTGGCGTTGTCTCCACGTGATTGTCAGTACGTCGGACCTGACACGCGACGCACCCCGGCTCATTGTCATCACTTTTATGGCGCATTACCTCAGACAAGACAAGCCCCAAGCACCGTATGAATCCTCAAGCTTTCATGGATTTGTCTGGAGGCCATTTTTCCATGTCCGTGGGCATGTCACTAGGTGGCTCTGGGCACGCAGGACAAGACCCACGCCCAGGGGGGGTCGCCGACCACTCCCCCCCTAAAGAGACATTTATGCATTTTCAGCTGTCCCACCAGGAAACATCAGCACTGACGAGGAGACATACTAACGGGTTTAGACAACCCTGTGGGCACCACAGCGCATGAAAGACAACACGTGTTGCCCTAAAAGATATATGAAACCATAGGAACAGCCACCGATGTGACCCCTTAGGCACATGAAGGCCGCCGACACGTAGTAGCATTCATCCCGGGTAGCGTCCAACACCGCCGAGAAGACAGGCCCCATGTCCAGAGAGGGTCCTCACGCATGAAATGAATTCTCTTTAGGTGGTCATTGTCATTACATACGGGACACGACAACAGATGACAAACCCCACCGCAACGTCCTTCCTTTCAAGGCACGCCACACGCACCAAGACGGGCCTCGAGGCCCCTTCAAATCGTCTCACTCGGATGCCATTGTCTGGACACGACTGTCAGTCCGCAGGATCACACATGCGACAAACCCCATCTCATTGTCATCGTTTTTAGGGCGCACTACCTCGGGCAAGACAAGCCCCAAGCACGGGACGAATCATCAGAAATTCATGGCACTGCGTCGATGCCATTTTCCATGTCACTCGGCATGTCAGTGGGTGGCTCTAGGCACGCAGGACAAGACCCACGCCCAGGGGGGGTCGCCGACCACTCCCCCCCTAAAGAGACATTTATGCATTTCCAGCTATACCACCAGGAAACATCAACAGTGACGAGGAGACATACTGATGGGTTTAGACCACCCTAAGGGCACCGCAGTGCATGAAAGACAACACGGGTTGCCCTAAAAGAGCTATGAAACCATAGGAAGGGCCACCGACGTGACCCCTTAGGCACATGAAGGCCGCCGACACGTCATGGCATCCGTCCCGCGTCTCGTCCATCACCGCAGAGAAGACGCGCCCCATGTCCAGAGCGAGTCCTCACGCCTCAAAGGAATTATCTTTAGGTGGTCATTGTCAATACATACCGTACCCAACAACATATGACAAACCCCACCACATCGTCCTTCCTTGCAAGGCACACCGCATCCACCAAGGCAAGCCCCGAGGCCCCTTCAAATCGTCTCACTCGGATGCCGTTGTCTCCACGTGATCGTCAGTACGTCGGACCTCACACACGCGACAAACCCCATCTCATTGTCATCGTTTTTATGGCGCACTACCTCGGGCAAGACAAGCCCGAAGCACGGGACAAATCATCAGGAATTCTTGGCATTGCGTCGATGCCATTTTCCACGTCACTCGGCGTGGGTCTGACACGCGACGCACCCCAGCTCATTGTCATCACTTTTATGGCGCATTACCTCAGACAAGACAAGCCCCAAGCACCGTACGAATCATCAGGCTTTCATGGATTCGTCTGGAGGCCGTTTTTCCATGTCCGTGGGCATGTCACTGGGTGGCTCTGGGCACACAGGACAAGACCCACGCCCAGGGGGGGTCGCCGACCACTCCCCCCCTAAAGAGACATTTATGCATTTCCAGCTGTCCCACCAGGAAACATCAGCACTGACGAGGAGACATACTGATGGGTTCAGACAACCCTGTGGGCACCACAGCGCATGAAAGACAACACGTGTTGCCCTAAAAGAGATATGAAACCATAGGAATAGCCACCAATGTGACCCCTTAGGCACATCAAGGCCGCCATCACGTACTAGCATCCATCCCGGGTAGCGTCCAACACCGCCGAGAAGACAGGCCCCATGTCCAGAGAGGGTCCTCACGCATGAAATGAATTCTCTTTAGGTGGTCATTATCATTACATACGGGACACGAAAACACATGAATAACCACACCTCAACGTCCTTCCTTTCAAGGCACACCGCATGCACCAAGACGGGCCTCGAGGCCCCTTCAAATCGTCTCACTCGGATGCCTTTGTCTGGAAACGACTGTCAGCCCGCAAGATCACACATGCGACAAAACCCATCTCATTGTCATCGTTTTTAGGGCGCACTACCTCGGGAAAGACAAGCCCCAAGCACGGGACGAATCATCAAGAATTCATGGCATTGCGTCGATGCCATTTTCCATGTCACTGGGCATGTCATCGGGTGGCTCTAGGCACGCAGGACAAGACCCACGCCCAGGGGGGGTCGCCGACCACTCCCCCCCTAAAGAGACATTTATGCATTTCCAGCTATTCCACCAGGAAACATCAAAAGTGACGAGGAGACATACTGAGGGGTTTAGACCACCCTAAGGGCACCGCAGTGCATGAAAGACAACACGGGTTGCCCTAAAAGAGCTATGAAACCATAGGAAGGGCCACCGACGTGACCCCTTAGGCACATGAAGGCCGCCGACACGTCATGACATCCGTCCCGCGTCTCGTCCATCACCGCAGAGAAGACACGCCCCATGTCCAGAGCGGGTCCTCACGCATGAAATGAATTATCTTTAGGCGGTCATTGTCATTACATACCGTACCCAACAACATATGACAAACCCCACCACGTCGTCCTTCCTTGCAAGGCACACCGCATCCTCCAAGGCAAGCCCCGATGCCCCTTCAAATCGTCCCACTCGGGTGGCGTTGTCTCCACGTGATTGTCAGTACCTCGGACCTGACACGCGACGCACCCCGGCTCATTGTCATCACTTTTATGGCGCATTACCTCAGACAAGACAAGCCCCAAGCACCGTATGAATCCTCAAGCTTTCATGGATTTGTCTGGAGGCCATTTTTCCATGTCCGTGGGCATGTCACTAGGTGGCTCTGGGCACGCAGGACAAGACCCACGCCCAGGGGGGGTCGCCGACCACTCCCCCCCTAAAGAGACATTTATGCCTTTCCAGCTGTCCCACCAGGAAACATCAGCACTGACGAGGAGACATACTGGAGGGTTTAGACAACCCTGTGGGCACCACAGCGCATGAAAGTCAACACGTGTTGCCCTAAAAGATATATGAAACCGTAGGAACAGCCACCGATGTGACCCCTTAGGCACATGAAGGCCGCCGACACGTAGTAGCATTCATCCCGGGTAGCGTCCAACACCGCCGAGAAGACAGGCCCCATGTCCAGAGAGGGTCCTCACGCATGAAATGAATTCTCTTTAGGTGGTCATTGTCATTACATACGGGACACGACAACAGATGACAAACCCCACCGCAACGTCCTTCCTTTCAAGGCACGCCACACGCACCAAGACGGGCCTCGAGGCCCCTTCAAATCGTCTCACTCGGATGCCATTGTCTGGACACGACTGTCAGTCCGCAGGATCACACATGCGACAAACCCCATCTCATTGTCATCGTTTTTAGGGCGCACTACCTCGGGCAAGACAAGCCCCAAGCACGAGACGAATCATCAGGAATTCATGGCACTGCGTCGATGCCATTTTCCATGTCACTCGGCATGTCATTGGGTGGCTCTAGGCACGCAGGACAAGACCCACGCCCAGGGGGGGTCGCCGACCACTCCCCCCCTAAAGAGACATTTATGCATTTCCAGCTATACCACCAGGAAACATCAACAGTGACGAGGAGACATACTGATGGGTTTAGACCACCCTAAGGGCACTGCAGTGCATGAAAGACAACACGGGTTGCCCTAAAAGAGCTATGAAACCATAGGAAGGGCCACCGACGTGACCCCTTAGGCACATGAAGGCCGCCGACACGTCATGGCATCCGCCCCGCGTCTCGTCCATCACCGCAGAGAAGACACGCCCCATGTCCAGAGCTGGTCCTCACGCCTCAAAGGAATTATCTTTAGGCGGTCATTGTCAATACATACCGTACCCAACAACATATGACAAACCCCACCACGTCGTCCTTCCTTGCAAGGCACACCGCATCCACCAAGGCAAGACCCGAGGTCCCTTCAAATCGTCCCACTCGGATGGCGTTGTCTCCACGTGATTGTCAGTACGTCGGACCTGACACGCGACGCACCCCGGCTCATTGTCATCACTTTTATGACGCATTACCTCAGACAAGACAAGCCCCAAGCACCGTACGAATAATCAAGCTTTCATGGATTTGTCTGGAGGTCGTTTTTCCATGTTCGTGGGCATGTCACTGGGTGGCTCTGGGCACGCAGGACAAGACCCACGCCCAGGGGGGGTCGCCGACCACTCCCCCCCTAAAGAGACATTTATGCATTTCCAGCTGTCCCACCAGGAAACATCAGCACTGACGAGGACACATACTGATGGGTTCAGACAACCCAATGGGCACCACAACGCATGAAAGACAGCACGTGTTGCCCTTAAAGAGCTACGAATCCATACGAACAGCCACCAAAGTGACCCCTTAGGCACACGAAGGCCGCCGACACGTCATGGCATCCGTCCCGGGTATCATCCAACACCGCCGAGAAGACAGGACCCATGTCCAGAGCGGGTCCCCGCGCATGAAATGAATTATCTTTAGGCGGTCATTGTCTTTACATTCCGAACACAACAACATGTGACAAACCCCACCTCGACGTCCTTCCTTTCAAGAAACGCCGCATGCACCAAGACGGGCCCCGAGACCCCTTCAAATCGTCTCACTCGGATGCCATTGTCTGAACGCGACTGTCAGTCCGCAGGATCTCGAAGGCGACAAACACCATCCCATTGTCATCGTTTTTATGGCGCACTACCTCGGGCAAGACAAGCCCCAAGCACGGGACGAATCATCAGGCATTCATGGCATTACGTCGATGTCATTTTGCATGTCAATGGGCATCACATTGGGTGGCTCTAGGCACGCAAGACAAGACCCACGCCCGGGGGGGTCGCCGACCACTCCCCCCCTAAAGAGACATTTATGCATTTCCAGCTATTCCACCAGGAAACATCAACACCGACGAGGAGACATACTGATGGGTTTAGACCACCCTGAGGGCAGGGCAGCGCATGAAAGGCAACACGTGTTGCCCTAAAAGAGCTATGAAACCATAGGAAGGGCCACCGACGTGACCCCTTAGGCACATGAAGGCCGCCGACACGTCATGGCATCCGTCCCACGTATCGTCCATCACCACAGCGAAGACACGCCCCATGTCCAGAGCGGGTCCCCACGCATGAAAGGAATTCTCTTTAGGCGGTCATTGTCATTACATACCGGACCCAACAACATATGACAAACCCCACCTCATTGTCCTTCCATTCAAGGCACACCGCATCCACCAAGGCAAGCCCTGAGGCCCCTTCAAATCCTCTCACCCGGATGGCGTTGTCTCCACCTGATTGTCAGTACGGAGGACCTGACACGCGACGAAACCCGGCTCATTGTCATCACTTTTATGGCGCACTACCTCGAACAAGACAAGCCCCAAGCACCGGACGAATCATCAAGCTGTCTTTGCTTTGTCCGGAGGCTGTTTTTCCATGTCCGTGGGCATGTCACTGGGTGGCTCTGGGCACGCAGGACAAGACCCACGCCCAGGGGGGGTCGCCGACCACTCCCCCCCTAAAGAGACATTTATGCATTTCCAGCTGTCCCACCAGGAAACATCAGCACTGACGAGGAGACATACTGATGGGTTTAGACAACCCTGTGGGCACCACAGCGCATGAAAGACAACACGTGTTGCCCTAAAAGAGATATGAAACCATAGGAACAGCCACTGATGTGACCCCTTAGGCACATCAAGGCCGCCGACACGTAGTAGCATTCGTCGCGGGTAGCATCCAACGCCGCCGAGAAGACAGGCCCCATGTCCAGAGCGGGTCCTCGCGCATGAAATGAATTCTCTTTAGGTGGTCATTGTCATTACATACGGGACACGACAACATATGAAAAACCCCACCTCGACGTCCTTCCTTTCAAGGCACGCCGCATGCACCAAGACGGGCCCTGAGGCCCCTTCAAATCGTCTCACTCGGATGCCATTGTCTGGACGCGACTGTCAGTCCGCAGGATCGCACATGCGACAAACCCCGTCTCATTGCCATCGTTTTTAGGGCGCACTACCTCGGGCAAGACAAGCCCCAAGCACGGGACGAATCATCAGGAATTCATGGCATTGCGTCGATGCCATTTTCCATGTCACTGGGCATGTCTGTGGGTGGCTCTCGGCACGCAGGACAAGACCCACGCCCAGGGGGGGTCGCCGACCACTCCCCCCCTAAAGAGACATTTATGCATTTCCAGCTATTCCACCAGGAAACATCAACACTGACGAGGAGACATACTGAGTGGTTTAGACCACCCAGAGGGAACCGCAGCGCATGAAAGGCAACACGTGTTGCCCTAAAAGGGCTATGAAACCATAGGAAGGGACACCGACGTGGCCCCTTAGGCACATGAAGGCCGCCGACACGTCATGGCATCCGTCCCGCGTATCGTCCAACACCGCCGAGGAGACAGGACCCATGTCCAGAGCGGGTCCTCACGCATGAAATGAATTCTCTTTAGGTGGTCATTGTCTTTACATACCGGACACAACAACATATGACAAACCCCACCTCAACGTCCTTCCTTTCAAGGCACGCCGCACGCACCAAGACGGGCCCCGAGGCCCCTTCAAATCGCCTCACTAGGATTCCATTGTCTGGACGCGATTGTCAGTCCGTAGGATCTCACAGGCGACAAACCCCACCCATCTCATTGTCATCGGTTTTATGGCGCACCACCTCGGGCAAGACAAGACCCTAGCACGGGAAGAATCATCAGGAATTCAGGGCATTGCGTCGATGCCATTTTCCATGTCACTGGGCATGTCATTGGGTGGCTCTAGGCACGCAGGACAAGACCCACGCCCAGGGGGGTCGCCGACCACTCCCCCCCTAAAGAGACATTTATGCATTTCCAGCTATCCCACCAGGAAACATCAACACTGACGAGGAGACATACTGATGGGTTTAGACCACCCTGAGGGCACCACAGCGCATGAAAGACAACACGTGTTGCCCTAAAAGAGCTATGAAACCATAGGAAGGGCCACCGACGTGACCCCTTATGCACATGAAGGCCACCGACAAGTCATGGCATCCATCCCGCGTATCGTCGATCACCGCCGAGAAGACACGCCCCATGTCCAGAGCGGGTCCTCACTCATGAAAAGAATTCTCTTTAGGTGGTAATTGTAATTACATACAGGACCCAACAACATATGAAAAACCCCACCTCGACGTCCTTCCTTTCAAGGCACGTCACATCCACCAAGACATGCCCCGAGGCCACTTCAAATCGTCTCACTCGGATGGCTTTGTCTCCACGCGATTGTCAGTTCGTCGGACCTGACACGCGACGAACCCCGTCTCATTGTCATCGCTTTTATGGGGCACTACCGCGGGCAAGACAAGCCCCAAGCACAGGAGGAATCATCTAGAGGCCATTTTTCCATGTCTGTGGGCATGTCACTGGGTGGCTCTGGGCACGCAGGACAAGACCCACGCCCAGGGGGGGTCGCCGACCACTCCCCCCCTAAAGAGATATTTCTGCATTTCCAGCTCTCCCACCAGGAAACATCAGCACTGACGAGGAGACATACTGAGTGGTTCAGACCACCCAGAGGGAACCGCAGCGCATGAAAGACAACACGTGTTGCCCTAAAAGAGCTATGAAACCATAGGAACGGCAACCGACGTGACCCCTTAGGCACGTGAAGGCCGCCGACACGTCATGGCATCCTTCCCGCGTATCGTCGACCACCGCCGAGAAGACAGACCCCATGTCCAGAGCGGGTCCTCACGCATGAAATGAATTCTCTTTAGGTGGTCGGTGTCGTTACATACCGAACCCAACAACATATGACAAACCCCAGCTCGGCGTCCTTCCTTTCAAGGCACCCCGCATCCACCAAGACAAGCCTCGAGGCCCCTTCAAATCGTCTCACTCGGATGGCATTGTCTCCACGCGATTGTCGGTACGTAGGACCTCACACGCGACGAACCCCGGCTCATTGTCAAAGCTTTTAAGGCGCACTACCCCGGAGAAGACAAGCCCCAAGCACCGGACGAATCATCACGCATTGATGGCATTGTCTAGAGGCCATTTTTCCATGTCCGTGGGCATGTCACTGGGTGGCTCGAGGCACGCAGGACAAGACCCACGCCCAGGGGGGGTCGCCGACCACTACCCCCCTAAAGAGACATTTATGCATTTACAGCTATCCCACCAGGAAACATCAGCACTGACGAGGAGACATACTGAGTGGTTTAGACCACCCAGAGGGCACCCCAGCTCATGAAAGACAACGCGAGTTGCCCTAAAAGAGCTATGAAACCATAGGAACGGCCACCGACGTGACCCCTTAGGCACATGAAGGCCGCCGGCACGTCATGGCATCCGTCCCGCGTGTCGTCGACCACCGCCGAGAAGACAACCCCATGTCCAGAGCGGGTCCTCACGCATGAAACGAATTCTATTTAGGTGGTCATGGACGTTACATACCGGACCCAACAAGATATGGCAAACCCCAGCTCGGCGTCCTTCCTTTCAAGGCACCCCGCATCCACCAATGCAAGCCCCGATGCCCCTTCAAATCGTCTCACTCGGATGGAATTGTCTCCACGCGATTGTCAGTACGTAGGACCTGACACGCGACGAACCCCGACTCATTTTCAAAGCTTTGATGGCGCACTACCCCGGACAAGACAAGCCCCAAGCACCGGACGAATC
>CAUJRU010001027.1:145000-170000 GCA_963277665.1 Viscum album
CGCCCACACATTTGAGTTTCATGCCACTCAAACAACCAACAGACATTCTTGAATCTCGCCGCATATCAGGGCCATCCACGTACCACTTGGATCATAACCTGCCACAATTCTCCGTATATGCACTAGTATACCCAATTTCGATCAATCACTTCATAAACTACAAACAGAGCCCTCACCGACATGATGCATGCGGAATCTAAGTGCCCAGATGTAAATTTCATGCAATGTGGGAACAAACCTTTGGGAAACACGCAACCGAGGGACTATCAAGGGCCACACATCACCACCATGCACTAACATGCGATGGGGTCACAACATTCGATCTTCGCTCATCATTCATAAGAATTTCCTGCCCGAAACCTGATCATTTAGGATCGGACTACCCAACATTTTATAGGATCTCCCTGTAAAGAGTCTTCACCTCCCAATGATGCTCAAGTACACCGCACCGAAAAAATAGATCCGACTTCCAACACTTCTTTTATTCCAGAGACAAGAATGAATCATCATCGACGGGGTCTCAGCATTCATTCCTTCCTTTACCCAGCACCGATGAGAATAGCCAAACCGATCACTTCCCACGAATCCACAGGATCCCGGTTAATGAGTCATCACCTCCGCATGACGCTCGTGTATCTTGCAGAAACAGTAGATACACATTCTCAAGCCGCCCTTATGAACATCATCACCCAAGGCATGACTGAGGAGGAAGGCACCCCAACTTGTCCAATAATGAACCATGGCAACCGTTTGCCTGGTGGTGTGAGTTTCTCAGGACCCAAATAACTCACAGGTGGCCCCGACAATGCGTTGGGCAAAGCACTCCCGCAAATCACTGCCCAAGGAAGCTTGCTACGGTTCGCATGGAATATCACTGAATGGGAAATTTAGGAGCACGGTCTCTCATCCTGGTGATACCGACAGTTTCGCGCTTGAACCACTACCAAAATCCCACAACGCTCCAGAGAAGGTGAGGAAAAGGCAGGTACAGCAAAGGACGACAAAGGAACCCAATCCCACCATGCCTCCCACATCCCAACATCTGCAAGAACTCAACCACACTCGGTGGCTTTTAAGCATAGCCCGACCCGCAACGCTCCATGAAAGGTGAGGAAAAAGGTGGGTACGACAGGACGGGGAAACAACCCAATCCCGCCCATACCCCCCACATCCCACCAGTGAGGAAAAAGGTAGGAACGTCAGGGGATGAGGAGGGAAACCCCCATCCCGCCGTGCCTCCCACATCTCACATTCCGTAGGAACTCAACCGCCATGAGGCAGCTTTTAAGCAGACGAACCAGCAACGCTCAAGAGACGTCGAGGAAAAGGAGTCATGGTAGGTACGGGGGTCCTATGTCCCGCCGCGCCGCCCACATCCCACCATCCACAGGATCCCACAAACCGTGAGGCGGTATTTAAGCACCCAGCCCGCAATGCTCCACAGACGGGGAGGAAAAGGCAGGCACGTCAGGGGACGGGGCAAAAACCCAATCCCGCCGCGCCTCCCACATCCCACCATCCGCAGCAACTCAACCACCCTGAGGCGGCTTTTAAGCAAGCCAAGCCGCACTGCTCTAGAGAAGGCGAGGGAAGGGCAGGAGCGTCGAGGGACGACAAAGGAACACCAACCCACCATGCCTCCCACATCCCACCATCCAAGGAACTCCGCCACCGACAGGTGGCCTTTTAAGCAAGCCCGAACCGCAACGCTCCATGAAAGGTGAGGAAAAAGGCGGGCACGGCATGAGACTGGGCAAAAACCCATTCTTTCCAATGCCCCCCACATCCCACCGGTGAGGAAAAGGAATTACAGCGTCCCACCGCCATGCCTCCCACATCCCACCTTCCGAAGGAACTCAACCGCCATGAGGCAGATTTTAAGCAGACGAACCCACAACGCTCCAGGGACGTTGAGGAAAAGGAGTCATGACAGGAACGGAGGCCCTATGTCCCGCCGCACCCCCCACATCCCACCATTCAAAAGAACTCAACCACCGTTGAGAAACTTTTAACCAAGAACCAGGACACCAACCATGCTCATCTATCATCATCCCATCCAAGTTATATCTTTCTAGTATCGCATCGTCTTTTTAGCAAGCCCTTGGAAGACGGAACCGCAATTGTGCGAGAGAATTCAACCCAAGCATATAGACGGGGCCCCTACATCAGCACCAAAAAAATTCCACTACCAACAGGGAGAACTCCAAAGGGACAAGTGAGGGTCTTCTAGGTGGAGCTCACCCACCTGGGGATTCTTCGCTTGAGATATAACCGAGGAGAAAGTCACCCCTGGAACTGATTTAATGAGACCCGTCACAGTATCACCATCTTTCGATTAGTTTGTCCTTTACATGCGGGACCTGATCTTTGAGACAGGCATATGACTAGTGGAAGGATCAGCCATGTAGCATCACCAACAACATCTGCATTGTTTGGGGTATGACTGAGCTGACCACTCAGACCCCAACACAAGCCCAAACCGTCGTCCCGAACATTCAATTCTGTTCGATTAGTTTGTCCTTTGTACATGCACAACCTGACCTTTGAGACAAGCATATGACTAATGGAAGGATCAGCCAGGTAGCATCACCAACCACATCTGCAATGTTTGAGGTATGACTGAGCAGACCACTCAGACCCCAACACAAGCCCCAACCATCTTCCCAAATCGACAGGATTCCCCTTAATGAGTCATCACCTCCGCATGACGCTCGTGTATCTTGCAGAAACAGTAGATACACATTCTCAAGCCACCCTTATGAACATCATCACCCAAGGCATGACTGAGGAGGAAGGCACCCCAACTTGTCCAATAATGAACCATGGAAATCGTCACCCTGTTGGTGTGAGTTTCTTAGGACCCAAATAACTCGCACGTGGCCCCGACAATGCGTTGAGCAAAGCACTCCCACCAATCATTGCCCAAGGCAGCTTGCTATGGTTCGCATGAAATATCGCTGAATGAGAAATTTAGGAGCACGCTCTTGCATCCTGGTGATACCGACAGTTTCGCGCTTGAACCACTACCAAAATTCCACAACGCTCCAGAGAAGGTGAGGAAAAGGCGGTACAGCAAGGGACGACAAAGGAACCCAATCCCACCATGCCTCCCACATCCCAACATCTGCAAGAACTCAACCACACTCGGTGGCTTTTAAGCATAGCCCGACCCGCAACGCTCCATGAAAGGTGAGGAAAAAGGTGGGTACGACAGGACGGGGAAACAACCCAATCCCGCCCATACCCCCCACATCCCACCAGTGAGGAAAAAGGTAGGAACGTCAGGGGATGAGGAGGGAAACCCCCATCCCGCCGTGCCTCCCACATCTCACATTCCGTAGGAACTCAACCGCCATGAGGCAGCTTTTAAGCAGACGAACCAGCAACGCTCAAGAGACGTCAAGGAAAAGGAGTCAGGGTAGGTACGGGGGTCCTATGTCCCGCCGCGCCGCCCACATCCCACCATCCACAGGATCCCACAAACCGTGAGGCGGTATTTAAGCACCCAGCCCGCAATGCTCCACAGACGGGGAGGAAAAGGCAGGCACGTCAGGGGACGGGGCAAAAACCCAATCCCGCCGCGCCTCCCACATCCCACCATCCGCAACAACTCAACCACCCTGAGGCGGCTTTTAAGCAAGCCAAGCCGCACTGCTCTAGAGAAGGCGAGGGAAGGGCAGGAGCGTCGAGGGACGACAAAGGAACACCAACCCACCATGCCTCCCACATCCCACCATCCAAGGAACTCCGCCACCGACAGGTGGCCTTTTAAGCAAGCCCGAACCGCAACGCTCCATGAAAGGTGAGGAAAAAGGCGGGCACGGCATGAGACTGGGCAAAAACCCATTCTTTCCAATGCCCCCCACATCCCACCGGTGAGGAAAAGGAATTACAGCGTCCCACCGCCATGCCTCCCACATCCCACCTTCCGAAGGAACTCAACCGCCATGAGGCAGATTTTAAGCAGACGAACCCACAACGCTCCAGGGACGTTGAGGAAAAGGAGTCATGACAGGAACGGAGGCCCTATGTCCCGCCGCACCCCCCACATCCCACCATTCAAAAGAACTCAACCACCGTTGCGAAACTTTTAACCAAGAACCAGGACACCAACCATGCTCATCTATCATCATCCCATCCAAGTTATATCTGTCTAGTATCGCATTGTCTTTTTAGCAAGCCCTTGGAAGACGGAACCGCAATTGTGCGAGAGAATTCAACCCAAGCATATAGACGGGGCCCCTACATCAGCACCAAAAAAATTCCACTACCAACAGGGAGAACTCCAAAGGGACAAGTGAGGGTCTTCTAGGTGGAGCTCACCCACCTGGGGATTCTTCGCTTGAGATATAACCGAGGAGAAAGTCACCCCTGGCACTGATTTAATGAGACCCGTCACAGTATCACCATCTTTCGATTAGTTTGTCCTTTACATGCGGGACCTGATCTTTGAGACAGGCATATGACTAGTGGAAGGATCAGCCATGTAGCATCACCAACAACATCTGCATTGTTTGGGGTATGACTGAGCTGACCACTCAGACCCCAACACAAGCCCAAACCGTCGTCCCGAACATTCAATTCTGTTCGATTAGTTTGTCCTTTGTACATGCACAACCTGATCTTTGAGACAAGCATATGACTAATGGAAGGATCAGCCAGGTAGCATCACCAACCACATCTGCAATGTTTGAGGTATGACTGAGCAGACCACTCAGACCCCAACACAAGCCCCAACCATCTTCCCAAATCGACAGGATTCCCCTTAATGAGTCATCACCTCCGCATGACGCTCGTGTATCTTGCAGAAACAGTAGATACACATTCTCAAGCCACCCTTATGAACATCATCACCCAAGGCATGACTGAGGAGGAAGGCACCCCAACTTGTCCAATAATGAACCATGGAAATCGTTACCCTGTTGGTGTGAGTCTCTTAGGACACAAATAACTCGCACGTGGCCCCGACAATGCGTTGAGCAAAGCACTCCCACCAATCATTGCCCAAGGCAGCTTGCTATGGTTCGCATGGAATATCGCTGAATGAGAAATTTAGGAGCACGCTCTCGCATCCTGGTGATACCGACAGTTTCGCGCTTGAACCACTACCAAAATTCCACAACGCTCCAGAGAAGGTGAGGAAAAGGCGGTACAGCAAGGGACGACAAAGGAACCCAATCCCACCATGCCTCCCACATCCCAACATCTGCAAGAACTCAACCACACTCAGTGGATTTTAAGCAAAGCCCGACCCGCAACGCTCCATGAAAGGTGAGGAAAAAGGTGGGTACGACAGGACGGGGAAACAACCCAATCCCGCCCATACCCCCCACATCCCACCAGTGAGGGAAAAGGTAGGAACGTCAGGGGATGAGGAGGGAAACCCCCATCCCGCCGTGCCTCCCACATCTCACATTCCGTAGGAACTCAACCGCCATGAGGCAGCTTTTAAGCAGACGAACCAGCAACGCTCAAGAGACGTCGAGGAAAAGGAGTCATGGTAGGTACGGGGGTCCTATGTCCCGCCGCGCCGCCCACATCCCACCATCCACAGGATCCCACAAACCGTGAGGCGGTATTTAAGCACCCAGCCCGCAATGCTCCACAGACGGGGAGGAAAAGGCAGGCACGTCAGGGGACGGGGCAAAAACCCAATCCCGCCGCGCCCCCCACATCCCACCATCCGCAGCAACTCAACCACCCTGAGGCAGCTTTTAAGCAAGCAAAGCCGCACTGCTCTAGAGAAGGCGAGGGAAGGGCAGGAGCGTCGAGGGACGACAAAGGAACACCAACCCACCATGCCTCCCACATCCCACCATCCAAGGAACTCCGCCACCAACAGGTGGCCTTTTAAGCAAGCCCGAACCGCAACGCTCCATGAAAGGTGAGGAAAAAGGCGGGCACGGCATGAGACTGGGCAAAAACCCATTCTTTCCAATGCCCCCCACATCCCACCGGTGAGGAAAAGGAATTACAGCGTCCCACCGCCATGCTTCCCACATCCCACCTTCCGAAGGAACTCAACCGCCGTGAGGCAGATTTTAAGCAGACGAACCCACAACGCTCCAGGGACGTTGAGGAAAAGGAGTCATGACAGGAACAGAGGCCCTATGTCCCGCCGCACCCCCCACATCCCACCATTCAAAAGAACTCAACCACCGTTGCGAAACTTTTAACCAAGAACCAGGACACCAACCATGCTCATCTATCATCATCCCATCCAAGTTATATCTGTCTAGTATCGCATCGTCTTTTTAGCAAGCCCTTGGAACCCGAAACCAAAATTGTGCGAGAGAATTCAACCCAAGCATATAGACGGGGCCCGTACATCAGCACCAACAAAATTCCACTACCAACAGGGAGAACTCCAAAGGGACAAGTGAGGGTCTTCAAGGTGGAGCTCACCCACCTGGGGATTCTTCGCTTGAGGTATAACCGAGGAGAAAGTCAGCCCTGGCACTGATTTAATGAGACCCGTCACAGTATCACCATCTTTCGATTAGTTTGTCCTTTACATGCGGGACCTGATCTTTGAGACAGGCATATGACTAGTGGAAGGATCAACCATGTAGCATCACCAACCACATCTGCAATGTTTGAGGTATGACTGAGCAGACCACTCAGACCCCAACACAAGCCCAAACCGTCGTCCCGAGCATTCAATTCCATTCGATTAGTTTGTCCTTCGTACATGCACAGCCTGATCTTTGAGACAATAATATGACTAATGGAAAGATCAACCGGGTACCATCACCAACCACATCTGCAATGTTTGAGGTATGACTGAGCAGACCACTCAGACCCCAACACAAGCCCGAACCATCTCTTCCCAAATCGACATGTTTCCCCTTAATTAGTCATCACCTCTGCATGACGCTCGTGTATCTTGCAGAAACAGTAGATACACATTCTCAAGCCACCCTTATGAACATCATCACCCAAGGCATGACTGAGGAGGAAGGCACCCCAACTTGTCCAATAATGAACCATGGAAATCGTTACCCTGTTGGTGTGAGTTTCTTAGGACCCAAATAACTCGCACGTGGCCCCGACAATGCGTTGAGCAAAGCACTCCCACCAATCATTGCCCAAGGCAGCTTGCTATGGTTCGCATGGAATATCACTGAATGAGAAATTTAGGAGCACGCTCTCGCATCCTGGTGATACCGACAGTTTCGCGCTTGAACCACTACCAAAATTCCACAACGCTCCAGAGAAGGTGAGGAAAAGGCGGTACAGCAAGGGACGACAAAGGAACCCAATCCCACCATGCCTCCCACATCCCAACATCTGCAAGAACTCAACCACAATCAGTGGATTTTAAGCAAAGCCCGACCCGCAACGCTCCATGAAAGGTGAGGAAAAAGGTGGGTACGACAGGACGGGGAAACAACCCAATCCCACCCATACCCCCCACATCCCACCAGTGAGGAAAAAGGTAGGAACGTCAGGGGATGAGGAGGGAAACCCCCATCCCGCCGTGCCTCCCACATCTCACATTCCGTAGGAACTCAACCGCCATGAGGCAGCTTTTAAGCAGACGAACCAGCAACGCTCAAGAGACGTCGAGGAAAAGGAGTCATGGTAGGTACGGGGGTCCTATGTCCCGCCGCGCCGCCCACATCCCACCATCCACAGGATCCCACAAACCGTGAGGCGGTATTTAAGCACCCAGCCCGCAATGCTCCACAGACGGGGAGGAAAAGGCAGGCACGTCAGGGGACGGGGCAAAAACCCAATCCCGCCGCGCCCCCCACATCCCACCATCCGCAGCAACTCAACCGCCCTGAGGCAGCTTTTAAGCAAGCAGAGCCGCACTGCTCTAGAGAAGGCGAGGGAAGGGCAGGAGCGTCGAGGGACGACAAAGGAACACCAACCCACCATGCCTCCCACATCCCACCATCCAAGGAACTCCACCACCAACAGGTGGCCTTTTAAGCAAGCCCGAACCGCAACGCTCCATGAAAGGTGAGGAAAAAGGCGGGCACGGCATGAGACTGGGCAAAAACCCATTCTTTCCAATGCCCCCCACATCCCACCGGTGAGGAAAAGGAATTACAGCGTCCCACCGCCATGCCTCCCACATCCCACCTTCCGAAGGAACTCAACCGCCATGAGGCAGATTTTAAGCAGACGAACCCACAACGCTCCAGGGACGTTGAGGAAAAGGAGTCATGACAGGAACGGAGGCCCTATGTCCCGCCGCACCCCCCACATCCCACCATTCAAAAGAACTCAACCACCGTTGCGAAACTTTTAACCAAGAACCAGGACACCAACCATGCTCATCTATCATCATCCCATCCAAGTTATATCTGTCTAGTATCGCATCGTCTTTTTAGCAAGCCCTTGGAACCCGAAACCAAAATTGTGCGAGAGAATTCAACCCAAGCATATAGACGGGGCCCTTACATCAGCACCAACAAAATTCCACTACCAACAGGGAGAACTCCAAAGGGACAAGTGAGGTTCTTCTAGGTGGAGCTCACCCACCTGGGGATTCTTCGCTTGATGTATAACCGAGGAGAAAGTCAGCCGTGTCACTGATTTAATGAGACCCTTCACAGTATCACCATCTTTCGATTAGTTTGTCCTTGTACATGCAGGACCTGATCTTTGAGACACGCATATGACTAGTGGAAGGATCACCCATGTAGCGTCACTAACCACATCTGCAATGTTTGAGGTATGACTGAGCAGACCACTCAGACCCCAACACAAGCCTAAACCGTCGTCCCGAGCATTCAATTCCATTCGATTAGTTTGTCCTTTGTACATGCACAACCTGATCTTTGATACAAGCATATGACTAATGGAAGGATCAGCCAGGTAGCATCACCAACCACATCTGCAATGTTTGAGGTATGACTGAGCAAACCACTCAGACCCCAACACAAGCCCAAACCATCTTCCCAAATCGACATGTTTCCCCTTAATTAGTCATCACCTCTGTATGACGCTCGTGTATCTTGCAAAAACAATAGATACACATTCTTCGCTTGATGTATAACCGAGGAGAACGTCAAACTTGTCACTGATTTAATGAGACCCTTCACAGTATCACCATCTTTCGGTTAGTTTGTCCCTGTACATGCACAGACTGATCTTTGAGACAAGCATATGACTAGTGTTCTCATCGGATATCCAACCAAGCCAAACCGTGTTCCATCATTCACATGGAAACATGTACAAGGACCAAATGAAAGCGAGGAGAAATTAAACCCCCACTTACGGATGAGGGTGCCAACGAGACCAACGTTCCCTTCCCAAAAAAGGGAGACCGCAGTATCTTGACAACCATCCACCACTCCCACACAATCGCGTAAGCACAACCATCAACCCACACAACTGATCGTCACGCCTCGAGGGAAGCAACCCGAGAGGCATCACAATGCAGCACATGAAGGCAGGGAAAGCCCGCTATGCATGACACAAGGGAAGGATTGATATACCCAACCCCCTAGCGCCAACGAGACCAACGTTCCATTCCCAAAAAAGGGAGACCGCAGTATCTTGACAACCATCCACCACTTCCACACAATCGCATAAGGGCAACCATCAACCCACACAACTGATCATGCACAACCGGATCTTTGAGACAAGCATATGACTAGTAGAAGGATCAGCCATGTAGCATCACCAACAACATCTGCATTGTTTGAGGTATGACTGAGCTCACCACTCAGACCCCAACACAAGCCCAAACCATCATCCCGAACATTCAATTCCGTTCCATTAGTTTGTCCTTTGTACATGCACAACCTGATCTTTGGGACAAGCATATGACTAATGGAAGGATCAGCCAGGTTGCATCACCAACCACATCTGCAATGTTTGAGGTATGACTGAGCAGACCACTCAGACCCCAACACAAGCCCAAACCGTCTTTCCAAATCGACAGGAACCCAATTAATGAGTCATCACCTCTGCATGATGCTCAATACCGCAATTGTGCGAGAGAATTCAACCCAAGCATATAAACAGGGCCCGTATATCATAACTGACAAAATTCCACTACCAACAGGGAGAACTCCGAAGGGACAAGTGAGGGTCTTCTAGGTGGAGCTCACCCACCTGGGGATTCTTCTCTTGATGTATAACTGAGGAGAAAGTCAGCCCTGGCACTAATTTAATGAGACCCATCACAGTATCACCATCTTTCGATTAGTTTGTCTTTGTACATGCGGGACCTGATCTTTGAGTCAAGCATATGACTAGTTGAAGGATCAGCCATGTAGCATCACCAACAACATCTGCATTGTTTGAGGTATGACTGAGCTAACCACTCAGACCCCAACACAAGCCCAAACCGTCGTCCCGAACATTCAATTTCATTCGATTAGTTTTTCCTTTGTACATGCACCACCTGATCTTTGGGACAAGCATATGACTAATGGAAGGATCAGCCAGGTAGCATCACCAACCACATCTGCAATGTTTGAGGTATGACTGAGCAAACCACTCAGACCCCAACACAAGCCCAAACCATCTTCCCAAATCGACAGGATTCCCCTTAATGAGTCATCACCTCTGCGTGACGACGCTCGTGTATCTTGTCGAAACAATAGATACACATTCTTCGCTTGATGTATAACCGAGGAGAACGTCAAACTTGTCACTGATTTAATGAGACCCTTCACAATATCACCATCTTTCGGTTAGTTTGTCCCTGTACATGCACAGACTGATCTTTGAGACAAGCATTTGACTAGTGTTCTCAACGGATATCCAACCAAGCCAAACCGTGTTCCATCATTCACATGGAAACATGCACAAGGACCAAATGAAAGCGAGGAGAAATTAATCCCCCACTTACGGATGAGGGTGCCAACGAGACCAACGTTCCCTTCCCAAAAAAGGGAGACCGCAGTATCTTGACAACCATCCACCACTCCCACACAATCGCGTAAGCACAACCATCAACCCACACAACTGACCGTGACGCCTCAAGGGAAGCAACCCGAGAGGCATCACAATGCAGCACATGAAGGCAGGGAAAGCCCGCTATGCATGACACAAGGGAAGGATTTATATACCCAACCCCCTAGAGCCAAGGAGACCAACGTTCCCTTCCCAAAAAACGGAGACCGCAGTATCTTGACAACCATCCACCACTCCCACACAATCGCGTAAGCACAACCATCAACCCACACAACTGACTGTGACACCTCGAGGGAAGCAACCCGAGAGACATCACAATGCAGCACATGAAGGCAGGGAAAGCCCGCTATGCATGACACAAGGGAAGGATTTATATACCCAACCCCCTAGAGCCAAGGAGACCAACGTTCCCTTCCCAAAAAAGGGAGACCGCAGTATCTTGACAACCATCCACCACTCCCACACAATCGCGTAAGCACAACCATCAACCCACACAACTGACCGTGACGCCTCAAGGGAAGCAACCCCAGAGGCATCACAATGCAGCACATGAAGGCAGGGAAAGCCCGCTATGCATGACACAAGGGAAGGATTTATATACCCAACCCCCTAGAGCCAAGGAGACCAACGTTCCCTTCCCAAAAAAGGGAGACCGCAGTATCTTGACAACCATCCACCACTCCCACACAATCGCGTAAGCACAACCATCAACCCACACAACTGACTGTGACGCCTCGAGGGAAGCAACCCGAGAGACATCACAATGCAGCACATGAAGGCAGGGAAAGCCCGCTATGCATGACACAAGGGAAGGATTGATATACCCAACCCCCTAGAGCCAACGAGACCAACGTTCCCTTCCCAAAAAAGGGAGACCGCAGTATCTTGACAGCCATCCACCACTCCCACACAATCGCGTAAGCACAACCATCAACCCACACAACTGACCGTGACGCCTCAAGGGAAGCAACCCGAGAGGCATCACAATGCAGCACATGAAGGCAGGGAAAGCCCGCTATGCATGACACAAGGGAAGGATTTATATACCCAACCCCCTAGAGCCAACGAGACCAACGTTCCCTTCCCAAAAAAGGGAGACCGCAGTATCTTGACAACCATCCACCACTCCCACACAATCGCGTAAGCACAACCATCAACCCACACAACTGACCGTGACGCCTCGAGGGAAGCAACCCGAGAGGCATCACAATGCAGCACATGAAGGCAGGGAAAGCCCGCTATGCATGACACAAGGGAAGGATTGATATACCCAACCCCCTAGAGCCAACGAGACCAACGTTCCCTTCCCAAAAAAGGGAGACCGCAGTATCTTGACCACCATCCACCACTCCCACACAATCGCATAAGCGCAACCATCAACCCACACAACTGATCATGCAGGACCTGACCTTTGAGACAAGCATATGACTAGTGGAAGGATCAGCCATGTAGCATCACCAACAACATCTGCATTGTTTGAGGTATGACTGAGCTCACCACTCAGACCCCAACACAAGCCCAAACCGTCGTCTCGAACATTCAATTCCGTTCGATTAGTTTGTCCTTTGTACATGCACAACCTGATTTTTGAGACAAGCATATGACTAATGGAAGGATCAGACAGGTTGCACCACCAACAACATCTACAATGTTTGAGGTATGACTGAGCAGACCACTCAGACCCCAACACAATCCCAAACCGTCTTCCCAAATCGACAGGAACCCAATTAATGAGTCTTCACCTCTGCATGATGCTCAAAACCGCAATTGTGCGAGAGAATTCAACCCAAGCATATAAACAGGGCCCGTATATCAGCACTAACAAAATTCCACTACCAACAGGGAGAACTCCGATGGGACAAGTGAGGATCTTCTAGGTGGAGCTCACCCACCTGGGGATTCTTCGCTTGATGTATAACCGAGGAGAAAGTCAGCCGTGTCACTGATTTAATGAGACCCTTCACAGTATCACCATCTTTCGATTAGTTTGTCCCTGTACATGCACTAACTGATCTTTGAGACAAGCATATGACTAGTGGAAGGATCAACCATGTAGCATTACCAACAACATCTGCATTGTTTGTGGTATAACTGAGCAGACCACTCAGACCCCAACACAAGCCCAAACCATCATCCCGAACATTCAATTCCGTTCGATTAGTTTATCCTTTGTAAATGCACAACCTGATCTTTGAGACAAGCATATGACTAATGGTAGGATCAGCCAGGTAGCATCACCAACCACATCTGCAATGTTTGAGGTATGACTGAGCAGACCACTCACACCCCAACACAAGCCCAAATCATCTTCCCAAATCGACAGGATTCCCCTTAATGAGTCATCATCTCTGCATGACGCTCGTGTATCTTGCAGAAACAATAGATACACATTCTTCGCTTGATGTAAAACCGAGGAGAACGTCAGACTTGTCCCTGATTTACTGAGACCCTTCACAGTATCACCATCTTCGATTAGTTTGTCCCTGTACATGCACAGACTGATCTTTGAGACAAGCATATGACTAGTGTTCTCAACGGATATCCAACCAAGCCAAACCGTGTTCCATCATTCACATGGAAACATGCACAAGGACCAAATGAAAGCGAGGAGAAATTAAACCCCCACTTACGGATGAGGGTGCCAACGAGACCAACGTTCCCTTCCCAAAAAAGGGAGACCGCAGTATCTTGACAACCATCCACCACTCCCACACAATCGCGTAAGCACAACCATCAACCCACACAGCTGATCGTGACGCCTCGAGGGATGCAACCCGAGAGGCATCACAATGCAGCACATGAAGGCAGGGAAAGCCCGCTATGCATGACACAAGGGAAGGATTGATATACCCAACCCCCTAGAGCCAACGAGACCAACGTTCCCTTCCCAAAAAAGGGAGACCGCGGTATCTTGACAACCATCCACCACTCCCACACAATCGCATAAGCGCAACCATCAACCCACACAACTGATCATGCAGGACCTGATCTTTGAGACAAGCATATGACTAGTGGAAGGATCAGACATGTAGAATCACCAACAACATCTGCATTGTTTGAGGTATGACTGAGCTCACCACTCAGACCCCAACACAAGCCCAAACCGTCGTCCCGAACATTCAATTCCGTTCGATTAGTTTGTCCATTGTACATGCACAACCTGATCTTTGAGACAAGCATATGACTAATGGAAGGATCAACAAGGTTGCATCACCAACCAAATCTGCAATGTTTGAGGTATGACCCCACCTCAACGTCCTTCCCTTCAAGGCACGCCGCATGCACCAAGACGGGCCTCGAGGCCCCTTCAAATCGTCTCACTCGGATGCCATTGTCTGGAAACGACTATCAGCCCGCAAGATCACACATGCGACAAACCCCATCTCGTTGTCATCGTTTTTAGGGCGCACTACCTCGGGAAAGACAAGCCCCAAGCACGGGACGAATCATCGAGAATTCATGGCATTGCGTCCATGCCATTTTCCATGTCACTGGGCATGTCATCAGGTGGCTCTAGGCACGCAGGACAAGACCCACGCCCAGGGGGGGTCGCCGACCACTCCCCCCCCTAAAGAGACATTTATGCATTTCCAGCTATTCCACCAGGAAACATCAACATTGACGAGGAGACATACTGATGGGTTTAGACCACCCTAAGGGCACCGCAGTGCATGAAAGACAACACGGGTTGCCCTAAAAGAGCTATGAAACCATAGGAAGGGCCACCGACGTGACCCCTTAGGCACATGAAGGCCGCCGACACGTCATGGCATCCGTCCCGCGTCTCGTCCATCACCGCAGAGAAGACACGCCCCATGTCCAGAGCGGGTCCTCACGCATGAAAGGAATTATCTTGAGGCGGTCATTGTCATTACATACCGTACCCAACAACATATGACAAACCCCACCACGTCGTCCTTCCTTGCAAGGCACACCGCATCCTCCAAGGCAAGCCCCGATGCCCCTTCAAATCGTCCCACTCGGGTGGCGTTGTCTCCACGTGATTGTCAGTACGTCGGACCTGACACGCGACGCACCCCGGCTCATTGTCATCACTTTTATGGCGCATTACCTCAGACAAGACAAGCCCCAAGCACCGTATGAATCCTCAAGCTTTCATGGATTTGTCTGGAGGCCATTTTTCCATGTCCGTGGGCATGTCACTAGGTGGCTCTGGGCACGCAGGACAAGACCCACGCCCAGGGGGGGTCGCCGACCACTCCCCCCCTAAAGAGACATTTATGCATTTTCAGCTGTCCCACCAGGAAACATCAGCACTGACGAGGAGACATACTAACGGGTTTAGACAACCCTGTGGGCACCACAGCGCATGAAAGACAACACGTGTTGCCCTAAAAGATATATGAAACCATAGGAACAGCCACCGATGTGACCCCTTAGGCACATGAAGGCCGCCGACACGTAGTAGCATTCATCCCGGGTAGCGTCCAACACCGCCGAGAAGACAGGCCCCATGTCCAGAGAGGGTCCTCACGCATGAAATGAATTCTCTTTAGGTGGTCATTGTCATTACATACGGGACACGACAACAGATGACAAACCCCACCGCAACGTCCTTCCTTTCAAGGCACGCCACACGCACCAAGACGGGCCTCGAGGCCCCTTCAAATCGTCTCACTCGGATGCCATTGTCTGGACACGACTGTCAGTCCGCAGGATCACACATGCGACAAACCCCATCTCATTGTCATCGTTTTTAGGGCGCACTACCTCGGGCAAGACAAGCCCCAAGCACGGGACGAATCATCAGAAATTCATGGCACTGCGTCGATGCCATTTTCCATGTCACTCGGCATGTCAGTGGGTGGCTCTAGGCACGCAGGACAAGACCCACGCCCAGGGGGGGTCGCCGACCACTCCCCCCCTAAAGAGACATTTATGCATTTCCAGCTATACCACCAGGAAACATCAACAGTGACGAGGAGACATACTGATGGGTTTAGACCACCCTAAGGGCACCGCAGTGCATGAAAGACAACACGGGTTGCCCTAAAAGAGCTATGAAACCATAGGAAGGGCCACCGACGTGACCCCTTAGGCACATGAAGGCCGCCGACACGTCATGGCATCCGTCCCGCGTCTCGTCCATCACCGCAGAGAAGACGCGCCCCATGTCCAGAGCGAGTCCTCACGCCTCAAAGGAATTATCTTTAGGTGGTCATTGTCAATACATACCGTACCCAACAACATATGACAAACCCCACCACATCGTCCTTCCTTGCAAGGCACACCGCATCCACCAAGGCAAGCCCCGAGGCCCCTTCAAATCGTCTCACTCGGATGCCGTTGTCTCCACGTGATCGTCAGTACGTCGGACCTCACACACGCGACAAACCCCATCTCATTGTCATCGTTTTTATGGCGCACTACCTCGGGCAAGACAAGCCCGAAGCACGGGACAAATCATCAGGAATTCTTGGCATTGCGTCGATGCCATTTTCCACGTCACTCGGCGTGGGTCTGACACGCGACGCACCCCAGCTCATTGTCATCACTTTTATGGCGCATTACCTCAGACAAGACAAGCCCCAAGCACCGTACGAATCATCAGGCTTTCATGGATTCGTCTGGAGGCCGTTTTTCCATGTCCGTGGGCATGTCACTGGGTGGCTCTGGGCACACAGGACAAGACCCACGCCCAGGGGGGGTCGCCGACCACTCCCCCCCTAAAGAGACATTTATGCATTTCCAGCTGTCCCACCAGGAAACATCAGCACTGACGAGGAGACATACTGATGGGTTCAGACAACCCTGTGGGCACCACAGCGCATGAAAGACAACACGTGTTGCCCTAAAAGAGATATGAAACCATAGGAATAGCCACCAATGTGACCCCTTAGGCACATCAAGGCCGCCATCACGTACTAGCATCCATCCCGGGTAGCGTCCAACACCGCCGAGAAGACAGGCCCCATGTCCAGAGAGGGTCCTCACGCATGAAATGAATTCTCTTTAGGTGGTCATTATCATTACATACGGGACACGAAAACACATGAATAACCACACCTCAACGTCCTTCCTTTCAAGGCACACCGCATGCACCAAGACGGGCCTCGAGGCCCCTTCAAATCGTCTCACTCGGATGCCTTTGTCTAGAAACGACTGTCAGCCCGCAAGATCACACATGCGACAAAACCCATCTCATTGTCATCGTTTTTAGGGCGCACTACCTCGGGAAAGACAAGCCCCAAGCACGGGACGAATCATCAAGAATTCATGGCATTGCGTCGATGCCATTTTCCATGTCACTGGGCATGTCATCGGGTGGCTCTAGGCACGCAGGACAAGACCCACGCCCAGGGGGGGTCGCCGACCACTCCCCCCCTAAAGAGACATTTATGCATTTCCAGCTATTCCACCAGGAAACATCAAAAGTGACGAGGAGACATACTGAGGGGTTTAGACCACCCTAAGGGCACCGCAGTGCATGAAAGACAACACGGGTTGCCCTAAAAGAGCTATGAAACCATAGGAAGGGCCACCGACGTGACCCCTTAGGCACATGAAGGCCGCCGACACGTCATGACATCCGTCCCGCGTCTCGTCCATCACCGCAGAGAAGACACGCCCCATGTCCAGAGCGGGTCCTCACGCATGAAATGAATTATCTTTAGGCGGTCATTGTCATTACATACCGTACCCAACAACATATGACAAACCCCACCACGTCGTCCTTCCTTGCAAGGCACACCGCATCCTCCAAGGCAAGCCCCGATGCCCCTTCAAATCGTCCCACTCGGGTGGCGTTGTCTCCACGTGATTGTCAGTACCTCGGACCTGACACGCGACGCACCCCGGCTCATTGTCATCACTTTTATGGCGCATTACCTCAGACAAGACAATCCCCAAGCACCGTATGAATCCTCAAGCTTTCATGGATTTGTCTGGAGGCCATTTTTCCATGTCCGTGGGCATGTCACTAGGTGGCTCTGGGCACGCAGGACAAGACCCACGCCCAGGGGGGGTCGCCGACCACTCCCCCCCTAAAGAGACATTTATGCCTTTCCAGCTGTCCCACCAGGAAACATCAGCACTGACGAGGAGACATACTGGAGGGTTTAGACAACCCTGTGAGCACCACAGCGCATGAAAGTCAACACGTGTTGCCCTAAAAGATATATGAAACCGTAGGAACAGCCACCGATGTGACCCCTTAGGCACATGAAGGCCGCCGACACGTAGTAGCATTCATCCCGGGTAGCGTCCAACACCGCCGAGAAGACAGGCCCCATGTCCAGAGAGGGTCCTCACGCATGAAATGAATTCTCTTTAGGTGGTCATTGTCATTACATACGGGACACGACAACAGATGACAAACCCCACCGCAACGTCCTTCCTTTCAAGGCACGCCACACGCACCAAGACGGGCCTCGAGGCCCCTTCAAATCGTCTCACTCGGATGCCATTGTCTGGACACGACTGTCAGTCCGCAGGATCACACATGCGACAAACCCCATCTCATTGTCATCGTTTTTAGGGCGCACTACCTCGGGCAAGACAAGCCCCAAGCACGAGACGAATCATCAGGAATTCATGGCACTGCGTCGATGCCATTTTCCATGTCACTCGGCATGTCATTGGGTGGCTCTAGGCACGCAGGACAAGACCCACGCCCAGGGGGGGTCGCCGACCACTCCCCCCCTAAAGAGACATTTATGCATTTCCAGCTATACCACCAGGAAACATCAACAGTGACGAGGAGACATACTGATGGGTTTAGACCACCCTAAGGGCACTGCAGTGCATGAAAGACAACACGGGTTGCCCTAAAAGAGCTATGAAACCATAGGAAGGGCCACCGACGTGACCCCTTAGGCACATGAAGGCCGCCGACACGTCATGGCATCCGCCCCGCGTCTCGTCCATCACCGCAGAGAAGACACGCCCCATGTCCAGAGCTGGTCCTCACGCCTCAAAGGAATTATCTTTAGGCGGTCATTGTCAATACATACCGTACCCAACAACATATGACAAACCCCACCACGTCGTCCTTCCTTGCAAGGCACACCGCATCCACCAAGGCAAGACCCGAGGTCCCTTCAAATCGTCCCACTCGGATGGCGTTGTCTCCACGTGATTGTCAGTACGTCGGACCTGACACGCGACGCACCCCGGCTCATTGTCATCACTTTTATGACGCATTACCTCAGACAAGACAAGCCCCAAGCACCGTACGAATAATCAAGCTTTCATGGATTTGTCTGGAGGTCGTTTTTCCATGTTCGTGGGCATGTCACTGGGTGGCTCTGGGCACGCAGGACAAGACCCACGCCCAGGGGGGGTCGCCGACCACTCCCCCCCTAAAGAGACATTTATGCATTTCCAGCTGTCCCACCAGGAAACATCAGCACTGACGAGGACACATACTGATGGGTTCAGACAACCCAATGGGCACCACAACGCATGAAAGACAGCACGTGTTGCCCTTAAAGAGCTACGAATCCATACGAACAGCCACCAAAGTGACCCCTTAGGCACACGAAGGCCGCCGACACGTCATGGCATCCGTCCCGGGTATCATCCAACACCGCCGAGAAGACAGGACCCATGTCCAGAGCGGGTCCCCGCGCATGAAATGAATTATCTTTAGGCGGTCATTGTCTTTACATTCCGAACACAACAACATGTGACAAACCCCACCTCGACGTCCTTCCTTTCAAGAAACGCCGCATGCACCAAGACGGGCCCCGAGACCCCTTCAAATCGTCTCACTCGGATGCCATTGTCTGAACGCGACTGTCAGTCCGCAGGATCTCGAAGGCGACAAACACCATCCCATTGTCATCGTTTTTATGGCGCACTACCTCGGGCAAGACAAGCCCCAAGCACGGGACGAATCATCAGGCATTCATGGCATTACGTCGATGTCATTTTGCATGTCAATGGGCATCACATTGGGTGGCTCTAGGCACGCAAGACAAGACCCACGCCCGGGGGGGTCGCCGACCACTCCCCCCCTAAAGAGACATTTATGCATTTCCAGCTATTCCACCAGGAAACATCAACACCGACGAGGAGACATACTGATGGGTTTAGACCACCCTGAGGGCAGGGCAGCGCATGAAAGGCAACACGTGTTGCCCTAAAAGAGCTATGAAACCATAGGAAGGGCCACCGACGTGACCCCTTAGGCACATGAAGGCCGCCGACACGTCATGGCATCCGTCCCACGTATCGTCCATCACCACAGCGAAGACACGCCCCATGTCCAGAGCGGGTCCCCACGCATGAAAGGAATTCTCTTTAGGCGGTCATTGTCATTACATACCGGACCCAACAACATATGACAAACCCCACCTCATTGTCCTTCCATTCAAGGCACACCGCATCCACCAAGGCAAGCCCTGAGGCCCCTTCAAATCCTCTCACCCGGATGGCGTTGTCTCCACCTGATTGTCAGTACGGAGGACCTGACACGCGACGAAACCCGGCTCATTGTCATCACTTTTATGGCGCACTACCTCGAACAAGACAAGCCCCAAGCACCGGACGAATCATCAAGCTGTCTTTGCTTTGTCCGGAGGCTGTTTTTCCATGTCCGTGGGCATGTCACTGGGTGGCTCTGGGCACGCAGGACAAGACCCACGCCCAGGGGGGGTCGCCGACCACTCCCCCCCTAAAGAGACATTTATGCATTTCCAGCTGTCCCACCAGGAAACATCAGCACTGACGAGGAGACATACTGATGGGTTTAGACAACCCTGTGGGCACCACAGCGCATGAAAGACAACACGTGTTGCCCTAAAAGAGATATGAAACCATAGGAACAGCCACTGATGTGACCCCTTAGGCACATCAAGGCCGCCGACACGTAGTAGCATTCGTCGCGGGTAGCATCCAACGCCGCCGAGAAGACAGGCCCCATGTCCAGAGCGGGTCCTCGCGCATGAAATGAATTCTCTTTAGGTGGTCATTGTCATTACATACGGGACACGACAACATATGAAAAACCCCACCTCGACGTCCTTCCTTTCAAGGCACGCCGCATGCACCAAGACGGGCCCTGAGGCCCCTTCAAATCGTCTCACTCGGATGCCATTGTCTGGACGCGACTGTCAGTCCGCAGGATCGCACATGCGACAAACCCCGTCTCATTGCCATCGTTTTTAGGGCGCACTACCTCGGGCAAGACAAGCCCCAAGCACGGGACGAATCATCAGGAATTCATGGCATTGCGTCGATGCCATTTTCCATGTCACTGGGCATGTCTGTGGGTGGCTCTCGGCACGCAGGACAAGACCCACGCCCAGGGGGGGTCGCCGACCACTCCCCCCCTAAAGAGACATTTATGCATTTCCAGCTATTCCACCAGGAAACATCAACACTGACGAGGAGACATACTGAGTGGTTTAGACCACCCAGAGGGAACCGCAGCGCATGAAAGGCAACACGTGTTGCCCTAAAAGGGCTATGAAACCATAGGAAGGGACACCGACGTGGCCCCTTAGGCACATGAAGGCCGCCGACACGTCATGGCATCCGTCCCGCGTATCGTCCAACACCGCCGAGGAGACAGGACCCATGTCCAGAGCGGGTCCTCACGCATGAAATGAATTCTCTTTAGGTGGTCATTGTCTTTACATACCGGACACAACAACATATGACAAACCCCACCTCAACGTCCTTCCTTTCAAGGCACGCCGCACGCACCAAGACGGGCCCCGAGGCCCCTTCAAATCGCCTCACTAGGATTCCATTGTCTGGACGCGATTGTCAGTCCGTAGGATCTCACAGGCGACAAACCCCACCCATCTCATTGTCATCGGTTTTATGGCGCACCACCTCGGGCAAGACAAGACCCTAGCACGGGAAGAATCATCAGGAATTCAGGGCATTGCGTCGATGCCATTTTCCATGTCACTGGGCATGTCATTGGGTGGCTCTAGGCACGCAGGACAAGACCCACGCCCAGGGGGGTCGCCGACCACTCCCCCCCTAAAGAGACATTTATGCATTTCCAGCTATCCCACCAGGAAACATCAACACTGACGAGGAGACATACTGATGGGTTTAGACCACCCTGAGGGCACCACAGCGCATGAAAGACAACACGTGTTGCCCTAAAAGAGCTATGAAACCATAGGAAGGGCCACCGACGTGACCCCTTATGCACATGAAGGCCACCGACAAGTCATGGCATCCATCCCGCGTATCGTCGATCACCGCCGAGAAGACACGCCCCATGTCCAGAGCGGGTCCTCACTCATGAAAAGAATTCTCTTTAGGTGGTAATTGTAATTACATACAGGACCCAACAACATATGAAAAACCCCACCTCGACGTCCTTCCTTTCAAGGCACGTCGCATCCACCAAGACATGCCCCGAGGCCACTTCAAATCGTCTCACTCGGATGGCTTTGTCTCCACGCGATTGTCAGTTCGTCGGACCTGACACGCGACGAACCCCGTCTCATTGTCATCGCTTTTATGGGGCACTACCGCGGGCAAGACAAGCCCCAAGCACAGGAGGAATCATCTAGAGGCCATTTTTCCATGTCTGTGGGCATGTCACTGGGTGGCTCTGGGCACGCAGGACAAGACCCACGCCCAGGGGGGGTCGCCGACCACTCCCCCCCTAAAGAGACATTTCTGCATTTCCAGCTCTCCCACCAGGAAACATCAGCACTGACGAGGAGACATACTGAGTGGTTCAGACCACCCAGAGGGAACCGCAGCGCATGAAAGACAACACGTGTTGCCCTAAAAGAGCTATGAAACCATAGGAACGGCAACCGACGTGACCCCTTAGGCACGTGAAGGCCGCCGACACGTCATGGCATCCTTCCCGCGTATCGTCGACCACCGCCGAGAAGACAGACCCCATGTCCAGAGCGGGTCCTCACGCATGAAATGAATTCTCTTTAGGTGGTCGGTGTCGTTACATACCGAACCCAACAACATATGACAAACCCCAGCTCGGCGTCCTTCCTTTCAAGGCACCCCGCATCCACCAAGACAAGCCTCGAGGCCCCTTCAAATCGTCTCACTCGGATGGCATTGTCTCCACGCGATTGTCGGTACGTAGGACCTCACACGCGACGAACCCCGGCTCATTGTCAAAGCTTTTAAGGCGCACTACCCCGGAGAAGACAAGCCCCAAGCACCGGACGAATCATCACGCATTGATGGCATTGTCTAGAGGCCATTTTTCCATGTCCGTGGGCATGTCACTGGGTGGCTCGAGGCACGCAGGACAAGACCCACGCCCAGGGGGGGTCGCCGACCACTACCCCCCTAAAGAGACATTTATGCATTTACAGCTATCCCACCAGGAAACATCAGCACTGACGAGGAGACATACTGAGTGGTTTAGACCACCCAGAGGGCACCCCAGCTCATGAAAGACAACGCGAGTTGCCCTAAAAGAGCTATGAAACCATAGGAACGGCCACCGACGTGACCCCTTAGGCACATGAAGGCCGCCGGCACGTCATGGCATCCGTCCCGCGTGTCGTCGACCACCGCCGAGAAGACAACCCCATGTCCAGAGCGGGTCCTCACGCATGAAACGAATTCTATTTAGGTGGTCATGGACGTTACATACCGGACCCAACAAGATATGGCAAACCCCAGCTCGGCGTCCTTCCTTTCAAGGCACCCCGCATCCACCAATGCAAGCCCCGATGCCCCTTCAAATCGTCTCACTCGGATGGAATTGTCTCCACGCGATTGTCAGTACGTAGGACCTGACACGCGACGAACCCCGACTCATTTTCAAAGCTTTGATGGCGCACTACCCCGGACAAGACAAGCCCCAAGCACCGGACGAATCATCAAGCATTCATGGGATTGTCTAGAGGCCATTTTTCCATGTCCGTGGGCATGTCATTGGGTGGCTCTGGGCACGCAGGACAAGACCCACGCCCAGGGGGGGTCGCCGACCACTCCCCCCCTAAAGAGACATTTATGCATTTCCAGCTATCCCACCAGGAAACATCATCAGTGACGAGGAGACATACTGAGGGGTTTAGACATCCCAGAGGTCAGTGCAGCGCATGAAAGACAACACGTGTTGCCCTAAAAGAGCTATGAAACCATAGGAACGACCACCGACGTGACCCCTTAGGCACTTGAAGGCCGCCGACACGTCATGGCATCCGTCCCGCGTATCGTCGATCACCGCCGAGAAGACATGCCCCATGTCCACAGCGGGTCCTCACGCATGAAATGAATTCTCATCAGGTGGTGATTGTCGTTACATATAGGACCCAACAACATTTCACCAACCACCACCTCCATGTCTTTCCTTTTAAGGCACACCGCATCCACCAAGACAAGCCCCGAGGCCCCTTCAAATCGCCTCACCCGGATGGCATTGTCTCCACGCGATTGTCAGTACGTAGGACCTGACACGTGACGAACCCCGGCTCATTGTCATCGCTTTCATGGCGCAATACCCCGGACAAGACAAGCCCCAAGCACCGGACGAATCACCAAGCATTCATGGCATTGTCTAGAGGCCATTTTTTCATGTCCGTGGGCATGTCATTGGGTGGATCTGGGCGCGCAGGACAAGACCCACGCCCAGGGGGGGGTCGCCGACCACTCCCCCCCCCCCCCTGAAGAGACATTTATGCATTTCCAGCTATCCCACCAGGAAACATCAACAGTGACGAGGAGACATACTGAGGGGTTTAGACGTCCCAGAGGGCAGCGCAGCGCATGAAAGACCACACGTGTGGCACTGAAAAACCTATGAAAACGTAGGAATGACCACCGACGTGACCCCTTAAGCGCAGGAAGGCCACCCACACGTCGTGGCATCCGTCCGACGTATCGTCCATCACCGGGGACATGACAAAACCCATGTCCCAAGTCCGTCCTCACGCAAGAATTGAATTTTATTTTGGTGATTGTCCTTACATACAGGAAACGACAACATATGACAAACCCCAGCTCAATGCCTTTCCATAGGCTGATTGCAAACCCCAAGCCCGCGCCGAATCATCCCACTTGGATGGCATTCTCAATCTCAGCCATTGGGGTCTCACTCGCTACAAACCCCAGCTCAAAGTCTTTCCTTTCAAAGTGCACCGCTTCCCACAAGCGAAGCCCCGAGTCCACTTCAAATAGTCTCGCTCGGAGGGAACTGTTTAGA
>CAUJRU010001027.1:177500-202500 GCA_963277665.1 Viscum album
GCATATCAGGGCCATCCACGTACCACTTGGATCATAACCTGCCACAATTCTCCGTATATGCACTAGTATACCCAATTTCGATCAATCACTTCATAAACTACAAACAGAGCCCTCACCGACATGATGCATGCGGAATCTAAGTGCCCAGATGTAAATTTCATGCAATGTGGGAACAAACCTTTGGGAAACACGCAACCGAGGGACTATCAAGGGCCACACATCACCACCATGCACTAACATGCGATGGGGTCACAACATTCGATCTTCGCTCATCATTCATAAGAATTTCCTGCCCGAAACCTGATCATTTAGGATCGGACTACCCAACATTTTATAGGATCTCCCTGTAAAGAGTCTTCACCTCCCAATGATGCTCAAGTACACCGCACCAAAAAAATAGATCCGACTTCCAACACTTCTTTTATTCCAGAGACAAGAATGAATCATCATCGACGGGGTCTCAGCATTCATTCCTTCCTTTACCCAGCACCGATGAGAATAGCCAAACCGATCACTTCCCACGAATCCACAGGATCCCGGTTAATGAGTCATCACCTCCGCATGACGCTCGTGTATCTTGCAGAAACAGTAGATACACATTCTCAAGCCGCCCTTATGAACATCATCACCCAAGGCATGACTGAGGAGGAAGGCACCCCAACTTGTCCAATAATGAACCATGGCAACCGTTTGCCTGGTGGTGTGAGTTTCTCAGGACCCAAATAACTCACAGGTGGCCCCGACAATGCGTTGGGCAAAGCACTCCCGCAAATCACTGCCCAAGGAAGCTTGCTACGGTTCGCATGGAATATCACTGAATGGGAAATTTAGGAGCACGGTCTCTCATCCTGGTGATACCGACAGTTTCGCGCTTGAACCACTACCAAAATCCCACAACGCTCCAGAGAAGGTGAGGAAAAGGCAGGTACAGCAAAGGACGACAAAGGAACCCAATCCCACCATGCCTCCCACATCCCAACATCTGCAAGAACTCAACCACACTCGGTGGCTTTTAAGCATAGCCCGACCCGCAACGCTCCATGAAAGGTGAGGAAAAAGGTGGGTACGACAGGACGGGGAAACAACCCAATCCCACCCATACCCCCCACATCCCACCAGTGAGGAAAAAGGTAGGAACGTCAGGGGATGAGGAGGGAAACCCCCATCCCGCCGTGCCTCCCACATCTCACATTCCGTAGGAACTCAACCGCCATGAGGCAGCTTTTAAGCAGACGAACCAGCAACGCTCAAGAGACGTCGAGGAAAAGGAGTCATGGTAGGTACGGGGGTCCTATGTCCCGCCGCGCCGCCCACATCCCACCATCCACAGGATCCCACAAACCGTGAGGCGGTATTTAAGCACCCAGCCCGCAATGCTCCACAGACGGGGAGGAAAAGGCAGGCACGTCAGGGGACGGGGCAAAAACCCAATCCCGCCGCGCCTCCCACATCCCACCATCCGCAGCAACTCAACCACCCTGAGGCGGCTTTTAAGCAAGCCAAGCCGCACTGCTCTAGAGAAGGCGAGGGAAGGGCAGGAGCGTCGAGGGACGACAAAGGAACACCAACCCACCATGCCTCCCACATCCCACCATCCAAGGAACTCCGCCACCGACAGGTGGCCTTTTAAGCAAGCCCGAACCGCAACGCTCCATGAAAGGTGAGGAAAAAGGCGGGCACGGCATGAGACTGGGCAAAAACCCATTCTTTCCAATGCCCCCCACATCCCACCGGTGAGGAAAAGGAATTACAGCGTCCCACCGCCATGCCTCCCACATCCCACCTTCCGAAGGAACTCAACCGCCATGAGGCAGATTTTAAGCAGACGAACCCCCAACGCTCCAGGGACGTTGAGGAAAAGGAGTCATGACAGGAACGGAGGCCCTATGTCCCGCCGCACCCCCCACATCCCACCATTCAAAAGAACTCAACCACCGTTGAGAAACTTTTAACCAAGAACCAGGACACCAACCATGCTCATCTATCATCATCCCATCCAAGTTATATCTGTCTAGTATCGCATCGTCTTTTTAGCAAGCCCTTGGAAGACGGAACCGCAATTGTGCGAGAGAATTCAACCCAAGCATATAGACGGGGCCCCTACATCAGCACCAAAAAAATTCCACTACCAACAGGGAGAACTCCAAAGGGACAAGTGAGGGTCTTCTAGGTGGAGCTCACCCACCTGGGGATTCTTCGCTTGAGATATAACCGAGGAGAAAGTCACCCCTGGAACTGATTTAATGAGACCCGTCACAGTATCACCATCTTTCGATTAGTTTGTCCTTTACATGCGGGACCTGATCTTTGAGACAGGCATATGACTAGTGGAAGGATCAGCCATGTAGCATCACCAACAACATCTGCATTGTTTGGGGTATGACTGAGCTGACCACTCAGACCCCAACACAAGCCCAAACCGTCGTCCCGAACATTCAATTCTGTTCGATTAGTTTGTCCTTTGTACATGCACAACCTGATCTTTGAGACAAGCATATGACTACTGGAAGGATCAGCCAGGTAGCATCACCAACCACATCTGCAATGTTTGAGGTATGACTGAGCAGACCACTCAGACCCCAACACAAGCCCCAACCATCTTCCCAAATCGACAGGATTCCCCTTAATGAGTCATCACCTCCGCATGACGCTCGTGTATCTTGCAGAAACAGTAGATACACATTCTCAAGCCACCCTTATGAACATCATCACCCAAGGCATGACTGAGGAGGAAGGCACCCCAACTTGTCCAATAATGAACCATGGAAATCGTCACCCTGTTGGTGTGAGTTTCTTAGGACCCAAATAACTCGCACGTGGCCCCGACAATGCGTTGAGCAAAGCACTCCCACCAATCATTGCCCAAGGCAGCTTGCTATGGTTCGCATGAAATATCGCTGAATGAGAAATTTAGGAGCACGCTCTTGCATCCTGGTGATACCGACAGTTTCGCGCTTGAACCACTACCAAAATTCCACAACGCTCCAGAGAAGGTGAGGAAAAGGCGGTACAGCAAGGGACGACAAAGGAACCCAATCCCACCATGCCTCCCACATCCCAACATCTGCAAGAACTCAACCACACTCGGTGGCTTTTAAGCATAGCCCGACCCGCAACGCTCCATGAAAGGTGAGGAAAAAGGTGGGTACGACAGGACGGGGAAACAACCCAATCCCGCCCATACCCCCCACATCCCACCAGTGAGGAAAAAGGTAGGAACGTCAGGGGATGAGGAGGGAAACCCCCATCCCGCCGTGCCTCCCACATCTCACATTCCGTAGGAACTCAACCGCCATGAGGCAGCTTTTAAGCAGACGAACCAGCAACGCTCAAGAGACGTCAAGGAAAAGGAGTCAGGGTAGGTACGGGGGTCCTATGTCCCGCCGCGCCGCCCACATCCCACCATCCACAGGATCCCACAAACCGTGAGGCGGTATTTAAGCACCCAGCCCGCAATGCTCCACAGACGGGGAGGAAAAGGCAGGCACGTCAGGGGACGGGGCAAAAACCCAATCCCGCCGCGCCTCCCACATCCCACCATCCGCAGCAACTCAACCACCCTGAGGCGGCTTTTAAGCAAGCCAAGCCGCACTGCTCTAGAGAAGGCGAGGGAAGGGCAGGAGCGTCGAGGGACGACAAAGGAACACCAACCCACCATGCCTCCCACATCCCACCATCCAAGGAACTCCGCCACCGACAGGTGGCCTTTTAAGCAAGCCCGAACCGCAACGCTCCATGAAAGGTGAGGAAAAAGGCGGGCACGGCATGAGACTGGGCAAAAACCCATTCTTTCCAATGCCCCCCACATCCCACCGGTGAGGAAAAGGAATTACAGCGTCCCACCGCCATGCCTCCCACATCCCACCTTCCGAAGGAACTCAACCGCCATGAGGCAGATTTTAAGCAGACGAACCCACAACGCTCCAGGGACGTTGAGGAAAAGGAGTCATGACAGGAACGGAGGCCCTATGTCCCGCCGCACCCCCCACATCCCACCATTCAAAAGAACTCAACCACCGTTGCGAAACTTTTAACCAAGAACCAGGACACCAACCATGCTCATCTATCATCATCCCATCCAAGTTATATCTGTCTAGTATCGCATTGTCTTTTTAGCAAGCCCTTGGAAGACGGAACCGCAATTGTGCGAGAGAATTCAACCCAAGCATATAGACGGGGCCCCTACATCAGCACCAAAAAAATTCCACTACCAACAGGGAGAACTCCAAAGGGACAAGTGAGGGTCTTCTAGGTGGAGCTCACCCACCTGGGGATTCTTCGCTTGAGATATAACCGAGGAGAAAGTCACCCCTGGCACTGATTTAATGAGACCCGTCACAGTATCACCATCTTTCGATTAGTTTGTCCTTTACATGCGGGACCTGATCTTTGAGACAGGCATATGACTAGTGGAAGGATCAGCCATGTAGCATCACCAACAACATCTGCATTGTTTGGGGTATGACTGAGCTGACCACTCAGACCCCAACACAAGCCCAAACCGTCGTCCCGAACATTCAATTCTGTTCGATTAGTTTGTCCTTTGTACATGCACAACCTGATCTTTGAGACAAGCATATGACTAATGGAAGGATCAGCCAGGTAGCATCACCAACCACATCTGCAATGTTTGAGGTATGACTGAGCAGACCACTCAGACCCCAACACAAGCCCCAACCATCTTCCCAAATCGACAGGATTCCCCTTAATGAGTCATCACCTCCGCATGACGCTCGTGTATCTTGCAGAAACAGTAGATACACATTCTCAAGCCACCCTTATGAACATCATCACCCAAGGCATGACTGAGGAGGAAGGCACCCCAACTTGTCCAATAATGAACCATGGAAATCGTTACCCTGTTGGTGTGAGTCTCTTAGGACACAAATAACTCGCACGTGGCCCCGACAATGCGTTGAGCAAAGCACTCCCACCAATCATTGCCCAAGGCAGCTTGCTATGGTTCGCATGGAATATCGCTGAATGAGAAATTTAGGAGCACGCTCTCGCATCCTGGTGATACCGACAGTTTCGCGCTTGAACCACTACCAAAATTCCACAACGCTCCAGAGAAGGTGAGGAAAAGGCGGTACAGCAAGGGACGACAAAGGAACCCAATCCCACCATGCCTCCCACATCCCAACATCTGCAAGAACTCAACCACACTCAGTGGATTTTAAGCAAAGCCCGACCCGCAACGCTCCATGAAAGGTGAGGAAAAAGGTGGGTACGACAGGACGGGGAAACAACCCAATCCCGCCCATACCCCCCACATCCCACCAGTGAGGGAAAAGGTAGGAACGTCAGGGGATGAGGAGGGAAACCCCCATCCCGCCGTGCCTCCCACATCTCACATTCCGTAGGAACTCAACCGCCATGAGGCAGCTTTTAAGCAGACGAACCAGCAACGCTCAAGAGACGTCGAGGAAAAGGAGTCATGGTAGGTACGGGGGTCCTATGTCCCGCCGCGCCGCCCACATCCCACCATCCACAGGATCCCACAAACCGTGAGGCGGTATTTAAGCACCCAGCCCGCAATGCTCCACAGACGGGGAGGAAAAGGCAGGCACGTCAGGGGACGGGGCAAAAACCCAATCCCGCCGCGCCCCCCACATCCCACCATCCGCAGCAACTCAACCACCCTGAGGCAGCTTTTAAGCAAGCAAAGCCGCACTGCTCTAGAGAAGGCGAGGGAAGGGCAGGAGCGTCGAGGGACGACAAAGGAACACCAACCCACCATGCCTCCCACATCCCACCATCCAAGGAACTCCGCCACCAACAGGTGGCCTTTTAAGCAAGCCCGAACCGCAACGCTCCATGAAAGGTGAGGAAAAAGGCGGGCACGGCATGAGACTGGGCAAAAACCCATTCTTTCCAATGCCCCCCACATCCCACCGGTGAGGAAAAGGAATTACAGCGTCCCACCGCCATGCTTCCCACATCCCACCTTCCGAAGGAACTCAACCGCCGTGAGGCAGATTTTAAGCAGACGAACCCACAACGCTCCAGGGACGTTGAGGAAAAGGAGTCATGACAGGAACAGAGGCCCTATGTCCCGCCGCACCCCCCACATCCCACCATTCAAAAGAACTCAACCACCGTTGCGAAACTTTTAACCAAGAACCAGGACACCAACCATGCTCATCTATCATCATCCCATCCAAGTTATATCTGTCTAGTATCGCATCGTCTTTTTAGCAAGCCCTTGGAACCCGAAACCAAAATTGTGCGAGAGAATTCAACCCAAGCATATAGACGGGGCCCGTACATCAGCACCAACAAAATTCCACTACCAACAGGGAGAACTCCAAAGGGACAAGTGAGGGTCTTCAAGGTGGAGCTCACCCACCTGGGGATTCTTCGCTTGAGGTATAACCGAGGAGAAAGTCAGCCCTGGCACTGATTTAATGAGACCCGTCACAGTATCACCATCTTTCGATTAGTTTGTCCTTTACATGCGGGACCTGATCTTTGAGACAGGCATATGACTAGTGGAAGGATCAACCATGTAGCATCACCAACCACATCTGCAATGTTTGAGGTATGACTGAGCAGACCACTCAGACCCCAACACAAGCCCAAACCGTCGTCCCGAGCATTCAATTCCATTCGATTAGTTTGTCCTTCGTACATGCACAGCCTGATCTTTGAGACAATAATATGACTAATGGAAAGATCAACCGGGTACCATCACCAACCACATCTGCAATGTTTGAGGTATGACTGAGCAGACCACTCAGACCCCAACACAAGCCCGAACCATCTCTTCCCAAATCGACATGTTTCCCCTTAATTAGTCATCACCTCTGCATGACGCTCGTGTATCTTGCAGAAACAGTAGATACACATTCTCAAGCCACCCTTATGAACATCATCACCCAAGGCATGACTGAGGAGGAAGGCACCCCAACTTGTCCAATAATGAACCATGGAAATCGTTACCCTGTTGGTGTGAGTTTCTTAGGACCCAAATAACTCGCACGTGGCCCCGACAATGCGTTGAGCAAAGCACTCCCACCAATCATTGCCCAAGGCAGCTTGCTATGGTTCGCATGGAATATCACTGAATGAGAAATTTAGGAGCACGCTCTCGCATCCTGGTGATACCGACAGTTTCGCGCTTGAACCACTACCAAAATTCCACAACGCTCCAGAGAAGGTGAGGAAAAGGCGGTACAGCAAGGGACGACAAAGGAACCCAATCCCACCATGCCTCCCACATCCCAACATCTGCAAGAACTCAACCACAATCAGTGGATTTTAAGCAAAGCCCGACCCGCAACGCTCCATGAAAGGTGAGGAAAAAGGTGGGTACGACAGGACGGGGAAACAACCCAATCCCACCCATACCCCCCACATCCCACCAGTGAGGAAAAAGGTAGGAACGTCAGGGGATGAGGAGGGAAACCCCCATCCCGCCGTGCCTCCCACATCTCACATTCCGTAGGAACTCAACCGCCATGAGGCAGCTTTTAAGCAGACGAACCAGCAACGCTCAAGAGACGTCGAGGAAAAGGAGTCATGGTAGGTACGGGGGTCCTATGTCCCGCCGCGCCGCCCACATCCCACCATCCACAGGATCCCACAAACCGTGAGGCGGTATTTAAGCACCCAGCCCGCAATGCTCCACAGACGGGGAGGAAAAGGCAGGCACGTCAGGGGACGGGGCAAAAACCCAATCCCGCCGCGCCCCCCACATCCCACCATCCGCAGCAACTCAACCGCCCTGAGGCAGCTTTTAAGCAAGCAGAGCCGCACTGCTCTAGAGAAGGCGAGGGAAGGGCAGGAGCGTCGAGGGACGACAAAGGAACACCAACCCACCATGCCTCCCACATCCCACCATCCAAGGAACTCCGCCACCAACAGGTGGCCTTTTAAGCAAGCCCGAACCGCAACGCTCCATGAAAGGTGAGGAAAAAGGCGGGCACGGCATGAGACTGGGCAAAAACCCATTCTTTCCAATGCCCCCCACATCCCACCGGTGAGGAAAAGGAATTACAACGTCCCACCGCCATGCCTCCCACATCCCACCTTCCGAAGGAACTCAACCGCCATGAGGCAGATTTTAAGCAGACGAACCCACAACGCTCCAGGGACGTTGAGGAAAAGGAGTCATGACAGGAACGGAGGCCCTATGTCCCGCCGCACCCCCCACATCCCACCATTCAAAAGAACTCAACCACCGTTGCGAAACTTTTAACCAAGAACCAGGACACCAACCATGCTCATCTATCATCATCCCATCCAAGTTATATCTGTCTAGTATCGCATCGTCTTTTTAGCAAGCCCTTGGAACCCGAAACCAAAATTGTGCGAGAGAATTCAACCCAAGCATATAGACGGGGCCCTTACATCAGCACCAACAAAATTCCACTACCAACAGGGAGAACTCCAAAGGGACAAGTGAGGTTCTTCTAGGTGGAGCTCACCCACCTGGGGATTCTTCGCTTGATGTATAACCGAGGAGAAAGTCAGCCGTGTCACTGATTTAATGAGACCCTTCACAGTATCACCATCTTTCGATTAGTTTGTCCTTGTACATGCAGGACCTGATCTTTGAGACACGCATATGACTAGTGGAAGGATCACCCATGTAGCGTCACTAACCACATCTGCAATGTTTGAGGTATGACTGAGCAGACCACTCAGACCCCAACACAAGCCTAAACCGTCGTCCCGAGCATTCAATTCCATTCGATTAGTTTGTCCTTTGTACATGCACAACCTGATCTTTGATACAAGCATATGACTAATGGAAGGATCAGCCAGGTAGCATCACCAACCACATCTGCAATGTTTGAGGTATGACTGAGCAAACCACTCAGACCCCAACACAAGCCCAAACCATCTTCCCAAATCGACATGTTTCCCCTTAATTAGTCATCACCTCTGTATGACGCTCGTGTATCTTGCAAAAACAATAGATACACATTCTTCGCTTGATGTATAACCGAGGAGAACGTCAAACTTGTCACTGATTTAATGAGACCCTTCACAGTATCACCATCTTTCGGTTAGTTTGTCCCTGTACATGCACAGACTGATCTTTGAGACAAGCATATGACTAGTGTTCTCATCGGATATCCAACCAAGCCAAACCGTGTTCCATCATTCACATGGAAACATGTACAAGGACCAAATGAAAGCGAGGAGAAATTAAACCCCCACTTACGGATGAGGGTGCCAACGAGACCAACGTTCCCTTCCCAAAAAAGGGAGACCGCAGTATCTTGACAACCATCCACCACTCCCACACAATCGCGTAAGCACAACCATCAACCCACACAACTGACCGTCACGCCTCGAGGGAAGCAACCCGAGAGGCATCACAATGCAGCACATGAAGGCAGGGAAAGCCCGCTATGCATGACACAAGGGAAGGATTGATATACCCAACCCCCTAGCGCCAACGAGACCAACGTTCCCTTCCCAAAAAAGGGAGACCGCAGTATCTTGACAACCATCCACCACTTCCACACAATCGCATAAGGGCAACCATCAACCCACACAACTGATCATGCACAACCTGATCTTTGAGACAAGCATATGACTAGTAGAAGGATCAGCCATGTAGCATCACCAACAACATCTGCATTGTTTGAGGTATGACTGAGCTCACCACTCAGACCCCAACACAAGCCCAAACCATCATCCCGAACATTCAATTCCGTTCCATTAGTTTGTCCTTTGTACATGCACAACCTGATCTTTGGGACAAGCATATGACTAATGGAAGGATCAGCCAGGTTGCATCACCAACCACATCTGCAATGTTTGAGGTATGACTGAGCAGACCACTCAGACCCCAACACAAGCCCAAACCGTCTTTCCAAATCGACAGGAACCCAATTAATGAGTCATCACCTCTGCATGATGCTCAATACCGCAATTGTGCGAGAGAATTCAACCCAAGCATATAAACAGGGCCCGTATATCATAACTGACAAAATTCCACTACCAACAGGGAGAACTCCGAAGGGACAAGTGAGGGTCTTCTAGGTGGAGCTCACCCACCTGGGGATTCTTCTCTTGATGTATAACTGAGGAGAAAGTCAGCCCTGGCACTAATTTAATGAGACCCATCACAGTATCACCATCTTTCGATTAGTTTGTCTTTGTACATGCGGGACCTGATCTTTGAGTCAAGCATATGACTAGTTGAAGGATCAGCCATGTAGCATCACCAACAACATCTGCATTGTTTGAGGTATGACTGAGCTAACCACTCAGACCCCAACACAAGCCCAAACCGTCGTCCCGAACATTCAATTCCATTCGATTAGTTTTTCCTTTGTACATGCACCACCTGATCTTTGGGACAAGCATATGACTAATGGAAGGATCAGCCAGGTAGCATCACCAACCACATCTGCAATGTTTGAGGTATGACTGAGCAAACCACTCAGACCCCAACACAAGCCCAAACCATCTTCCCAAATCGACAGGATTCCCCTTAATGAGTCATCACCTCTGCGTGACGACGCTCGTGTATCTTGTCGAAACAATAGATACACATTCTTCGCTTGATGTATAACCGAGGAGAACGTCAAACTTGTCACTGATTTAATGAGACCCTTCACAATATCACCATCTTTCGGTTAGTTTGTCCCTGTACATGCACAGACTGATCTTTGAGACAAGCATTTGACTAGTGTTCTCAACGGATATCCAACCAAGCCAAACCGTGTTCCATCATTCACATGGAAACATGCACAAGGACCAAATGAAAGCGAGGAGAAATTAATCCCCCACTTACGGATGAGGGTGCCAACGAGACCAACGTTCCCTTCCCAAAAAAGGGAGACCGCAGTATCTTGACAACCATCCACCACTCCCACACAATCGCGTAAGCACAACCATCAACCCACACAACTGACCGTGACGCCTCAAGGGAAGCAACCCGAGAGGCATCACAATGCAGCACATGAAGGCAGGGAAAGCCCGCTATGCATGACACAAGGGAAGGATTTATATACCCAACCCCCTAGAGCCAAGGAGACCAACGTTCCCTTCCCAAAAAAGGGAGACCGCAGTATCTTGACAACCATCCACCACTCCCACACAATCGCGTAAGCACAACCATCAACCCACACAACTGACTGTGACACCTCGAGGGAAGCAACCCAAGAGACATCACAATGCAGCACATGAAGGCAGGGAAAGCCCGCTATGCATGACACAAGGGAAGGATTTATATACCCAACCCCCTAGAGCCAAGGAGACCAACGTTCCCTTCCCAAAAAAGGGAGACCGCAGTATCTTGACAACCATCCACCACTCCCACACAATCGCGTAAGCACAACCATCAACCCACACAACTGACCGTGACGCCTCAAGGGAAGCAACCCCAGAGGCATCACAATGCAGCACATGAAGGCAGGGAAAGCCCGCTATGCATGACACAAGGGAAGGATTTATATACCCAACCCCCTAGAGCCAAGGAGACCAACGTTCCCTTCCCAAAAAAGGGAGACCGCAGTATCTTGACAACCATCCACCACTCCCACACAATCGCGTAAGCACAACCATCAACCCACACAACTGACTGTGACGCCTCGAGGGAAGCAACCCGAGAGACATCACAATGCAGCACATGAAGGCAGGGAAAGCCCGCTATGCATGACACAAGGGAAGGATTTATATACCCAACCCCCTAGAGCCAACGAGACCAACGTTCCCTTCCCAAAAAAGGGAGACCGCAGTATCTTGACAGCCATCCACCACTCCCACACAATCGCGTAAGCACAACCATCAACCCACACAACTGACCGTGACGCCTCGAGGGAAGCAACCCGAGAGGCATCACAATGCAGCACATGAAGGCAGGGAAAGCCCGCTATGCATGACACAAGGGAAGGATTGATATACCCAACCCCCTAGAGCCAACGAGACCAACGTTCCCTTCCCAAAAAAGGGAGACCGCAGTATCTTGACAACCATCCACCACTCCCACACAATCGCGTAAGCACAACCATCAACCCACACAACTGACCGTGACGCCTCGAGGGAAGCAACCCGAGAGGCATCACAATGCAGCACATGAAGGCAGGGAAAGCCCGCTATGCATGACACAAGGGAAGGATTGATATACCCAACCCCCTAGAGCCAACGAGACCAACGTTCCCTTCCCAAAAAAGGGAGACCGCAGTATCTTGACCACCATCCACCACTCCCACACAATCGCATAAGCGCAACCATCAACCCACACAACTGATCATGCAGGACCTGACCTTTGAGACAAGCATATGACTAGTGGAAGGATCAGCCATGTAGCATCACCAACAACATCTGCATTGTTTGAGGTATGACTGAGCTCACCACTCAGACCCCAACACAAGCCCAAACCGTCGTCTCGAACATTCAATTCCGTTCGATTAGTTTGTCCTTTGTACATGCACAACCTGATTTTTGAGACAAGCATATGACTAATGGAAGGATCAGACAGGTTGCACCACCAACAACATCTGCAATGTTTGAGGTATGACTGAGCAGACCACTCAGACCCCAACACAATCCCAAACCGTCTTCCCAAATCGACAGGAACCCAATTAATGAGTCTTCACCTCTGCATGATGCTCAAAACCGCAATTGTGCGAGAGAATTCAACCCAAGCATATAAACAGGGCCCGTATATCAGCACTAACAAAATTCCACTACCAACAGGGAGAACTCCGATGGGACAAGTGAGGATCTTCTAGGTGGAGCTCACCCACCTGGGGATTCTTCGCTTGATGTATAACCGAGGAGAAAGTCAGCCGTGTCACTGATTTAATGAGACCCTTCACAGTATCACCATCTTTCGATTAGTTTGTCCCTGTACATGCACTAACTGATCTTTGAGACAAGCATATGACTAGTGGAAGGATCAACCATGTAGCATTACCAACAACATCTGCATTGTTTGTGGTATAACTGAGCAGACCACTCAGACCCCAACACAAGCCCAAACCATCATCCCGAACATTCAATTCCGTTCGATTAGTTTATCCTTTGTAAATGCACAACCTGATCTTTGAGACAAGCATATGACTAATGGTAGGATCAGCCAGGTAGCATCACCAACCACATCTGCAATGTTTGAGGTATGACTGAGCAGACCACTCACACCCCAACACAAGCCCAAATCATCTTCCCAAATCGACAGGATTCCCCTTAATGAGTCATCATCTCTGCATGACGCTCGTGTATCTTGCAGAAACAATAGATACACATTCTTCTCTTGATGTAAAACCGAGGAGAACGTCAGACTTGTCCCTGATTTACTGAGACCCTTCACAGTATCACCATCTTCGATTAGTTTGTCCCTGTACATGCACAGACTGATCTTTGAGACAAGCATATGACTAGTGTTCTCAACGGATATCCAACCAAGCCAAACCGTGTTCCATCATTCACATGGAAACATGCACAAGGACCAAATGAAAGCGAGGAGAAATTAAACCCCCACTTACGAATGAGGGTGCCAACGAGACCAACGTTCCCTTCCCAAAAAAGGGAGACCGCAGTATCTTGACAACCATCCACCACTCCCACACAATCGCGTAAGCACAACCATCAACCCACACAGCTGATCGTGACGCCTCGAGGGATGCAACCCGAGAGGCATCACAATGCAGCACATGAAGGCAGGGAAAGCCCGCTATGCATGACACAAGGGAAGGATTGATATACCCAACCCCCTAGAGCCAACGAGACCAACGTTCCCTTCCCAAAAAAGGGAGACCGCGGTATCTTGACAACCATCCACCACTCCCACACAATCGCATAAGCGCAACCATCAACCCACACAACTGATCATGCAGGACCTGATCTTTGAGACAAGCATATGACTAGTGGAAGGATCAGACATGTAGAATCACCAACAACATCTGCATTGTTTGAGGTATGACTGAGCTCACCACTCAGACCCCAACACAAGCCCAAACCGTCGTCCCGAACATTCAATTCCGTTCGATTAGTTTGTCCATTGTACATGCACAACCTGATCTTTGAGACAAGCATATGACTAATGGAAGGATCAACAAGGTTGCATCACCAACCAAATCTGCAATGTTTGAGGTATGACCCCACCTCAACGTCCTTCCCTTCAAGGCACGCCGCATGCACCAAGACGGGCCTCGAGGCCCCTTCAAATCGTCTCACTCGGATGCCATTGTCTGGAAACGACTATCAGCCCGCAAGATCACACATGCGACAAACCCCATCTCGTTGTCATCGTTTTTAGGGCGCACTACCTCGGGAAAGACAAGCCCCAAGCACGGGACGAATCATCGAGAATTCATGGCATTGCGTCCATGCCATTTTCCATGTCACTGGGCATGTCATCGGGTGGCTCTAGGCACGCAGGACAAGACCCACGCCCAGGGGGGGTCGCCGACCACTCCCCCCCCTAAAGAGACATTTATGCATTTCCAGCTATTCCACCAGGAAACATCAACAGTGACGAGGAGACATACTGATGGGTTTAGACCACCCTAAGGGCACCGCAGTGCATGAAAGACAACACGGGTTGCCCTAAAAGAGCTATGAAACCATAGGAAGGGCCACCGACGTGACCCCTTAGGCACATGAAAGCCGCCGACACGTCATGGCATCCGTCCCGCGTCTCGTCCATCACCGCAGAGAAGACACGCCCCATGTCCAGAGCGGGTCCTCACGCATGAAAGGAATTATCTTGAGGCGGTCATTGTCATTACATACCGTACCCAACAACATATGACAAACCCCACCACGTCGTCCTTCCTTGCAAGGCACACCGCATCCTCCAAGGCAAGCCCCGATGCCCCTTCAAATCGTCCCACTCGGGTGGCGTTGTCTCCACGTGATTGTCAGTACGTCGGACCTGACACGCGACGCACCCCGGCTCATTGTCATCACTTTTATGGCGCATTACCTCAGACAAGACAAGCCCCAAGCACCGTATGAATCCTCAAGCTTTCATGGATTTGTCTGGAGGCCATTTTTCCATGTCCGTGGGCATGTCACTAGGTGGGCTCTGGGCACGCAGGACAAGACCCACGCCCAGGGGGGGGTCGCCGACCACTCCCCCCCTAAAGAGACATTTATGCATTTTCAGCTGTCCCACCAGGAAACATCAGCACTGACGAGGAGACATACTAACGGGTTTAGACAACCCTGTGGGGCACCACAGCGCATGAAAGACAACACGTGTTGCCCTAAAAGATATATGAAACTCCATAGGAACAGCCCACCGATGTGACCCCTTAGGCACATGAAGGCCGCCGACACGTAGTAGCATTCATCCCGGGTAGCGTCCAACAACCGCCGAGAAGACAGGGCCCCATGTCCAGAGAGGGTCCTCAACGCATGAAATGAATTCTCTTTAGGTGGTCATTGTCATTACATACGGGACACGACAACAGATGACAAACCCCACCGCAACGTCCTTCCTTTCAAGGCACGCCACACGCACCAAGACGGGCCTCGAGGCCCCTTCAAATCGTCTCACTCGGATGCCATTGTCTGGACACGACTGTCAGTCCGCAGGATCACACCATGCGACAAACCCCATCTCATTGTCATCGTTTTTAGGGCGCACTACCTCGGGCAAGACAAGCCCCAAGCACGGGACGAATCATCAGAAATTCATGGCACTGCGTCGATGCCATTTTCCATGTCACTCGGCATGTCAGTGGGTGGCTCTAGGCACGCAGGACAAGACCCACGCCCAGGGGGGGTCGCCGACCACTCCCCCCCTAAAGAGACATTTATGCATTTCCAGCTATACCACCAGGAAACATCAACAGTGACGAGGAGACATACTGCATCGGGGTTTAGACCACCCTAAGGGCACCGCAGTGCATGAAAGACAACACGGGTTGCCCTAAAAGAGCTATGAAACCATAGGAAGGGCCACCGACGTGACCCCTTAGGCACATGAAAGGCCGCCGACACGTCATGGCATCCGTCCCGCGTCTCGTCCCATCACCGCAGAGAAGACGCGCCCCATGTCCAGAGCGAGTCCTCACGCCTCAAAGGAATTATCTTTAGGTGGTCATTGTCAATACATACCGTACCAACAACATATGACAAACCCCACCACATCGTCCTTCCTTGCAAGGCACACCGCATCCACCAAGGCAAGCCCCGAGGCCCCTTCAAATCGTCTCACTCGGATGCCGTTGTCTCCACGTGATCGTCAGTACGTCGGACCTCACACACGCGACAAACCCCATCTCATTGTCATCGTTTTTATGGCGCACTACCTCGGGCAAGACAAGCCCGAAGCACGGGACAAATCATCAGGAATTCTTGGCATTGCGTCGATGCCATTTTCCACGTCACTCGGCGTGGGTCTGACACGCGACGCACCCCCAGCTCATTGTCATCACTTTTATGGCGCATTACCTCAGACAAGACAAGCCCCAAGCACCGTACGAATCATCAGGCTTTCATGGATTCGTCTGGAGGCCGTTTTTCCATGTCCGTGGGCATGTCACTGGGTGGCTCTGGGCACACCAGGACAAGACCCACGCCCAGGGGGGGTCGCCGACCACTCCCCCCCTAAAGAGACATTTATGCATTTCCAGCTGTCCCACCAGGAAACATCAGCACTGACGAGGAGACATACTGATGGGTTCAGACAACCCTGTGGGGCACCACAGCGCATGAAAGACAACACGTGTTGCCCTAAAAGAGATATGAACCATAGAATAGCCACCAATGTGACCCCTTAGGCACATCAAGGCCGCCATCACGTACTAGCATCCATCCCGGGTAGCGTCCACACCGCCGAGAAGACAGGCCCCATGTCCAGAGAGGGTCCTCACGCATGAAATGAATTCTCTTTAGGTGGTCATTATCATTACATACGGGACACGAAAACACATGAATAACCACACCTCAACGTCCTTCCTTTCAAGGCACACCGCATGCACCAAGACGGGCCTCGAGGCCCCCTTCAAATCGTCTCACTCGGATGCCTTTGTCTGGAAACGACTGTCAGCCCCGCAAGATCACACATGCGACAAAACCCATCTCATTGTCATCGTTTTTAGGGCGCACTACCTCGGGAAAGACAAGCCCCAAGCACGGGACGAATCATCAAGAATTCATGGCATTGCGTCGATGCCATTTTCCATGTCACTTGGGCATGTCATCGGGTGGCTCTAGGCACGCAGGACAAGACCCACGCCCCAGGGGGGGGTCGCCGACCACTCCCCCCCTAAAGAGACATTTATGCATTTCCAGCTATTCCACCAGGAAACATCAAAAGTGACGAGGAGACATACTGAGGGGTTTAGACCACCCCTAAGGGCACCGCAGTGCATGAAAGACAACACGGGTTGCCCTAAAAGAGCTATGAAACCATAGGAAGGGCCACCGACGTGACCCCTTAGGCACATGAAGGCCGCCGACACGTCATGACATCCGTCCCGCGTCTCGTCCATCACCGCAGAGAAGACACGCCCCATGTCCAGAGAGGGTCCTCACGCATGAAATGAATTATCTTTAGGCGGTCATTGTCATTACATACCGTACCCAACAACATATGACAAACCCCACCACGTCGTCCTTCCTTGCAAGGCACACCGCATCCTCCAAGGCAAGCCCCGATGCCCTTCAAATCGTCCCACTCGGGTGGCGTTGTCTCCACGTGATTGTCAGTACCTCGGACCTGACACGCGACGCACCCCGGCTCATTGTCATCACTTTATGGCGCATTACCTCAGACAAGACAAGCCCCAAGCACCGTATGAATCCTCAAGCTTTCATGGATTTGTCTGGAGGCCATTTTTCCATGTCCGTGGGCATGTCACTAGGTGGCTCTGGGCACGCAGGACAAGACCCACTGCCCAGGGGGGGGTCGCCGACCACTCCCCCCCCTAAAGAGACATTTATGCCTTTCCAGCTGTCCCACCAGGAAACATCAGCACTGACGAGGAGACATACTGGAGGGTTTAGACAACCCTGTGGGCACCACAGCGCATGAAAGTCAACACGTGTTGCCCTAAAAGATATATGAAAACCGTAGGAACAGCCACCGATGTGACCCCTTAGGCACATGAAGGCCGCCGACACGTAGTAGCATTCATCCCGGGTAGCGTCCAACACCGCCGAGAAGACAGGCCCCATGTCCAGAGAGGGTCCTCACGCATGAAATGAATTCTCTTTAGGTGGTCATTGTCATTACATACGGGACACGACAACAGATGACAAACCCCACCGCAACGTCCTTCCTTTCAAGGCACGCCACACGCACCATGACGGGCCTCGAGGCCCCTTCAAATCGTCTCACTCGGATGCCATTGTCTGGACACGACTGTCAGTCCGCAGGATCACACATGCGACAAACCCCATCTCATTGTCATCGTTTTTAGGGCGCACTACCTCGGGCAAGACAAGCCCCAAGCACGAGACGAATCATCAGGAATTCATGGCACTGCGTCGATGCCATTTTCCATGTCACTCGGCATGTCATTGGGTGGCTCTAGGCACGCAGGACAAGACCCACGCCCAGGGGGGGTCGCCGACCACTCCCCCCCTAAAGAGACATTTATGCATTTCCAGCTATACCAACCAGGAAACATCAACAGTGACGAGGAGACATACTGATGGGTTTAGACCACCCTAAGGGCACTGCAGTGCATGAAAGGACAACACGGGTTGCCCTAAAAGAGCTATGAAACCATAGGAAGGGCCACCGACGTGACCCCTTAGGCACATGAAGGCCGCCGACACGTCATGGGCATCCGCCCCGCGTCTCGTCCATCACCGCAGAGAGAAGACACGCCCCATGTCCAGAGCTGGTCCTCACGCTCAAAGGAATTATCTTTAGGCGGTCATTGTCAATACATACCGTACCCAACAACATATGACAAACCCCACCACGTCGTCCTTCCTTGCAAGGCACACCGCATCCACCAAGGCAAGACCCGAGGCCCCTTCAAATCGTCCCACTCGGATGGCGTTGTCTCCACGTGATTGTCAGTACGTCGGACCTGACAACGCGACGCACCCCCGGCTCATTGTCATCACTTTTATGACGCATTACCTCAGACAAGACAAGCCCCAAGCACCGTACGAATAATCAAGCTTTCATGGATTTGTCTGGAGGTCGTTTTTCCATGTTCGTGGGCATGTCACTGGGTGGCTCTGGGCACGCAGGACAAGACCCACGCCCAGGGGGGGTCGCCGACCACTCCCCCCCTAAAGAGACATTTATGCATTTCCAGCTGTCCCACCAGGAAACATCAGCACTGACGAGGACACATACTGATGGGTTCAGACAACCAATGGGCACCACAACGCATGAAAGACAGCACGTGTTGCCCTTAAAGAGCTACGAATCCATACGAACAGCCACCAAAGTGACCCCTTAGGCACAACGAAGGCCGCCGACACGTCATGGCATCCGTCCCGGGTATCATCCAACACCGCCGAGAAGACAGGACCCATGTCCAGAGCGGGTCCGTCCCCCCCGCGCATGAAATGAATTATCTTTAGGCGGTCATTGTCTTTACATTCCGAACACAACAACATGTGACAAACCCCACCTCGACGTCCTTCCTTTCAAGAAACGCCGCATGCACCAAGACGGGCCCCGAGACCCCTTCAAATCGTCTCACTCGGATGCCATTGTCTGAACGCGACTGTCAGTCCGCAGGATCTCGAAGGCGACAAACACCATCCCATTGTCATCGTTTTTATGGCGCACTACCTCGGGCAAGACAAGCCCCAAGCACGGGACGAATCAATCAGGCATTCATGGCATTACGTCGATGTCATTTTGCATGTCAATGGGCATCACATTGGGTGGCTCTAGGCACGCAAGACAAGGACCCACGCCCGGGGGGGTCGCCGACCACTCCCCCCCTAAAGAGACATTTATGCATTTCCAGCTATTCCACCAGGAAACATCAACACCGACGAGGAGACATACTGATGGTTTAGACCACCCTGAGGGCAGGCAGCGCCTGAAAGGCAACACGTGTTGCCCTAAAAGAGCTATGAAACCATAGGAAGGGCCACCGACGTGACCCCTTAGGCACATGAAGGCCGCCGACACGTCATGGCATCCGTCCCACGTATCGTCCATCACCACAGCGAAGACACGCCCCATGTCCCAGAGCGGGTCCCCACGCATGAAAGGAATTCTCTTTAGGCGGTCATTGTCATTACATACCGAACCCAACAACATATGACAAACCCCACCTCATTGTCCTTCCATTCAAGGCACACCGCATCCACAAGGCAAGCCCTGAGGCCCCTTCAAATCCTCTCACCCCGGATGGCGTTGTCTCCACCTGATTGTCAGTACGGAGGACCTGACACGCGACGAAACCCGGCTCATTGTCATCACTTTTATGGCGCACTACCTCGAACAAGACAAGCCCCAAGCACCGGACGAATCATCAAGCTGTCTTTGCTTTGTCCGGAGGCTGTTTTTCCATGTCCGTGGGCATGTCACTGGGTGGCTCCTGGGCACGCAGGACAAGACCCACGCCCAGGGGGGGTCGCCTGACCACTCCCCCCCTAAAGAGACATTTATGCATTTCCAGCTGTCCCACCAGGAAACATCAGCACTGACGAGGAGACATACTGATGGGTTTAGACAACCCTGTGGGCACCACAGCGCATGAAAGACAACACGTGTTGCCCTAAAAGAGATATGAAACCATAGGAACAGCCACTGATGTGACCCCTTAGGCACATCAAGGCCGCCGACACGTAGTAGCATTCGTCGCGGGGTAGCATCCAACGCCGCCGAGAAGACAGGCCCCATGTCCAGAGCGGGTCCTCGCGCATGAAATGAATTCTCTTTAGGTGGTCATTGTCATTACATACGGGACTACGACAACATATGAAAAACCCCACCTCGACGTCCTTCCTTTCAAGGCACGCCGCATGCACCAAGACGGGCCCTGAGGCCCCTTCAAAATCGTCTCACTCGGATGCCATTGTCTGGACGCGACTGTCAGTCCGCCCCGTCTCATTGCCATCGTTTTTAGGGCGCACTACCTCGGGCAAGACAAGCCCCAAGCACGGGACGAATCATCAGGAATTCATGGCATTGCGTCGATGCCATTTTCCATGTCACTGGGCATGTCTGTGGGTGGCTCTCGGCACGCAGGACAAGACCCACGCCCAGGGGGGGTCGCCGACCACTCCCCCCCTAAAGAGACATTTATGCATTTCCAGCTATTCCACCAGGAAACATCAACACTGACGAGGAGACATACTGAGTGGTTTAGACCACCCAGAGGGAACCGCAGCGCATGAAAGGCAACACGTGTTGCCCTAAAAGGGCTATGAAACCATAGGAAGGGACACCGACGTGGCCCCTTAGGCACATGAAGGCCGCCGACACGTCATGGCATCCGTCCCGCGTATCGTCCAACACCGCCGAGGAGACAGGACCCATGTCCAGAGCGGGTCCTCACGCATGAAATGAATTCTCTTTAGGTGGTCATTGTCTTTACATACCGGACACAACAACATATGACAAACCCCACCTCAACGTCCTTCCTTTCAAGGCACGCCGCACGCACCAAGACGGGCCCCGAGGCCCCTTCAAATCGCCTCACTAGGATTCCATTGTCTGGACGCGATTGTCAGTCCGTAGGATCTCACAGGCGACAAACCCCACCCATCTCATTGTCATCGGTTTTATGGCGCACCACCTCGGGCAAGACAAGACCCTAGCACGGGAAGAATCATCAGGAATTCAGGGCATTGCGTCGATGCCATTTTCCATGTCACTGGGCATGTCATTGGGTGGCTCTAGGCACGCAGGACAAGACCCACGCCCAGGGGGGTCGCCGACCACTCCCCCCCTAAAGAGACATTTATGCATTTCCAGCTATCCCACCAGGAAACATCAACACTGACGAGGAGACATACTGATGGGTTTAGACCACCCTGAGGGCACCACAGCGCATGAAAGACAACACGTGTTGCCCTAAAAGAGCTATGAAACCATAGGAAGGGCCACCGACGTGACCCCTTATGCACATGAAGGCCACCGACAAGTCATGGCATCCATCCCGCGTATCGTCGATCACCGCCGAGAAGACACGCCCCATGTCCAGAGCGGGTCCTCACTCATGAAAAGAATTCTCTTTAGGTGGTAATTGTAATTACATACAGGACCCAACAACATATGAAAAACCCCACCTCGACGTCCTTCCTTTCAAGGCACGTCGCATCCACCAAGACATGCCCCGAGGCCACTTCAAATCGTCTCACTCGGATGGCTTTGTCTCCACGCGATTGTCAGTTCGTCGGACCTGACACGCGACGAACCCCGTCTCATTGTCATCGCTTTTATGGGGCACTACCGCGGGCAAGACAAGCCCCAAGCACAGGAGGAATCATCTAGAGGCCATTTTTCCATGTCTGTGGGCATGTCACTGGGTGGCTCTGGGCACGCAGGACAAGACCCACGCCCAGGGGGGGTCGCCGACCACTCCCCCCCTAAAGAGACATTTCTGCATTTCCAGCTCTCCCACCAGGAAACATCAGCACTGACGAGGAGACATACTGAGTGGTTCAGACCACCCAGAGGGAACCGCAGCGCATGAAAGACAACACGTGTTGCCCTAAAAGAGCTATGAAACCATAGGAACGACAACCGACGTGACCCCTTAGGCACGTGAAGGCCGCCGACACGTCATGGCATCCTTCCCGCGTATCGTCGACCACCGCCGAGAAGACAGACCCCATGTCCAGAGCGGGTCCTCACGCATGAAATGAATTCTCTTTAGGTGGTCGGTGTCGTTACATACCGAACCCAACAACATATGACAAACCCCAGCTCGGCGTCCTTCCTTTCAAGGCACCCCGCATCCACCAAGACAAGCCTCGAGGCCCCTTCAAATCGTCTCACTCGGATGGCATTGTCTCCACGCGATTGTCGGTACGTAGGACCTCACACGCGACGAACCCCGGCTCATTGTCAAAGCTTTTAAGGCGCACTACCCCGGAGAAGACAAGCCCCAAGCACCGGACGAATCATCACGCATTGATGGCATTGTCTAGAGGCCATTTTTCCATGTCCGTGGGCATGTCACTGGGTGGCTCGAGGCACGCAGGACAAGACCCACGCCCAGGGGGGGTCGCCGACCACTACCCCCCTAAAGAGACATTTATGCATTTACAGCTATCCCACCAGGAAACATCAGCACTGACGAGGAGACATACTGAGTGGTTTAGACCACCCAGAGGGCACCCCAGCTCATGAAAGACAACGCGAGTTGCCCTAAAAGAGCTATGAAACCATAGGAACGGCCACCGACGTGACCCCTTAGGCACATGAAGGCCGCCGGCACGTCATGGCATCCGTCCCGCGTGTCGTCGACCACCGCCGAGAAGACAACCCCATGTCCAGAGCGGGTCCTCACGCATGAAACGAATTCTATTTAGGTGGTCATGGACGTTACATACCGGACCCAACAAGATATGGCAAACCCCAGCTCGGCGTCCTTCCTTTCAAGGCACCCCGCATCCACCAATGCAAGCCCCGATGCCCCTTCAAATCGTCTCACTCGGATGGAATTGTCTCCACGCGATTGTCAGTACGTAGGACCTGACACGCGACGAACCCCGACTCATTTTCAAAGCTTTGATGGCGCACTACCCCGGACAAGACAAGCCCCAAGCACCGGACGAATCATCAAGCATTCATGGGATTGTCTAGAGGCCATTTTTCCATGTCCGTGGGCATGTCATTGGGTGGCTCTGGGCACGCAGGACAAGACCCACGCCCAGGGGGGGTCGCCGACCACTCCCCCCCTAAAGAGACATTTATGCATTTCCAGCTATCCCACCAGGAAACATCATCAGTGACGAGGAGACATACTGAGGGGTTTAGACATCCCAGAGGTCAGTGCAGCGCATGAAAGACAACACGTGTTGCCCTAAAAGAGCTATGAAACCATAGGAACGACCACCGACGTGACCCCTTAGGCACTTGAAGGCCGCCGACACGTCATGGCATCCGTCCCGCGTATCGTCGATCACCGCCGAGAAGACATGCCCCATGTCCACAGCGGGTCCTCACGCATGAAATGAATTCTCATCAGGTGGTGATTGTCGTTACATATAGGACCCAACAACATTTCACCAACCACCACCTCCATGTCTTTCCTTTTAAGGCACACCGCATCCACCAAGACAAGCCCCGAGGCCCCTTCAAATCGCCTCACCCGGATGGCATTGTCTCCACGCGATTGTCAGTACGTAGGACCTGACACGTGACGAACCCCGGCTCATTGTCATCGCTTTCATGGCGCAATACCCCGGACAAGACAAGCCCCAAGCACCGGACGAATCACCAAGCATTCATGGCATTGTCCAGAGGCCATTTTTTCATGTCCGTGGGCATGTCATTGGGTGGATCTGGGCGCGCAGGACAAGACCCACGCCCAGGGGGGGGTCGCCGACCACCCCCCCCCCCTGAAGAGACATTTATGCATTTCCAGCTATCCCACCAGGAAACATCAACAGTGACGAGGAGACATACTGAGGGGTTTAGACGTCCCAGAGGGCAGCGCAGCGCATGAAAGACCACACGTGTGGCACTGAAAAACCTATGAAAACGTAGGAATGACCACCGACGTGACCCCTTAAGCGCAGGAAGGCCACCCACACGTCGTGGCATCCGTCCGACGTATCGTCCATCACCGGGGACATGACAAAACCCATGTCCCAAGTCCGTCCTCACGCAAGAATTGAATTTTATTTTGGTGATTGTCCTTACATACAGGAAACGACAACATATGACAAACCCCAGCTCAATGCCTTTCCATAGGCTGATTGCAAACCCCAAGCCCGCGTCGAATCATCCCACTTGGATGGCATTCTCAATCTCAGCCATTGGGGTCTCACTCGCTACAAACCCCAGCTCAAAGTCTTTCCTTTCAAAGTGCACCGCTTCCCACAAGCGAAGCCCCGAGTCCACTTCAAATAGTCTCGCTCGGAGGGAACTGTTTAGACGCGATTGTCAGTCCGCAGGACCTGGCAGGGGACAAACCACGAC
>CAUJRU010001027.1:210000-230634 GCA_963277665.1 Viscum album
ACAATTCTCCGTATATGCACTAGTATACCCAATTTCGATCAATCACTTCATAAACTACAAACAGAGCCCTCACCGACATGATGCATGCGGAATCTAAGTGCCCAGATGTAAATTTCATGCAATGTGGGAACAAACCTTTGGGAAACACGCAACCGAGGGACTATCAAGGGCCACACATCACCACCATGCACTAACATGCGATGGGGTCACAACATTCGATCTTCGCTCATCATTCATAAGAATTTCCTGCCCGAAACCTGATCATTTAGGATCGGACTACCCAACATTTTATAGGATCTCCCTGTAAAGAGTCTTCACCTCCCAATGATGCTCAAGTACACCGCACCGAAAAAATAGATCCGACTTCCAACACTTCTTTTATTCCAGAGACAAGAATGAATCATCATCGACGGGGTCTCAGCATTCATTCCTTCCTTTACCCAGCACCGATGAGAATAGCCAAACCGATCACTTCCCACGAATCCACAGGATCCCGGTTAATGAGTCATCACCTCCGCATGACGCTCGTGTATCTTGCAGAAACAGTAGATACACATTCTCAAGCCGCCCTTATGAACATCATCACCCAAGGCATGACTGAGGAGGAAGGCACCCCAACTTGTCCAATAATGAACCATGGCAACCGTTTGCCTGGTGGTGTGAGTTTCTCAGGACCCAAATAACTCACAGGTGGCCCCGACAATGCGTTGGGCAAAGCACTCCCGCAAATCACTGCCCAAGGAAGCTTGCTACGGTTCGCATGGAATATCACTGAATGGGAAATTTAGGAGCACGGTCTCTCATCCTGGTGATACCGACAGTTTCGCGCTTGAACCACTACCAAAATCCCACAACGCTCCAGAGAAGGTGAGGAAAAGGCAGGTACAGCAAAGGACGACAAAGGAACCCAATCCCACCATGCCTCCCACATCCCAACATCTGCAAGAACTCAACCACACTCGGTGGCTTTTAAGCATAGCCCGACCCGCAACGCTCCATGAAAGGTGAGGAAAAAGGTGGGTACGACAGGACGGGGAAACAACCCAATCCCGCCCATACCCCCCACATCCCACCAGTGAGGAAAAAGGTAGGAACGTCAGGGGATGAGGAGGGAAACCCCCATCCCGCCGTGCCTCCCACATCTCACATTCCGTAGGAACTCAACCGCCATGAGGCAGCTTTTAAGCAGACGAACCAGCAACGCTCAAGAGACGTCGAGGAAAAGGAGTCATGGTAGGTACGGGGGTCCTATGTCCCGCCGCGCCGCCCACATCCCACCATCCACAGGATCCCACAAACCGTGAGGCGGTATTTAAGCACCCAGCCCGCAATGCTCCACAGACGGGGAGGAAAAGGCAGGCACATCAGGGGACGGGGCAAAAACCCAATCCCGCCGCGCCTCCCACATCCCACCATCCGCAGCAACTCAACCACCCTGAGGCGGCTTTTAAGCAAGCCAAGCCGCACTGCTCTAGAGAAGGCGAGGGAAGGGCAGGAGCGTCGAGGGACGACAAAGGAACACCAACCCACCATGCCTCCCACATCCCACCATCCAAGGAACTCCGCCACCGACAGGTGGCCTTTTAAGCAAGCCCGAACCGCAACGCTCCATGAAAGGTGAGGAAAAAGGCGGGCACGGCATGAGACTGGGCAAAAACCCATTCTTTCCAATGCCCCCCACATCCCACCGGTGAGGAAAAGGAATTACAGCGTCCCACCGCCATGCCTCCCACATCCCACCTTCCGAAGGAACTCAACCGCCATGAGGCAGATTTTAAGCAGACGAACCCACAACGCTCCAGGGACGTTGAGGAAAAGGAGTCATGACAGGAACGGAGGCCCTATGTCCCGCCGCACCCCCCACATCCCACCATTCAAAAGAACTCAACCACCGTTGAGAAACTTTTAACCAAGAACCAGGACACCAACCATGCTCATCTATCATCATCCCATCCAAGTTATATCTGTCTAGTATCGCATCGTCTTTTTAGAAAGCCCTTGGAAGACGGAACCGCAATTGTGCGAGAGAATTCAACCCAAGCATATAGACGGGGCCCCTACATCAGCACCAAAAAAATTCCACTACCAACAGGGAGAACTCCAAAGGGACAAGTGAGGGTCTTCTAGGTGGAGCTCACCCACCTGGGGATTCTTCGCTTGAGATATAACCGAGGAGAAAGTCACCCCTGGAACTGATTTAATGAGACCCGTCACAGTATCACCATCTTTCGATTAGTTTGTCCTTTACATGCGGGACCTGATCTTTGAGACAGGCATATGACTAGTGGAAGGATCAGCCATGTAGCATCACCAACAACATCTGCATTGTTTGGGGTATGACTGAGCTGACCACTCAGACCCCAACACAAGCCCAAACCGTCGTCCCGAACATTCAATTCTGTTCGATTAGTTTGTCCTTTGTACATGCACAACCTGATCTTTGAGACAAGCATATGACTAATGGAAGGATCAGCCAGGTAGCATCACCAACCACATCTGCAATGTTTGAGGTATGACTGAGCAGACCACTCAGACCCCAACACAAGCCCCAACCATCTTCCCAAATCGACAGGATTCCCCTTAATGAGTCATCACCTCCGCATGACGCTCGTGTATCTTGCAGAAACAGTAGATACACATTCTCAAGCCACCCTTATGAACATCATCACCCAAGGCATGACTGAGGAGGAAGGCACCCCAACTTGTCCAATAATGAACCATGGAAATCGTCACCCTGTTGGTGTGAGTTTCTTAGGACCCAAATAACTCGCACATGGCCCCGACAATGCGTTGAGCAAAGCACTCCCACCAATCATTGCCCAAGGCAGCTTGCTATGGTTCGCATGAAATATCGCTGAATGAGAAATTTAGGAGCACGCTCTTGCATCCTGGTGATACCGACAGTTTCGCGCTTGAACCACTACCAAAATTCCACAACGCTCCAGAGAAGGTGAGGAAAAGGCGGTACAGCAAGGGACGACAAAGGAACCCAATCCCACCATGCCTCCCACATCCCAACATCTGCAAGAACTCAACCACACTCGGTGGCTTTTAAGCATAGCCCGACCCGCAACGCTCCATGAAAGGTGAGGAAAAAGGTGGGTACGACAGGACGGGGAAACAACCCAATCCCGCCCATACCCCCCACATCCCACCAGTGAGGAAAAAGGTAGGAACGTCAGGGGATGAGGAGGGAAACCCCCATCCCGCCGTGCCTCCCACATCTCACATTCCGTAGGAACTCAACCGCCATGAGGCAGCTTTTAAGCAGACGAACCAGCAACGCTCAAGAGACGTCAAGGAAAAGGAGTCAGGGTAGGTACGGGGGTCCTATGTCCCGCCGCGCCGCCCACATCCCACCATCCACAGGATCCCACAAACCGTGAGGCGGTATTTAAGCACCCAGCCCGCAATGCTCCACAGACGGGGAGGAAAAGGCAGGCACGTCAGGGGACGGGGCAAAAACCCAATCCCGCCGCGCCTCCCACATCCCACCATCCGCAACAACTCAACCACCCTGAGGCGGCTTTTAAGCAAGCCAAGCCGCACTGCTCTAGAGAAGGCGAGGGAAGGGCAGGAGCGTCGAGGGACGACAAAGGAACACCAACCCACCATGCCTCCCACATCCCACCATCCAAGGAACTCCGCCACCGACAGGTGGCCTTTTAAGCAAGCCCGAACCGCAACGCTCCATGAAAGGTGAGGAAAAAGGCGGGCACGGCATGAGACTGGGCAAAAACCCATTCTTTCCAATGCCCCCCACATCCCACCGGTGAGGAAAAGGAATTACAGCGTCCCACCGCCATGCCTCCCACATCCCACCTTCCGAAGGAACTCAACCGCCATGAGGCAGATTTTAAGCAGACGAACCCACAACGCTCCAGGGACGTTGAGGAAAAGGAGTCATGACAGGAACGGAGGCCCTATGTCCCGCCGCACCCCCCACATCCCACCATTCAAAAGAACTCAACCACCGTTGCGAAACTTTTAACCAAGAACCAGGACACCAACCATGCTCATCTATCATCATCCCATCCAAGTTATATCTGTCTAGTATCGCATTGTCTTTTTAGCAAGCCCTTGGAAGACGGAACCGCAATTGTGCGAGAGAATTCAACCCAAGCATATAGACGGGGCCCCTACATCAGCACCAAAAAAATTCCACTACCAACAGGGAGAACTCCAAAGGGACAAGTGAGGGTCTTCTAGGTGGAGCTCACCCACCTGGGGATTCTTCGCTTGAGATATAACCGAGGAGAAAGTCACCCCTGGCACTGATTTAATGAGACCCGTCACAGTATCACCATCTTTCGATTAGTTTGTCCTTTACATGCGGGACCTGATCTTTGAGACAGGCATATGACTAGTGGAAGGATCAGCCATGTAGCATCACCAACAACATCTGCATTGTTTGGGGTATGACTGAGCTGACCACTCAGACCCCAACACAAGCCCAAACCGTCGTCCCGAACATTCAATTCTGTTCGATTAGTTTGTCCTTTGTACATGCACAACCTGATCTTTGAGACAAGCATATGACTAATGGAAGGATCAGCCAGGTAGCATCACCAACCACATCTGCAATGTTTGAGGTATGACTGAGCAGACCACTCAGACCCCAACACAAGCCCCAACCATCTTCCCAAATCGACAGGATTCCCCTTAATGAGTCATCACCTCCGCATGACGCTCGTGTATCTTGCAGAAACAGTAGATACACATTCTCAAGCCACCCTTATGAACATCATCACCCAAGGCATGACTGAGGAGGAAGGCACCCCAACTTGTCCAATAATGAACCATGGAAATCGTTACCCTGTTGGTGTGAGTCTCTTAGGACACAAATAACTCGCACGTGGCCCCGACAATGCGTTGAGCAAAGCACTCCCACCAATCATTGCCCAAGGCAGCTTGCTATGGTTCGCATGGAATATCGCTGAATGAGAAATTTAGGAGCACGCTCTCGCATCCTGGTGATACCGACAGTTTCGCGCTTGAACCACTACCAAAATTCCACAACGCTCCAGAGAAGGTGAGGAAAAGGCGGTACAGCAAGGGACGACAAAGGAACCCAATCCCACCATGCCTCCCACATCCCAACATCTGCAAGAACTCAACCACACTCAGTGGATTTTAAGCAAAGCCCGACCCGCAACGCTCCATGAAAGGTGAGGAAAAAGGTGGGTACGACAGGACGGGGAAACAACCCAATCCCGCCCATACCCCCCACATCCCACCAGTGAGGGAAAAGGTAGGAACGTCAGGGGATGAGGAGGGAAACCCCCATCCCGCCGTGCCTCCCACATCTCACATTCCGTAGGAACTCAACCGCCATGAGGCAGCTTTTAAGCAGACGAACCAGCAACGCTCAAGAGACGTCGAGGAAAAGGAGTCATGGTAGGTACGGGGGTCCTATGTCCCGCCGCGCCGCCCACATCCCACCATCCACAGGATCCCACAAACCGTGAGGCGGTATTTAAGCACCCAGCCCGCAATGCTCCACAGACGGGGAGGAAAAGGCAGGCACGTCAGGGGACGGGGCAAAAACCCAATCCCGCCGCGCCCCCCACATCCCACCATCCGCAGCAACTCAACCACCCTGAGGCAGCTTTTAAGCAAGCAAAGCCGCACTGCTCTAGAGAAGGCGAGGGAAGGGCAGGAGCGTCGAGGGACGACAAAGGAACACCAACCCACCATGCCTCCCACATCCCACCATCCAAGGAACTCCGCCACCAACAGGTGGCCTTTTAAGCAAGCCCGAACCGCAACGCTCCATGAAAGGTGAGGAAAAAGGCGGGCACGGCATGAGACTGGGCAAAAACCCATTCTTTCCAATGCCCCCCACATCCCACCGGTGAGGAAAAGGAATTACAGCGTCCCACCGCCATGCTTCCCACATCCCACCTTCCGAAGGAACTCAACCGCCGTGAGGCAGATTTTAAGCAGACGAACCCACAACGCTCCAGGGACGTTGAGGAAAAGGAGTCATGACAGGAACAGAGGCCCTATGTCCCGCCGCACCCCCCACATCCCACCATTCAAAAGAACTCAACCACCGTTGCGAAACTTTTAACCAAGAACCAGGACACCAACCATGCTCATCTATCATCATCCCATCCAAGTTATATCTGTCTAGTATCGCATCGTCTTTTTAGCAAGCCCTTGGAACCCGAAACCAAAATTGTGCGAGAGAATTCAACCCAAGCATATAGACGGGGCCCGTACATCAGCACCAACAAAATTCCACTACCAACAGGGAGAACTCCAAAGGGACAAGTGAGGGTCTTCAAGGTGGAGCTCACCCACCTGGGGATTCTTCGCTTGAGGTATAACCGAGGAGAAAGTCAGCCCTGGCACTGATTTAATGAGACCCGTCACAGTATCACCATCTTTCGATTAGTTTGTCCTTTACATGCGGGACCTGATCTTTGAGACAGGCATATGACTAGTGGAAGGATCAACCATGTAGCATCACCAACCACATCTGCAATGTTTGAGGTATGACTGAGCAGACCACTCAGACCCCAACACAAGCCCAAACCGTCGTCCCGAGCATTCAATTCCATTCGATTAGTTTGTCCTTCGTACATGCACAGCCTGATCTTTGAGACAATAATATGACTAATGGAAAGATCAACCGGGTACCATCACCAACCACATCTGCAATGTTTGAGGTATGACTGAGCAGACCACTCAGACCCCAACACAAGCCCGAACCATCTCTTCCCAAATCGACATGTTTCCCCTTAATTAGTCATCACCTCTGCATGACGCTCGTGTATCTTGCAGAAACAGTAGATACACATTCTCAAGCCACCCTTATGAACATCATCACCCAAGGCATGACTGAGGAGGAAGGCACCCCAACTTGTCCAATAATGAACCATGGAAATCGTTACCCTGTTGGTGTGAGTTTCTTAGGACCCAAATAACTCGCACGTGGCCCCGACAATGCGTTGAGCAAAGCACTCCCACCAATCATTGCCCAAGGCAGCTTGCTATGGTTCGCATGGAATATCACTGAATGAGAAATTTAGGAGCACGCTCTCGCATCCTGGTGATACCGACAGTTTCGCGCTTGAACCACTACCAAAATTCCACAACGCTCCAGAGAAGGTGAGGAAAAGGCGGTACAGCAAGGGACGACAAAGGAACCCAATCCCACCATGCCTCCCACATCCCAACATCTGCAAGAACTCAACCACAATCAGTGGATTTTAAGCAAAGCCCGACCCGCAACGCTCCATGAAAGGTGAGGAAAAAGGTGGGTACGACAGGACGGGGAAACAACCCAATCCCACCCATACCCCCCACATCCCACCAGTGAGGAAAAAGGTAGGAACGTCAGGGGATGAGGAGGGAAACCCCCATCCCGCCGTGCCTCCCACATCTCACATTCCGTAGGAACTCAACCGCCATGAGGCAGCTTTTAAGCAGACGAACCAGCAACGCTCAAGAGACGTCGAGGAAAAGGAGTCATGGTAGGTACGGGGGTCCTATGTCCCGCCGCGCCGCCCACATCCCACCATCCACAGGATCCCACAAACCGTGAGGCGGTATTTAAGCACCCAGCCCGCAATGCTCCACAGACGGGGAGGAAAAGGCAGGCACGTCAGGGGACGGGGCAAAAACCCAATCCCGCCGCGCCCCCCACATCCCACCATCCGCAGCAACTCAACCGCCCTGAGGCAGCTTTTAAGCAAGCAGAGCCGCACTGCTCTAGAGAAGGCGAGGGAAGGGCAGGAGCGTCGAGGGACGACAAAGGAACACCAACCCACCATGCCTCCCACATCCCACCATCCAAGGAACTCCGCCACCAACAGGTGGCCTTTTAAGCAAGCCCGAACCGCAACGCTCCATGAAAGGTGAGGAAAAAGGCGGGCACGGCATGAGACTGGGCAAAAACCCATTCTTTCCAATGCCCCCCACATCCCACCGGTGAGGAAAAGGAATTACAGCGTCCCACCGCCATGCCTCCCACATCCCACCTTCCGAAGGAACTCAACCGCCATGAGGCAGATTTTAAGCAGACGAACCCACAACGCTCCAGGGACGTTGAGGAAAAGGAGTCATGACAGGAACGGAGGCCCTATGTCCCGCCGCACCCCCCACATCCCACCATTCAAAAGAACTCAACCACCGTTGCGAAACTTTTAACCAAGAACCAGGACACCAACCATGCTCATCTATCATCATCCCATCCAAGTTATATCTGTCTAGTATCGCATCGTCTTTTTAGCAAGCCCTTGGAACCCGAAACCAAAATTGTGCGAGAGAATTCAACCCAAGCATATAGACGGGGCCCTTACATCAGCACCAACAAAATTCCACTACCAACAGGGAGAACTCCAAAGGGACAAGTGAGGTTCTTCTAGGTGGAGCTCACCCACCTGGGGATTCTTCGCTTGATGTATAACCGAGGAGAAAGTCAGCCGTGTCACTGATTTAATGAGACCCTTCACAGTATCACCATCTTTCGATTAGTTTGTCCTTGTACATGCAGGACCTGATCTTTGAGACACGCATATGACTAGTGGAAGGATCACCCATGTAGCGTCACTAACCACATCTGCAATGTTTGAGGTATGACTGAGCAGACCACTCAGACCCCAACACAAGCCTAAACCGTCGTCCCGAGCATTCAATTCCATTCGATTAGTTTGTCCTTTGTACATGCACGACCTGATCTTTGATACAAGCATATGACTAATGGAAGGATCAGCCAGGTAGCATCACCAACCACATCTACAATGTTTGAGGTATGACTGAGCAAACCACTCAGACCCCAACACAAGCCCAAACCATCTTCCCAAATCGACATGTTTCCCCTTAATTAGTCATCACCTCTGTATGACGCTCGTGTATCTTGCAAAAACAATAGATACACATTCTTCGCTTGATGTATAACCGAGGAGAACGTCAAACTTGTCACTGATTTAATGAGACCCTTCACAGTATCACCATCTTTCGGTTAGTTTGTCCCTGTACATGCACAGACTGATCTTTGAGACAAGCATATGACTAGTGTTCTCATCGGATATCCAACCAAGCCAAACCGTGTTCCATCATTCACATGGAAACATGTACAAGGACCAAATGAAAGCGAGGAGAAATTAAACCCCCACTTACGGATGAGGGTGCCAACGAGACCAACGTTCCCTTCCCAAAAAAGGGAGACCGCAGTATCTTGACAACCATCCACCACTCCCACACAATCGCGTAAGCACAACCATCAACCCACACAACTGACCGTCACGCCTCGAGGGAAGCAACCCGAGAGGCATCACAATGCAGCACATGAAGGCAGGGAAAGCCCGCTATGCATGACACAAGGGAAGGATTGATATACCCAACCCCCTAGCGCCAACGAGACCAACGTTCCATTCCCAAAAAAGGGAGACCGCAGTATCTTGACAACCATCCACCACTTCCACACAATCGCATAAGGGCAACCATCAACCCACACAACTGATCATGCACAACCTGATCTTTGAGACAAGCATATGACTAGTAGAAGGATCAGCCATGTAGCATCACCAACAACATCTGCATTGTTTGAGGTATGACTGAGCTCACCACTCAGACCCCAACACAAGCCCAAACCATCATCCCGAACATTCAATTCCGTTCCATTAGTTTGTCCTTTGTACATGCACAACCTGATCTTTGGGACAAGCATATGACTAATGGAAGGATCAGCCAGGTTGCATCACCAACCACATCTGCAATGTTTGAGGTATGACTGAGCAGACCACTCAGACCCCAACACAAGCCCAAACCGTCTTTCCAAATCGACAGGAACCCAATTAATGAGTCATCACCTCTGCATGATGCTCAATACCGCAATTGTGCGAGAGAATTCAACCCAAGCATATAAACAGGGCCCGTATATCATAACTGACAAAATTCCACTACCAACAGGGAGAACTCCGAAGGGACAAGTGAGGGTCTTCTAGGTGGAGCTCACCCACCTGGGGATTCTTCTCTTGATGTATAACTGAGGAGAAAGTCAGCCCTGGCACTAATTTAATGAGACCCATCACAGTATCACCATCTTTCGATTAGTTTGTCTTTGTACATGCGGGACCTGATCTTTGAGTCAAGCATATGACTAGTTGAAGGATCAGCCATGTAGCATCACCAACAACATCTGCATTGTTTGAGGTATGACTGAGCTAACCACTCAGACCCCAACACAAGCCCAAACCGTCGTCCCGAACATTCAATTCCATTCGATTAGTTTTTCCTTTGTACATGCACCACCTGATCTTTGGGACAAGCATATGACTAATGGAAGGATCAGCCAGGTAGCATCACCAACCACATCTGCAATGTTTGAGGTATGACTGAGCAAACCACTCAGACCCCAACACAAGCCCAAACCATCTTCCCAAATCGACAGGATTCCCCTTAATGAGTCATCACCTCTGCGTGACGACGCTCGTGTATCTTGTCGAAACAATAGATACACATTCTTCGCTTGATGTATAACCGAGGAGAACGTCAAACTTGTCACTGATTTAATGAGACCCTTCACAATATCACCATCTTTCGGTTAGTTTGTCCCTGTACATGCACAGACTGATCTTTGAGACAAGCATTTGACTAGTGTTCTCAACGGATATCCAACCAAGCCAAACCGTGTTCCATCATTCACATGGAAACATGCACAAGGACCAAATGAAAGCGAGGAGAAATTAATCCCCCACTTACGGATGAGGGTGCCAACGAGACCAACGTTCCCTTCCCAAAAAAGGGAGACCGCAGTATCTTGACAACCATCCACCACTCCCACACAATCGCGTAAGCACAACCATCAACCCACACAACTGACCGTGACGCCTCAAGGGAAGCAACCCGAGAGGCATCACAATGCAGCACATGAAGGCAGGGAAAGCCCGCTATGCATGACACAAGGGAAGGATTTATATACCCAACCCCCTAGAGCCAAGGAGACCAACGTTCCCTTCCCAAAAAAGGGAGACCGCAGTATCTTGACAACCATCCACCACTCCCACACAATCGCGTAAGCACAACCATCAACCCACACAACTGACTGTGACACCTCGAGGGAAGCAACCCGAGAGACATCACAATGCAGCACATGAAGGCAGGGAAAGCCCGCTATGCATGACACAAGGGAAGGATTTATATACCCAACCCCCTAGAGCCAAGGAGACCAACGTTCCCTTCCCAAAAAAGGGAGACCGCAGTATCTTGACAACCATCCACCACTCCCACACAATCGCGTAAGCACAACCATCAACCCACACAACTGACCGTGACGCCTCAAGGGAAGCAACCCCAGAGGCATCACAATGCAGCACATGAAGGCAGGGAAAGCCCGCTATGCATGACACAAGGGAAGGATTTATATACCCAACCCCCTAGAGCCAAGGAGACCAACGTTCCCTTCCCAAAAAAGGGAGACCGCAGTATCTTGACAACCATCCACCACTCCCACACAATCGCGTAAGCACAACCATCAACCCACACAACTGACTGTGACGCCTCGAGGGAAGCAACCCGAGAGACATCACAATGCAGCACATGAAGGCAGGGAAAGCCCGCTATGCATGACACAAGGGAAGGATTTATATACCCAACCCCCTAGAGCCAACGAGACCAACGTTCCCTTCCCAAAAAAGGGAGACCGCAGTATCTTGACAGCCATCCACCACTCCCACACAATCGCGTAAGCACAACCATCAACCCACACAACTGACCGTGACGCCTCGAGGGAAGCAACCCGAGAGGCATCACAATGCAGCACATGAAGGCAGGGAAAGCCCGCTATGCATGACACAAGGGAAGGATTGATATACCCAACCCCCTAGAGCCAACGAGACCAACGTTCCCTTCCCAAAAAAGGGAGACCGCAGTATCTTGACAACCATCCACCACTCCCACACAATCGCGTAAGCACAACCATCAACCCACACAACTGACCGTGACGCCTCGAGGGAAGCAACCCGAGAGGCATCACAATGCAGCACATGAAGGCAGGGAAAGCCCGCTATGCATGACACAAGGGAAGGATTGATATACCCAACCCCCTAGAGCCAACGAGACCAACGTTCCCTTCCCAAAAAAGGGAGACCGCGGTATCTTGACAACCATCCACCACTCCCACACAATCGCATAAGCGCAACCATCAACCCACACAACTGATCATGCAGGACCTGATCTTTGAGACAAGCATATGACTAGTGGAAGGATCAGACATGTAGAATCACCAACAACATCTGCATTGTTTGAGGTATGACTGAGCTCACCACTCAGACCCCAACACAAGCCCAAACCGTCGTCCCGAACATTCAATTCCGTTCGATTAGTTTGTCCATTGTACATGCACAACCTGATCTTTGAGACAAGCATATGACTAATGGAAGGATCAACAAGGTTGCATCACCAACCAAATCTGCAATGTTTGAGGTATGACCCCACCTCAACGTCCTTCCCTTCAAGGCACGCCGCATGCACCAAGACGGGCCTCGAGGCCCCTTCAAATCGTCTCACTCGGATGCCATTGTCTGGAAACGACTATCAGCCCGCAAGATCACACATGCGACAAACCCCATCTCGTTGTCATCGTTTTTAGGGCGCACTACCTCGGGAAAGACAAGCCCCAAGCACGGGACGAATCATCGAGAATTCATGGCATTGCGTCCATGCCATTTTCCATGTCACTGGGCATGTCATCGGGTGGCTCTAGGCACGCAGGACAAGACCCACGCCCAGGGGGGGTCGCCGACCACTCCCCCCCCTAAAGAGACATTTATGCATTTCCAGCTATTCCACCAGGAAACATCAACAGTGACGAGGAGACATACTGATGGGTTTAGACCACCCTAAGGGCACCGCAGTGCATGAAAGACAACACGGGTTGCCCTAAAAGAGCTATGAAACCATAGGAAGGGCCACCGACGTGACCCCTTAGGCACATGAAGGCCGCCGACACGTCATGGCATCCGTCCCGCGTCTCGTCCATCACCGCAGAGAAGACACGCCCCATGTCCAGAGCGGGTCCTCACGCATGAAAGGAATTATCTTGAGGCGGTCATTGTCATTACATACCGTACCCAACAACATATGACAAACCCCACCACGTCGTCCTTCCTTGCAAGGCACACCGCATCCTCCAAGGCAAGCCCCGATGCCCCTTCAAATCGTCCCACTCGGGTGGCGTTGTCTCCACGTGATTGTCAGTACGTCGGACCTGACACGCGACGCACCCCGGCTCATTGTCATCACTTTTATGGCGCATTACCTCAGACAAGACAAGCCCCAAGCACCGTATGAATCCTCAAGCTTTCATGGATTTGTCTGGAGGCCATTTTTCCATGTCCGTGGGCATGTCACTAGGTGGCTCTGGGCACGCAGGACAAGACCCACGCCCAGGGGGGGTCGCCGACCACTCCCCCCCTAAAGAGACATTTATGCATTTTCAGCTGTCCCACCAGGAAACATCAGCACTGACGAGGAGACATACTAACGGGTTTAGACAACCCTGTGGGCACCACAGCGCATGAAAGACAACACGTGTTGCCCTAAAAGATATATGAAACCATAGGAACAGCCACCGATGTGACCCCTTAGGCACATGAAGGCCGCCGACACGTAGTAGCATTCATCCCGGGTAGCGTCCAACACCGCCGAGAAGACAGGCCCCATGTCCAGAGAGGGTCCTCACGCATGAAATGAATTCTCTTTAGGTGGTCATTGTCATTACATACGGGACACGACAACAGATGACAAACCCCACCGCAACGTCCTTCCTTTCAAGGCACGCCACACGCACCAAGACGGGCCTCGAGGCCCCTTCAAATCGTCTCACTCGGATGCCATTGTCTGGACACGACTGTCAGTCCGCAGGATCACACATGCGACAAACCCCATCTCATTGTCATCGTTTTTAGGGCGCACTACCTCGGGCAAGACAAGCCCCAAGCACGGGACGAATCATCAGAAATTCATGGCACTGCGTCGATGCCATTTTCCATGTCACTCGGCATGTCAGTGGGTGGCTCTAGGCACGCAGGACAAGACCCACGCCCAGGGGGGGTCGCCGACCACTCCCCCCCTAAAGAGACATTTATGCATTTCCAGCTATACCACCAGGAAACATCAACAGTGACGAGGAGACATACTGATGGGTTTAGACCACCCTAAGGGCACCGCAGTGCATGAAAGACAACACGGGTTGCCCTAAAAGAGCTATGAAACCATAGGAAGGGCCACCGACGTGACCCCTTAGGCACATGAAGGCCGCCGACACGTCATGGCATCCGTCCCGCGTCTCGTCCATCACCGCAGAGAAGACGCGCCCCATGTCCAGAGCGAGTCCTCACGCCTCAAAGGAATTATCTTTAGGTGGTCATTGTCAATACATACCGTACCCAACAACATATGACAAACCCCACCACATCGTCCTTCCTTGCAAGGCACACCGCATCCACCAAGGCAAGCCCCGAGGCCCCTTCAAATCGTCTCACTCGGATGCCGTTGTCTCCACGTGATCGTCAGTACGTCGGACCTCACACACGCGACAAACCCCATCTCATTGTCATCGTTTTTATGGCGCACTACCTCGGGCAAGACAAGCCCGAAGCACGGGACAAATCATCAGGAATTCTTGGCATTGCGTCGATGCCATTTTCCACGTCACTCGGCGTGGGTCTGACACGCGACGCACCCCAGCTCATTGTCATCACTTTTATGGCGCATTACCTCAGACAAGACAAGCCCCAAGCACCGTACGAATCATCAGGCTTTCATGGATTCGTCTGGAGGCCGTTTTTCCATGTCCGTGGGCATGTCACTGGGTGGCTCTGGGCACACAGGACAAGACCCACGCCCAGGGGGGGTCGCCGACCACTCCCCCCCTAAAGAGACATTTATGCATTTCCAGCTGTCCCACCAGGAAACATCAGCACTGACGAGGAGACATACTGATGGGTTCAGACAACCCTGTGGGCACCACAGCGCATGAAAGACAACACGTGTTGCCCTAAAAGAGATATGAAACCATAGGAATAGCCACCAATGTGACCCCTTAGGCACATCAAGGCCGCCATCACGTACTAGCATCCATCCCGGGTAGCGTCCAACACCGCCGAGAAGACAGGCCCCATGTCCAGAGAGGGTCCTCACGCATGAAATGAATTCTCTTTAGGTGGTCATTATCATTACATACGGGACACGAAAACACATGAATAACCACACCTCAACGTCCTTCCTTTCAAGGCACACCGCATGCACCAAGACGGGCCTCGAGGCCCCTTCAAATCGTCTCACTCGGATGCCTTTGTCTGGAAACGACTGTCAGCCCGCAAGATCACACATGCGACAAAACCCATCTCATTGTCATCGTTTTTAGGGCGCACTACCTCGGGAAAGACAAGCCCCAAGCACGGGACGAATCATCAAGAATTCATGGCATTGCGTCGATGCCATTTTCCATGTCACTGGGCATGTCATCGGGTGGCTCTAGGCACGCAGGACAAGACCCACGCCCAGGGGGGGTCGCCGACCACTCCCCCCCTAAAGAGACATTTATGCATTTCCAGCTATTCCACCAGGAAACATCAAAAGTGACGAGGAGACATACTGAGGGGTTTAGACCACCCTAAGGGCACCGCAGTGCATGAAAGACAACACGGGTTGCCCTAAAAGAGCTATGAAACCATAGGAAGGGCCACCGACGTGACCCCTTAGGCACATGAAGGCCGCCGACACGTCATGACATCCGTCCCGCGTCTCGTCCATCACCGCAGAGAAGACACGCCCCATGTCCAGAGCGGGTCCTCACGCATGAAATGAATTATCTTTAGGCGGTCATTGTCATTACATACCGTACCCAACAACATATGACAAACCCCACCACGTCGTCCTTCCTTGCAAGGCACACCGCATCCTCCAAGGCAAGCCCCGATGCCCCTTCAAATCGTCCCACTCGGGTGGCGTTGTCTCCACGTGATTGTCAGTACCTCGGACCTGACACGCGACGCACCCCGGCTCATTGTCATCACTTTTATGGCGCATTACCTCAGACAAGACAAGCCCCAAGCACCGTATGAATCCTCAAGCTTTCATGGATTTGTCTGGAGGCCATTTTTCCATGTCCGTGGGCATGTCACTAGGTGGCTCTGGGCACGCAGGACAAGACCCACGCCCAGGGGGGGTCGCCGACCACTCCCCCCCTAAAGAGACATTTATGCCTTTCCAGCTGTCCCACCAGGAAACATCAGCACTGACGAGGAGACATACTGGAGGGTTTAGACAACCCTGTGGGCACCACAGCGCATGAAAGTCAACACGTGTTGCCCTAAAAGATATATGAAACCGTAGGAACAGCCACCGATGTGACCCCTTAGGCACATGAAGGCCGCCGACACGTAGTAGCATTCATCCCGGGTAGCGTCCAACACCGCCGAGAAGACAGGCCCCATGTCCAGAGAGGGTCCTCACGCATGAAATGAATTCTCTTTAGGTGGTCATTGTCATTACATACGGGACACGACAACAGATGACAAACCCCACCGCAACGTCCTTCCTTTCAAGGCACGCCACACGCACCAAGACGGGCCTCGAGGCCCCTTCAAATCGTCTCACTCGGATGCCATTGTCTGGACATGACTGTCAGTCCGCAGGATCACACATGCGACAAACCCCATCTCATTGTCATCGTTTTTAGGGCGCACTACCTCGGGCAAGACAAGCCCCAAGCACGAGACGAATCATCAGGAATTCATGGCACTGCGTCGATGCCATTTTCCATGTCACTCGGCATGTCATTGGGTGGCTCTAGGCACGCAGGACAAGACCCACGCCCAGGGGGGGTCGCCGACCACTCCCCCCCTAAAGAGACATTTATGCATTTCCAGCTATACCACCAGGAAACATCAACAGTGACGAGGAGACATACTGATGGGTTTAGACCACCCTAAGGGCACTGCAGTGCATGAAAGACAACACGGGTTGCCCTAAAAGAGCTATGAAACCATAGGAAGGGCCACCGACGTGACCCCTTAGGCACATGAAGGCCGCCGACACGTCATGGCATCCGCCCCGCGTCTCGTCCATCACCGCAGAGAAGACACGCCCCATGTCCAGAGCTGGTCCTCACGCCTCAAAGGAATTATCTTTAGGCGGTCATTGTCAATACATACCGTACCCAACAACATATGACAAACCCCACCACGTCGTCCTTCCTTGCAAGGCACACCGCATCCACCAAGGCAAGACCCGAGGTCCCTTCAAATCGTCCCACTCGGATGGCGTTGTCTCCACGTGATTGTCAGTACGTCGGACCTGACACGCGACGCACCCCGGCTCATTGTCATCACTTTTATGACGCATTACCTCAGACAAGACAAGCCCCAAGCACCGTACGAATAATCAAGCTTTCATGGATTTGTCTGGAGGTCGTTTTTCCATGTTCGTGGGCATGTCACTGGGTGGCTCTGGGCACGCAGGACAAGACCCACGCCCAGGGGGGGTCGCCGACCACTCCCCCCCTAAAGAGACATTTATGCATTTCCAGCTGTCCCACCAGGAAACATCAGCACTGACGAGGACACATACTGATGGGTTCAGACAACCCAATGGGCACCACAACGCATGAAAGACAGCACGTGTTGCCCTTAAAGAGCTACGAATCCATACGAACAGCCACCAAAGTGACCCCTTAGGCACACGAAGGCCGCCGACACGTCATGGCATCCGTCCCGGGTATCATCCAACACCGCCGAGAAGACAGGACCCATGTCCAGAGCGGGTCCCCGCGCATGAAATGAATTATCTTTAGGCGGTCATTGTCTTTACATTCCGAACACAACAACATGTGACAAACCCCACCTCGACGTCCTTCCTTTCAAGAAACGCCGCATGCACCAAGACGGGCCCCGAGACCCCTTCAAATCGTCTCACTCGGATGCCATTGTCTGAACGCGACTGTCAGTCCGCAGGATCTCGAAGGCGACAAACACCATCCCATTGTCATCGTTTTTATGGCGCACTACCTCGGGCAAGACAAGCCCCAAGCACGGGACGAATCATCAGGCATTCATGGCATTACGTCGATGTCATTTTGCATGTCAATGGGCATCACATTGGGTGGCTCTAGGCACGCAAGACAAGACCCACGCCCGGGGGGGTCGCCGACCACTCCCCCCCTAAAGAGACATTTATGCATTTCCAGCTATTCCACCAGGAAACATCAACACCGACGAGGAGACATACTGATGGGTTTAGACCACCCTGAGGGCAGGGCAGCGCATGAAAGGCAACACGTGTTGCCCTAAAAGAGCTATGAAACCATAGGAAGGGCCACCGACGTGACCCCTTAGGCACATGAAGGCCGCCGACACGTCATGGCATCCGTCCCACGTATCGTCCATCACCACAGCGAAGACACGCCCCATGTCCAGAGCGGGTCCCCACGCATGAAAGGAATTCTCTTTAGGCGGTCATTGTCATTACATACCGGACCCAACAACATATGACAAACCCCACCTCATTGTCCTTCCATTCAAGGCACACCGCATCCACCAAGGCAAGCCCTGAGGCCCCTTCAAATCCTCTCACCCGGATGGCGTTGTCTCCACCTGATTGTCAGTACGGAGGACCTGACACGCGACGAAACCCGGCTCATTGTCATCACTTTTATGGCGCACTACCTCGAACAAGACAAGCCCCAAGCACCGGACGAATCATCAAGCTGTCTTTGCTTTGTCCGGAGGCTGTTTTTCCATGTCCGTGGGCATGTCACTGGGTGGCTCTGGGCACGCAGGACAAGACCCACGCCCAGGGGGGGTCGCCGACCACTCCCCCCCTAAAGAGACATTTATGCATTTCCAGCTGTCCCACCAGGAAACATCAGCACTGACGAGGAGACATACTGATGGGTTTAGACAACCCTGTGGGCACCACAGCGCATGAAAGACAACACGTGTTGCCCTAAAAGAGATATGAAACCATAGGAACAGCCACTGATGTGACCCCTTAGGCACATCAAGGCCGCCGACACGTAGTAGCATTCGTCGCGGGTAGCATCCAACGCCGCCGAGAAGACAGGCCCCATGTCCAGAGCGGGTCCTCGCGCATGAAATGAATTCTCTTTAGGTGGTCATTGTCATTACATACGGGACACGACAACATATGAAAAACCCCACCTCGACGTCCTTCCTTTCAAGGCACGCCGCATGCACCAAGACGGGCCCTGAGGCCCCTTCAAATCGTCTCACTCGGATGCCATTGTCTGGACGCGACTGTCAGTCCGCAGGATCGCACATGCGACAAACCCCGTCTCATTGCCATCGTTTTTAGGGCGCACTACCTCGGGCAAGACAAGCCCCAAGCACGGGACGAATCATCAGGAATTCATGGCATTGCGTCGATGCCATTTTCCATGTCACTGGGCATGTCTGTGGGTGGCTCTCGGCACGCAGGACAAGACCCACGCCCAGGGGGGGTCGCCGACCACTCCCCCCCTAAAGAGACATTTATGCATTTCCAGCTATTCCACCAGGAAACATCAACACTGACGAGGAGACATACTGAGTGGTTTAGACCACCCAGAGGGAACCGCAGCGCATGAAAGGCAACACGTGTTGCCCTAAAAGGGCTATGAAACCATAGGAAGGGACACCGACGTGGCCCCTTAGGCACATGAAGGCCGCCGACACGTCATGGCATCCGTCCCGCGTATCGTCCAACACCGCCGAGGAGACAGGACCCATGTCCAGAGCGGGTCCTCACGCATGAAATGAATTCTCTTTAGGTGGTCATTGTCTTTACATACCGGACACAACAACATATGACAAACCCCACCTCAACGTCCTTCCTTTCAAGGCACGCCGCACGCACCAAGACGGGCCCCGAGGCCCCTTCAAATCGCCTCACTAGGATTCCATTGTCTGGACGCGATTGTCAGTCCGTAGGATCTCACAGGCGACAAACCCCACCCATCTCATTGTCATCGGTTTTATGGCGCACCACCTCGGGCAAGACAAGACCCTAGCACGGGAAGAATCATCAGGAATTCAGGGCATTGCGTCGATGCCATTTTCCATGTCACTGGGCATGTCATTGGGTGGCTCTAGGCACGCAGGACAAGACCCACGCCCAGGGGGGTCGCCGACCACTCCCCCCCTAAAGAGACATTTATGCATTTCCAGCTATCCCACCAGGAAACATCAACACTGACGAGGAGACATACTGATGGGTTTAGACCACCCTGAGGGCACCACAGCGCATGAAAGACAACACGTGTTGCCCTAAAAGAGCTATGAAACCATAGGAAGGGCCACCGACGTGACCCCTTATGCACATGAAGGCCACCGACAAGTCATGGCATCCATCCCGCGTATCGTCGATCACCGCCGAGAAGACACGCCCCATGTCCAGAGCGGGTCCTCACTCATGAAAAGAATTCTCTTTAGGTGGTAATTGTAATTACATACAGGACCCAACAACATATGAAAAACCCCACCTCGACGTCCTTCCTTTCAAGGCACGTCGCATCCACCAAGACATGCCCCGAGGCCACTTCAAATCGTCTCACTCGGATGGCTTTGTCTCCACGCGATTGTCAGTTCGTCGGACCTGACACGCGACGAACCCCGTCTCATT
>CAUJRU010001028.1:0-230464 GCA_963277665.1 Viscum album
AATATCTTTCTCCAGTAGTACAACTTCTGAGCTTAGTAAATGTGAAGGATCAGGTATGTACTTTCTCTGGAGAGATATGTGGAACACATCATGAACTTGAGAGATATTCGGTGGAAGCGCAAATCAATAAGATAACTTCCCAACACGATTCAATATTTCAAAAGGACTGATATACCTAGGGAACAGCTTTCCCTTCTTCCCAAATCTCATTACTCTCTTCCAAGGAGATATTTATAAGAACACTTTATCACCCACTTCAAAAACTAGGTCTTTTCTTCGGTTGTCGGCATAACATTTTTGTCGACTCTGAGCTGCTCTTATGTGTTGTTGAATAGATCATACTTTTTCTTCCATCTCATCAACAAGATCGGTTCCTAATAGCTTTCTTTCCCCAACTTCATCCCATCATGTTGGAGTTACGTATTTCTTTCCATATATAGATTCATTAGGATCCATTTGAATACTGGAGTGAAAGATATTATTATTGGAAAATTATACCAAAGGTAGGTGTTGATCCCTAACACCTTTGAAATCCTTAGAGAAAGCTCTCAACATGTATTCGAGAGTTTGAATTTTTCTTTCAGACTGACCGTCTGTTTGGGGATGACAATCAGTGCTGAAACTCAACTCTGTATTTAAAGTATGCTGAAGACTTCGCCAGAACTTCGAGGTAAACCTCATATCCCGATCAGATATAATGGAAATTTGTACTCCATAAAATCTTACCACTTACTTTACATATATCCTGGAAAAGCCGATCTAGAGAGAAATCTTACCTAATAGAAATGAAGTGTGCTAACTTCATAAGATGATCAACTATAACCCAGATAACATTATTGATTGTGGATGTTTTAGGAAGTCCAGTGACAAAGTCCTTAGTGATGTTTTCCCATTTCTATTTGGGTATGGGTAATGGTTATAACATCCCATTAGACTTCTATCACTCATCTTTAACTTGCTGAAAAATCATGCATCAAAAGACATATTCAGCAACATCCCTTTCCATGCCATCCAAGAAGAAGTACTCTTTCAGATCCCTATATGTCTTCATTCTTCCAGGATGAATAGAGAATGAAGAACTATGATCGTCATCCAGAAACTCTTTCTTTTGTTCGTGGATTGGAGGAACAAAAACCCAATTCCCGAACCTTATTATCCCATCAAAATCAAGGTTGAATTCAGGAACATTTCTCACCTTCATTTGTAACTCTACATCTTCATTTTGTGCCTCTTTAATCTTCACATGTATAGATGGTTTAACATTCATTTGATAAAGATAAGATTTTTTCCCTTCCATTATAAATCCAAGAACCATCCTTTGTAAATTCATAAATATATTATCTTTTGTGAACCTCATCATGGGTAAGCTAGCATTGTATTGTCTACTTAATGCATCTTCCACCTTGTTTTCTTTCCCAGGGTGGTAATAAATTGAGCATCTGTAATCCTTAATCAACTCCAATAGTCTTTTTTGGCGCATATTTAGCTCCTTTTTTGTGAAAATATAATTTAAACTTTTTTTATCACTATAAATATCACACCTTTCACCATAAAGATAATGCATCCAAATCATTAATTCAAATATTACCACAGTTAACTCCAAATCATGAGTTGGGTAATTTTGCTCATGAATTTTGAACTATCGTGAGGTATAAGCTATCACCATATCGTTTTGCATGAGAACACACCCCAATCCCTCTTGGATGTGTAACTGTACATCACAAACATTTCTCCACTACAAGGTAGTGTGAGAACAAGTGCACTAGATAACCTTCTTTTCAATTCATGGAAATTGTTTTCACACTCCTCCATCCACACAAACTTAACTCCTTTTCGAGTCAACCTGGTTAGTGGATTAGATAATCGTGAAAAATCTTTCACAAAACGTCTATAATATCCATCCAAACCAAGAAAACTTCGGATCTCAGTTATTTTTTTGTTCTCGACCATCTTTCGACAACCTCTTTTTTGCTGGATCCATAGATCTCCCCTATTTTGAGATTATGTGACCCAAAAATGCAACATTTTGAAGCCAAAATTCACACTTGGTAAATTTGGAATAAAGCTTCTCCTTTCTCAGGGTCTTAAATACAATTCTCATGTGATCTTCATGTTCTTCCTTGCTCTTTTAATAGATAAGAATATTTTCTATAAATACTACCACAAACTAATCAAGTTAGACTCTAAAGACTCTATTAATCAGATCCATGAATATAGTAGGGGCATTAGTAAGACCAAATGGAATCAATATAAATTCATAGTGTTTGTACCTTGTTCGGAAAGTAGTCTTTGGTATATCCTCCATTTTGAACCTTAATTGATGATACCCTGAATGAAGATCAATCTTGGAAAAGTATTGACCTCTGCGTAATTGGTCAAATAAGTCATCAATGAGCGGGAGAGGATATTTGTTCTTGATCGTGATCTTGTTAAGTTCTCGATAATCAATGCAGAGTATCATTGATCCATTTTTCTTCTTAACAAATAGAATAGGTTCTCCCCAAGGTGACGCACTAGGGCGTATGAATCCTTTAACAAGATTCTCTTGGAGTTGCTTCTTCAATTCCTACTACTCAATTGGGGCCATTTTATAAGGTGTCTATGAAATAGGCAAATCCCCTGGTACAAGTTCTATTGAAAACTCAACTTCACGATTTCGTGGAAGACCCAGAAATTCCTCTGGAAATACATCATCAACCTCCCATACAATGGAAATATTCTTAATCATGAGTTTCTCTCCAACCATTTGAGATAAATAAACTACATTTATTAGAATCAAGACCCATAAGATGGAATAAATTTCCTCTAGAAGGTTATATTCATCCTTGAATCAATAGACGATCATAGATTGATCTGGAATATAAAATGTGATTTCCCTTCTTTGGAAATTGATATGAGCTTCATATAAAGAAAGCCAACACATGCCAAGAATCACATCAAATTCCACTATAGGAAGGATCACAAGATTTCCAGGAAGCCCTTTCCCACAAACATCAATCGTAGAATAATTATAAACTTTTTATGTGACCGTTGTGCCATTAGGAGTTGTCAAAACTAACTCATCATCTAATTATTGAGGTAATACAGTGATACCCTTAGAAAATTCTTCAGAAATAATAGAGTGGGTAGATCTAGAATCAAATAAAAAAAATTCTACTTTAGAGTGGATGGTATGTGTACCTTTCACCACTTTGTTATCGTACTCCACATCTCCGATAGTAATTGCATGTGACATTCCTTTGTCTTTAACCAATGCATTGGAGAGAGAGATATAGGTCCCACCAATCTCATAATGAAACCATTATTATGTGTGCCACAAAATCATAAATCATACATCATAGCATAACCCATGTCATAAAAATGGGATTCTTAAACATCATGCCATCATAACATAACCCATATAAGATAAAAGGACATCATAAAATTAATTTCATCATAAAAAAATCAAATCAATGTAAGAATTGGGATAGAAACAGAACCCAAATTTTTCTTAGATGGAAAATAATTTTGATAAAACCATTGAACTCCATTCTTGAGGAAACTATCCATTCTACGTCAAAAACAGTTTTCCTTTATTAACATGTCATACTATTTTAAACTAAAAGAAGTTGATTATAAATAAACTTTAAAACTTGTAAAGGAAGATTCTTGGAAATAATTTTCTAAAAATCCATTCATTCCTTATAAGTTTAAAAAAAACATACTTCTCATACATTTTCCGGAAAAGACAAAATGTACCTTGTATGAAAAATGAAAAAAGATTCCTTTCATATATTTTACAAAAAACTCACCGAAAGGTTAAATTGGATTTAAAAAATTTTAATATGATGGAAATAAAATTACATATTAAGTAAACATGGATGTGGATGATAAAATACACCCCAGTAAATATCAAAGTACAAACAATCTCGGATAAAAATGAGATTGTGAGATTTTCCCTTAACTTAGGTCTAATATGATTCATATGAATCCAAACCTCCTGTAATATGGTTTAAATAATGTTATTGACTTATTAAAGAATCATATTCAATGTTATGATATAATATATGGTCATATTTGTATCTTTTTAGTTGTAATATTTCATTGCTACTTGTTATTCAAGTGTTTATTGCTTTATATTCTTATGCGTGTTTGTCGAATAAATTCGTATTCCTCTTTATAGGATATAGATACATCATTAACAGAATTGTATTAGTGTAATATATATCATATTTATTTATTCATTTCATTAATATAATCATTATTCAATGAAGATCATATAGAACGAGTCACATCACATTGTGGAGACGGTAGGTCGTACGTATGGACGAGCGATGATATCGTTCCCATGGTTGTGGAATTGTATTGAAGTGTATGTATAATATTTAAGAATTAGTACAATTTTACAATAAACAAATATAGATATTTATTTACACCATTATATCCATCCAAGTAAGGTGGTGGTGGAAAACATATTACACAACGGCGTGGAGACGGTATTCCGTACGTACGCACGCGCAGAGATTTTGTTTACCATAGGATGGATAATAGGTGAAATAGGGTTTTTTCATATTTATAATAATATATAAGTATATGAGGGATACTTATGTTATTACCTCATCTTGAAACAACTAAAGAAGATGGAGTAGAAGAAGAATGGAACTTGAAGAAAACGGTAGAAGGTATTATCTCTTCTTTGAAGTGCCTCTTTTAGTCTTTCTCATAGGGCACTAGAGATGGTCTTTTGAGAAGACCAGTACCACTAGTAGGTTTATGAGGAAGTGGAGAAGTGAAATGGGTAGGGTTTGGCGGAGCATGAAGGCTCAATGTGGTGTGAGGAGGATAGGGAGGAAGTGCCCTTTTATAAGGGAGGAGAGGGGCACTTTTGGAAAGTGTGAAACTATTATTTTATTATAAACTGATCATCAGTTTGAAAAGGTCCAAAAATCATTAACTATGAAGATAAGATGACTCATGGTCGAATTAAATTCATCCAATCAGAATTGGACATGTTTTGTAAAATATTTTAATCTTTATAATCTTATTTATTTAAATAATTTATTAATGGGGTAAATACTACATCATTATTGTGTCATAAATAATTTAATTTATTTGATGTCTAAAAATTATAAAACAAATACCAAAATGTAGGAAATAATTTTATCTTTCCAATTAAAAGTTATATTAGAAATGATAATTTATATATCCCCTTATAAAAATTAATTACTAAAAGATTTTTGTTAATGCCAATTTTGCCTTTACATTAAATTAATTAGTCTAATGTGTCATTGCCTTTCATAAGTGGATCCATGGGGTCCCAAAATTTACCCAAGGATGACCATGGTTGGAAAATACTCATCCAATAAGGTTTGGACAAGTGTTAAGGTAATTTTGAATTATTATAATTTTCTTTTAACCTTGAATTACCCTATTTACTTTTAACCGTGGTAAATAAAAATAAAAAGTTACTATTCACCAAAAATTACATTTATCTAATTGAACCACATTTTACTCCTTGATATTAATCGTGTCTCTCGGATTTTCTAAATTCAACTCACATAAGCGGTAAAATTAAATTTTATGAACAATTGCAAAAGTTCCTAAGAGATGGGTAAAAGACGGTGAAAAGTTCAATAAAATTTTTATAAATTTAAAATTATTATAAAATGACTCCAAAGAATTTCATTGAACATATATAATTATTATGTACAAATTTGGACCTAAAATTAATTTAAATCAAATAAAAGATTATTTAATTAAAACTTCGGTTTTAACCAAAAACTCAGTGTTTTCACTATTCATCAAAAACTGAAGTTTTTCTGAAAAATACAAACAATTCAGCCTAAGCTATATTTGATATTCCAAATTCAAAAATGATGTCTATTTTTCCATATTCAAAAAATAGAAGTGTCATTAATTAATTTTGAAAGTAATTTCCGTTATCAAAACAAATAGCATGTTTTTAAGAAACAATAACTATCAATAGATCATCACTTTTTTATGTGCAGTTTCAAATTGAAATTTATTCCAATGACCAACATTCGATTAAATGGTTAAAATTTATTCTAGATTCACTTTAAAACCAATTAAAAAGATAATCTAGCCATATAAATTATTGTGATGAAAAAAGTTGTTTTTAATTAAAATGTAGCGTGTTTTTACTATTCACCAAAATATGAATGTTATCAGAATAATATGAAAATTTTATCCAAAGTAAATTTTTATATACTGATTCCAAAGAATAATTTTATTTTTTTCAATTTTAACTTATAAACATTTCATAAACTAGATTTAAAATGTGTGCGCCATCAAAAGGCGGTAAAACTGCAGTTTTTTAAAAATACTTCTTTTATCCGAAAAACTGATTTTTTCATACCTCATTCTAGAAAATGTGTAAGATTAATTATAATGTTATAAAATTCATAATTCAGATAATACTATTCATAATGGCTAGTTCATAATATTATAATAATATATCGTTGTTTAGTGAAACTCAGTATTGCGTACTACACACGCTATCGAGGAAGGTCACGATTGCTTGTAACGCAAGCCAAGCTAGTGTTGTGTGCAGTGAATGTTTTTCTTGCATATAACATAATATATAAAAAAATATACTTCTCATAAAATATCAGGTTGTTACACATCTACATAATGAGAATTCCCCACTTCATATCAATAATTAAAAAGGATAGAAGAGAAGACATCCATTGAAAACCCATTCTCCTTATCATTCCAAGAGGTGTAGCTAGATCAATAGAATAAAATACTTCTCTGATATAGAGATAAAATAATCCCAAAATGATAATATATAAAAATTATTGGGATGAAAATCTATCAAAAATGGGAATCACAAAGGATGTTTCATCAAGAGTAATACTTCTCACTATCATAGGGCATACATCATATAATACGAGTTTATGATCTATAACACGCATATACACAATCTATTTTCTAATCTTGAGGTCCATTACCTATATATGGATCTAATTTTAGATGAGTACCGCTGAAATAAGACCTATTCTTGCTGCCATATTTTCTAAAATGATATCCCATTGGCCATGAAGTATCAGGTTTAGCTGATGTACCTATATTATTTGAATAAGATATATCACTATGAAAATGAGGAGAATATATACCAAAAATCAAAAAATTTACCATGAATACACCAATATTAAATTCCAACGGTATGATTGTACATGTGGACCGCGTGATATTAGACTTTATATATTGATGGAACACTACATTACCTCCACCAAAAATTAATCATTACGATGTATGGGGGGATATCCAAACCTAATACGACATTTTTCCAAATTTTCCTTGTGAATCCTATTTTTTCAAGGATTTAGTCATACAAATTTTGGATTCAGAAAGAATCTCTATCCATGATAACAAATCTTCTTAGTAAATATACACCACTAAATCATTTTAAAACATGTGTACCTATATTTTCAATTTAAATATAATTATTTGAGATCCCATATTTGGCCACAAAAAAATCTAAATCCATATGTATTTCACATTATCATTGGTGATAAAGTTTAAAGAAAATTGGAAAAACAATTATTCATTTTCGTATTCCAATACTTAATGATATGCCCTATAAAGTTATAATAACTCCCAGGATATAGTTAGGACCAAAGTATCATGTAACAACTACTATATAATAATTTATATAAAATCATTCCACAATGTTTGATCGTACATACTCACATGAACCATAGTTTGCATCCTCCTATGACTGGGTCTCACCAATATAAAAACAACACAATTTACTTTATTGGATTCAAGAGTTAAAGGAAATGACATATCATATACATTTTCTCCACCTAATCATATTTTTATTATGAATCGATCTTCCATAGAAAAAGGGAATTATTATTAAGGATCTTCTGATCCTTATCAATCTCCAACATTTTTCTAACATCTATATCACAAGCAAGACATATGATCACTCCATGATCCATTCGCCAGAAATCCCAAACCACATTCTCTATAAATATCTTCCTAACGAGTGGGTTATCTAATTTGTAATTCTCTATGGCCTCATCCAGTGGTTGTATACGTGTCCTTCAGGGAGGCATGTTATAACACAATTGATAACAAAAGGATGAAATCAATAATATGTCAACCACTCAATGTATGTTAAAAAATAATATATCAACAAAATCACGATTATATACGAACAACTCAAAATAATTCCTCCTATTATGGAGATAATTCTTATAAGGTAGCTACTGTATCACACCCTATGGAGGATTGAAATAATTTTCCCAACATCCCATAGAGACCCAATAAACATAATGAAATTTGTAGTGATATACACCCCACATATAATCAGAATGTCAAGTCCCGATATTCCTAGATCTTGTATATCCAAACATTCCTAAATAACAATAAACATAAAAATGGAAAATCTAATATGATAAAAAAAATCAAGAACTGAGCCATAATTCCAATTAGCCAAAAACCCAACTTACCCCATGACATGTCATAAAGAGAAATATTTATCCTCAAAAGACAAGAACTTGTTTATGTATATAAAAATCCCATGGAGAATGATTTTCCAAATTTTCAATACAAGCATAATGCATGATAACAAACATACATGAAAAAAGATATAATAAAAGGATCCCACATATGTTCAAGGGTACATCACCACTCAATTAAAAAACGATCAAAATGGTAGGTTAATAAATAATGTCCCAAAAAACCCCTCTTGACATAAAGTCATCAACCCATTATGTCACCACCAACACTATTCACAATGAATCCACATTAAAAAGTAGCAACCATCACCAAATGAATCATTTACATTACCCAATTTAGACAATATAAGGTCTACATACACCCATTGCGTGTATGTAGTGTGTGAGATTACAAACCAAGTAATATCCTACCTTGTGTATCATTCATATCAAATATAATAAAAAAAAAATTTTGTTTTACAAAGAATAAAAATAATGTAATTTATAACATGAAATAATATTTATAAGAGTTTTAAGGAAAACAAGATTAACTAAAAATAATGTTAAAATATAACAAAATAATTATTGGATATCCCCCTATATCTCAGGTCAGTGGGGAAGTAGTATCATTCCACTATTTTTTATCATACCATGGATGTGGAGATCTATTCACATGCTCTATCCATATCCAAATCACATCATAATAAAAAAATTAGTTATTGTTATAATGTAACCTAACTGGGTTTCATGGGTAATTCCTTGAATACTTATCATAGTTATCCAATCAATTGTAAGTAGGATTTAAACATTATTAATCCCATTTTACCAAACCCTCAAAATTACCTTTCATCATAATCTAACCAACAACTGTGTTTGAAAAAAAAATTATTCCATTTTAATATGGGAAATCCATTTTAAAAAAATTTCACAAATGTAAAAACACCTTGAAATTTACACAGAAGAACCCACTTAGAAAAATGTTGGACTTATAATTAATGGAAAAATAATATTTCCAAAAATTGGACAACATAATCACACAAAATGTTTCCCTTTAAATCTGTAATAACTGGGTTAAAACTATAATCCAATAGTATATTAGATCGTACTAATGTAAGAGTAAACCCAAAACACCAAATCCTATACTATATGTTCGATATTAGACTAAACCTATGGAATCAAAATGATTAGGAAGACGAAAACATATGAAAATAGAGAGGATAATCCAATGGTATATGATAGGAAACACTTACAAGGAGTTACATTTATATATTATGGACAAAGTCACCCATGTTTTGAGCAAAGGGATAGGGTGATAGAATAGGCTCTAGAAAAATGTGGTTGGGGGAGTCTTGAATGAGGGAAAATAATCAGTGAGAGGGGTAAAATGGGAAGGATGGGGTAGTTTATGAAATTAAAATGCTATAAAAATACGGAAAACCATATATTGTGGTCGCATGGTTTTCAAAATGATGCTTCATCCATGAAGGTTCTTATGGATCTCATTGAATTTTCTTCATGGTTTCTGACTACTGGTTCCATAAATATTTCACCAAAAAATATAAGAACATTGGTTCCATATACATAACATGAATGGTGTGTAGAGTATGGTGCACATTTTCCTCTATCTATGCACCAATTAATTTCTTGACTCTATCCCTAAAAAAGAATCAATTTTAAATGAATAATTATCCAAAATATATAGACAAAAATGATGTAAAACATTATATGATAAATAATTGAATTATATAATAGTCAATGTAAAATTTAAACATCTAGTGAGAGGAATGTGAAAAGGTAAGTGATAGTGAATTATAAAGAAATTTATATTTACATAAAATAACTCGTTCATTAGAAATATGTTGTTATGAAAATTTATTTTATTATAAATGGATTATGATTGAAAAATTCACATGTGATATATGTTTTATGTATGGTATACTATAGTATTTTTGAGACTAAGGTCGATAACTATTTATAAAGGAATATACCTGATTTGATAGTGTAATGAGATAATTCAAAATAATTTTATGTTCAGTAGAAATTGAGTAGGATCTTGTTGTTTTTTACCAATATTTGATGTTCAGGAATGTTTTATATGAGCATACCTGGTGATTTTATATATATATATATATATTCAAAATGGGATCTTCATGAGGAGGTTCATAAGTAGCTTGAATTATAGAGTAATATTTCTATTATTTGATCATATCTTATGTGACATGTGATTGTTTATGTCTCTATGGGTATATTGAATTAGAGAAATCCTTTATTAGTATACTGAAGTTGGCATGTTGTATTCATCTAATACTATGTTATAGATTATAAAGATACACCAATTAGACTCCGGAGTTTCTATTTTATTTGGGAACATGAAATATATAATTGGAATAAAGAGTGGAATAATGTGGGACTCAAGTTTTATTGGAATAGGACATTAAATATTTTTAACCACCTATATATAGTGAGAATCTATTACTAGATAGTATAATCAAATACATCATGGAGTAGGTCTTAGTACTCAACCAAGTATGAATCCATTTTTGATATGAATAATTTTTATTGTTTCATTTATGGATAGGTATATAATTTCTTTACCGATGATAAATAAAATAATCATCCATAGTGGATGAATTTAAAATAATGATTTTGAAGAAAACAATTTGTACCACCAATTCAACCCCTATTTGTGGTAACAATATTATCATAGGAAACTTCAGTTAAATTAGATCCCTTACACTAATATTGACGCATCGTGTACATTATACATTTTCCTTAATAATAAACGAATGATCACTACTTAATCTCAAGAAAAAATTATAATTTTATTATTCTTTTATTTTATTTATTACAGACTTCTATTAGATTACTCAATCATTTAGTTTAATGTCATTTTTTATATTTGGCTTATATTTCCAAAGAAACTGGTATATTATCTATAGTGAAAATGATTTATATTTAATAATAGATAAATAATAGTAATGGTATATTACCATTTTTTATATAGTAGTTATTCTTTTGAGACCAACCATGAAACATGGTAATGAAAAATGAACTACCATACAATATTAGAGATGGTAGGTTGAATGTATGGATGAGTAAATATTTAATTTCTCCATAATTATGATGGGAATAAGTTAATTGTTATTTATTCATTCCTAAATGATCATAAAATAATATATATAATATTAATTCTATAATTTCATTTATATATTCCATCCATGTGATGTGATAACGAAAAATTAATCATGCCACATTCTGCAGGTGGTAATCCAGAAATGCACTCAAAATATGATATCATCATTCATGATTTCAATGGTATAAAAATATATGAAATATGACTTTAAAAAGATAAAAAATATGTAATTAATTGAATATATAAATATATGCATTAAATACATTATTATAAACATTTTTTTTGTGATGATAGAAAGTGAATTATATCGATTCACATGGCGGTAGTCCACTGCACACAAATTATGCGTTCATTTCCCATTTGATGTAATAAGATATTTATATAGGATATTAAATTAAAATATTTCCATATAAATATATTATTGATAGTTATTTTCTTATATAATAATGGATTAATAGTATTTAGTGGATATGGAATAAGATATAATATAAAAATGAAATATTGAGAATGATATATCTTCTTAGAATAGATGGTTTATGTTTTCACCAAAATCCATAATATTGGTTTTTTATAACAACAAGGAGTCTCCAATGTGGGTATGTATGTTTGGATTGTATTTGTAAATGAATTTATGAAAAAAAATATTTTAAATTATGTGGCATAGAGTATAAGAAGTTATCTTTTATAAGTGATGGGAGTCCCTCACCTCTAGTTTTTTAAAGCATTAAAATATTATTATGCCTCAGGTTTTGACATAAGGTACTATAATATCTAAATTTATATGTTTATAAGATTAACTTGAGAATATAACCAACCAATGGAGTTTAATAACATGTTTATTTAATTTTAACCCACATAGGTTTACATTAATACCCAGATAATTTTGTTTTGAGATTAACAGTGATAATTAATTTTTAAAATTTTTACTATTATTTCATCATAATATATAAGATTATAATCTTTTAAAAAATAGTTATTTTGATTAAAAATACCAAATAAATTTTACCATATAAAACTAATAAAAGTATCATAATTTTAATTATAATTAAACATCAGAATGAGATGAAAAAAATAGTTTTAAAAAAGCATTTTTCCATGATAGATGATCTCAAATTAAAATTATTATTCAAAATAAAAATTATATGAATCGTAATTCATAATATTAGATATATATTAGATATATTTATTATAAGGCCCTAGACTTAAAAATTACATAATATTGAGTTATTACAAGATTACACATTGAAGATCTTTTCAGGTTTAGTGTTTTAGAGAATTAGATCATAAATCATGTATTAAATTCAACATTTAAACAAAGTGGTTACATAAAAGATAGTATTCATTTTTTTCCATAAAAAACATATTTAAAACAAAACATGGATTCTTTAATGACACATCCTTGACCCTGTCATCACATCATTTACCTTTCCCTTGACCTGTGAAAAAAATTTCAAAAACATTGGATGACAATAAAAGGCTCAGTAAGGGATATAAAAGTACGGAATGAAAACATTAGTCCATATATGAAATCATAATTTACTCATAAAAAATAATCATTTTAACATACCTCATCAAATCATGAATAAATCATAGAAATCATAAGACATAAGGTAACATGAGGTATTCATAACATTATTACGTAGGGAGTAACCCTCATGGTTATATTTGGAATACCCATCACAGTATATTCCCTAAATCTCTTCGGAGAAACCATAACGTTTAACCCCTTCTTGTTACCCAATGCATTTGATATATATATTGGGCTCACCTGACCTTGTTTAATCACGGAACCACCCATCTTCTTAACAATTCCAAAGAACCATAACATAATCGTATCACATAAAACATGCATAAAGAAAACATAACATTTCCACATTTCAATCACAAGATATCAATAAAAAAATTTATATAAAAACATTATGAAACCCATTTTCAATACCAAAATAAATGAAAAGTAATACATGGTATTTATTTTTCATTGAAAAAAAAAGGTTATGGCTTGTAGAGGAAGCTGAAACTCAAATAATGATCACGGCGGCAGAGAAGTCATTGTCGCCGCATACGTACGACAAAAAATCATTCCTTTTTTTGTTTAGAAAACGATTTGTATAAAAAGAATTACTTTTGAATAAATGTAAAATTCAAAGGGTTTTATACACCGTATAAAAAAATTGTGTATAAAACAAAATATATCTCAATGAATAAAGATTTGGACAAAGTCCCTTACCTCGTATCCGACTTGACTCGATCGTTCTTTAATATCCTGAATAATAAACATGAGTTAATTTCAAATTACTTAAGAACCTTTTTATGTTCATTATTCATTTTATATCACTTATTACCATGTCATGAACACTATGTAATTATTTAAGTTAATAACGGTCGTTTTAATGATCATTGGTACTTGAGTCAAAAATAAACTCTTTATAATTACAAGTTGTTCATCTATCCATTTTATCCAGAGTTATATTAATAATGTAGATATCATATATATCATATATATCATATATATCTAGTATATACATGTATTTATTATATTACATACCATTTAGAGGTAAGAAATGAATTGCACCGTTCAGGGAGACGGTAAGTCGTACGTATGCATGAATGCTACTTTCATTTATATTTCATATTTTATGGAATTAAAACATAATGATAGATAATTGAATTATAAATTCAGTATGGTATCATATATAATATCATTAAATATATCCTTTATACGTACCACATATGGTATTAATGAATCAAATCACTTTGAGGGGCGGTAGTCCGCACTTCCTAAAATGAAGATATCGCGTTTACCCATAATGGAAACCATAAAGGGTTGCCATAAATTAAAAATACAAAATCTTAAGTAAAAAATAACTTACTATATATAATATATAAATATAGTGACATCTTAATGGCCACCTTTGAAGGTGTTAAAATAATATTGAACAATCATCGTTTCGTGAGGCCGAAATTCACTATCCACAGAAACAGTATGTTATTTAACCATTAGATGTAGGTGTGTGTAAGTTTTGATCTAATAATTCTTATAAAAAATTCCTAGTATATTTAATATACTGGATATTTTACAAAATAAATGAATAAAATGATTTTAGGGGGTTGTAGAAGAGAAATAAAACAAAAGAACACAAGTGAAGACATTACCTTTAAATCGGGTAACACCTTTTTGTTTGAACCAAAAGGGTTTCTTGAAGAGCTGCATGCCTAAGGTAAGGCTTCTAGGATGAGGATAGGGATGTGGAGATACAAAATGAGCAGATATTGGCTGGTAAAAAGGCTTGAGAGGTGTGGGTAAGGAGGTAGAGTTGGGGTCCTTTTATAAGAGGAGAGGAGGGGCCCTCTTGGAAAGGTATAAAATGTTATTTTATTTTCAAATGAGTTTCAGATTTTAAAGGCCCCACATTGTTTTATTTCTTGGATAAGTTGATAAGGATTCTAAATATACTCATCCAATAGTTTTTTGACATGTTTAGGTCATTGAGTTTACACTATCTTTTCATTTTATTTAAATCGTTAAATAATGAGGTAATCGATTCATCATCATGATGTCATAAATAATTTAATTTATAAAATGTATAAAAATTATTAAACAAATACTATGATGTAGAAAATCGTTTTATCTTCCCAATGACTATTTATAGTAAAATATCGGACTTGTATAAACCCATGTAAAAATTGTTTTATTAAAACAATACATGTTTGTGTCATTTTTACTTTTACTTTAAATAAAAAACATTAATGTCATTATCTCACCCAAGTGGCTCCATGGGGTCCCAAAATAGACCCATGGGTTTCCGTGGTCGTCCATGACACATACAATAAGGGTAGGACATGTGTCACGGTCATTTCATATTATTAAAACATTATTTTTACCTTAAACTACAATAATTACCTCTAATCGAGATTAAAAGCTTAAAAGTTACTATTCACCAACAAATTATTTTAATCCCATTGAACCACATTTTACATCCTAATGAAAACCATGTATGTCAGAATTTTGAAATTAAAAACACAGAGGTGGTAAATTTTCATTTAAACGAAAAATCAGTTTTTTATGTACCACTTAGGGGTTTCACTATTCATCAAAAATTGAAGTTTTTCAGAAAAATACCAAAACTTCACCCTAAGCTATATTTGATATTCCGAATTCAAAAATTATTTCTATTTTATAAAAATCAAAACATATAAGTTAAAATAATTAATTTAATAATTAATTCCCGCTGTCAGAACAAATAGCGTGTTTTTGTGAAATAATATATATCAAAAGATTGACACTAGTTTTAATCCAATTTCAAAGTGAAATTAATTCCGATGACCAATATCGGATTAAATGGTAAAAATATATTCTAATTTCACTTTAAAACCAATTAAAAATATAATATAATCATATAAACAAATTAGATTAAAAAGAGATTTTGAACTAAAATACAACATTTTTCACTATTCATTAACAAACGAACTTTATCGGAAAAATACCAAAGATTTACACAAAGTAAATTTTGATGTCCTGATTATAAAGAAGAATTTTATTTGGTCTAATATAATTTATATGAGTGACCAAAACTATATTTAAATAGGGTTCTCCATCAAAAGGGGATAGTTTGACCTTTTAGTGAATATTAGAGTATATATGCCTAAAATTGAATTCTTTTCATATTTTAAGCCTTAATATTTTATTGGATAAATGTAAAACCACATAACAAACATATATAATCATATTTTAGTTGTTTCTATTCATTCCTTCCAAAACAACGGCTACGTGTTAACTACCATTTAAAATAATATTATTTTACTACTAGTGTGCAACGTAAGATTTCAAAGAATATCTTTGTTGCGTATCAGGTACGCTATCAAACAACACAACCCCTTTAAAGTAAAATTAATATTTAATTCATAAATATTAATAAATATGTGAATTTATTATTCTTTATTTACCTGGAATGTTACATCCTTCCCCCCTTTTGGGAATTGCATCCTCGCAATTTTATTCACTTATCAAAATAAGTGGGGGTATTTATCCCTCATAGCATTTTCATATTACCACATTGCCTCTTCAAGGATTTTCCAAAAAACCTTTACCTGGTGAATGAACTTATTCCGCAACACTTTCTCTCTATGGTCACGAATCTGGATTGGTTGATCTTCATAAGAGAGATTATCTTCCAACCACTACTGGAAATCTGACCATTCCCAACGCTTCTATAACAATGGATCGTAAAAACCGTTGGTATAGGTTCCCTTTCCCAATGGTTTGTCTAAACCGTTGGAAAATCCCACTTTGAGACCACCTTTCCTAATGGTTTGGACAAACCATTGGGAAATCCCACATTGTGGCCACCTTTCCCAACAGTTTTGGAAAACCGCTGGGAAAGGTATACCCTTTCCCAACGGTTTGGCCAAACCGTTGGGAAAAGACCACTCTGTGGACATCTTTCCCAATAGTTTGGCCAAAACCGTTGGGAAAGGGTATACCTATCCCAATGGTTTTCCAAAACCGTTGGGAAAGGTCCCCCACAAATCAACCTTGCCCCAGAATCAAAATCCAGAATCAAAATCTATACCAACGGTTGTCAAAACCTTTGGTATAGGCCTATACCAATGGCTGTCAAAAGAGTTGGTATATATCCTTTGATTTCTTATCATTTCTTCTTACCCAGAACATTATATAAATCAAAATTTAAAATCATTATGAGAATTCATATATATATTTATGTAATTATATTCACAAAAGTCATGTTATGTTAGTGGTTAAGTCATTGAATAATAAACTAGTGGTCTTGGGATCAAATCCCAGTGAATGTTTTTTTTGAAATACATATACCAACGGTTCTATAACCGTTGTAATATATTTGCATATTAATTATACCAATGGATTACTTGGCAACGGTTCTCGAAACCGTTGGTATAGGCTATACCAACGGTTTGGAGGCCTATACCAACAGTTCCAAACCATTGGTATAGGTTAGTTTTCCAGCAGTGAACTGAACTACCTCTGGGATCAAAACATGAGATAGATCTGGAATAAACCTTCTCAACATCAAAACACGAAAAACATTGTGTACCTAAGATAAACATGGAGGTAAAGCCACTCGGTAAGAAACTAATCTAACTCTCTCTATAATTTCATATGGTCCAATGAACCTTGGACTCAGCTTTACTTTCTTACCAAATCGTATCACACATTTCCATAGTGGAACTTTTTGAAAAACATGATCACCTTCCTCGAAAGATAGATCCTTCCTCCGGTTATCCGCATAACTCTTCTTCCACCTCTGAGCTGTTATCATGTGTTTTTGAATCAACTAAAATTTTTCTGCCATTTCATTTTCCAATTCTGGTCCCATCAGCTTCCTTTCACCCACTACATCCCAGAAAGTTGGAGATCAACACAGCTACCCATATAACACCTCAAATGGTGCCATCTATATACTGGAATGAAACTGTTATTATAAGAAAAGTCAACCAAAGAAAGATGTTGGTCCCAACTTCCCTGATAATCCATCGAACAAGCACATAGCATATCCTCCAAAGTCTGGATTGTTTGTTCTGACTACCCATCTGATTGAGGATGAAAAGTTGTACTAAAATTTAATTCAGTACCCAACGACTTCTGAAGGCCTTTCCAAAAGTTAGAAGTAAACCTGGGATCGCGATCAGATACAATGGATTGGGGAACTCCATGTAACCTGACTATCTCATTAAGATACAAACAAGAAAGTTGATCTAGTGAAAAATTATCTCACATAGCAAGGAAATGAGCAGATTTAGTCAAGCGATCAACAATAACCCAGATTGCATTATTACCTTGAAGTGTCTTCGGCAATCCCACAAAAAATTCCATTGATATATTTTCCCAATTCCACTCTAGCACTGGTAAAGGATGAGGCACCTCTTTCGGTAACTTTCCCTCTGCTTTAACCTATTGAAAAGTCAAACACTTCACAGTAAAATCAGAAATATCTCTTTTCATTCTGTACCACCATTAATACTCTCGAAGATCATTATACATCTTAGTACTACCTAGATGAACTGAAAACGGAGAGCTATGAGCTTCACATAACAACTCTTTATTCAACTGTGAATCACACGGCACAAACAATCTCTTCCCAAATCTCAATACACAATCATTATCAATGTTGAGTTCAGGAAACTTACCCTTCTAAACCAGCTCTACCTTTTTCTGCAACTCATTGTCTTACTTCCGTGCTTGCTTCATTCTGTCTGATAGATAATATTTCACTGATACCTGAAACAAAACAAAAGGACATCCTACACCAACAACTTCTATGCCAATGTTCATCAAATACTTAACCAAAAGGTCATGTTCCAAATACAACATTGTTAATGAAGAATTACTTTTTTGACTCAAATCATCAGTCGCTTTATTTGATTTTCCCGGATGGTAATGAATTGTATAATCATAATCCTTGATTAATTCTATTCATCTCCTATGTCTCATGTTCAATTATTTCTGAGTGAATATATACTTTAAACTTTTTTCATCAGTATATATTTCACACTTTACTCCATACAAAAGATGCCTCCAAATTTTTTAATCAAAAACAACAGTAGAAAATTCCAAATCATGTGTAGGGTAATTTACCTCATGAGTTTTCAACTGGCGTGATGCTTAAGAAATTACCTGATCATTCTACATTAGGACGCAACCAAGTCCTTTCAATGAAGCATCAATGTAGATAACAAACTCACCATTCCTGGAAGGTAGTGCCAAAACTAGAGCATTCAACAATCTTCTTTTTAGTTCCTGAAAACAATCATCACATTATTTTGTCCAGATAAACTTAACACCCTTCTGAGTTAGCTTAGTCAATAGACTAGATAACCTGGAGAAATTCCTAAAAATCCTTCGGTAATAGACGGCCAAACCAAGGAAGATACGAATCTCAGTTAAATTTGTGAGTCTTGGCCATTCTTCCACAACCTTTGTTTTTGCAGGATCAACAGTTATCCCGTCTTTAGAAACAATGTGACCAAGAGAAGAAATATGTTGCAACCAAAACTCACACATGTTGAATTTCCCATAAGATTTATTTTCTTTTAAAGTTTGAAAAATAACCCTTAAATGTATTTCATGCTCCTCTTTACTTTTAGAAAACACAAAAATATCATCAATGAAAACATCCACAAACTTATCCAAAAACTCATGAAAAATTCTATTCATAAGGTCCATGAATACAACAGGTGCATTGGTTAGCCCAAAAGTCATTTATACAAATTCACAATGGCCATATCTTGTACGAACCACGGTCTTCGGAATATCTGCTTCCATTACCTTCAACTCGGGGTACACCGATCTCAGGTCAATCTTTGAAAAAACTGAGCTCCCTGGAGCTGATCAAACAAATCATCGATATGAGGCAAAAGATATTTGTTCTTAACAATGATGTTATTCAAGGCTCTATAATCAATGCAAAGTCTCATAGAACCATCTTTATTTTTAAGAAATAAAATAGGATCACCCCATGGTGATGTGCTAGGTCGAATGAAACCTTTCTCTAATAAATCTTGTAATTTCTCCTTCAACTCTAAAAGTTCAGTTTGATCCATTCAATAAGGGGGCTTTGAAATTGGATTAGCATCAGGAACTAAGTCAATTGTAAATTCAACTTCCCGATCTGGTATTATTCTAGGAAACGCATCTAGAAAAACATCCAGATACTCATTTACCACTGGTATACCATTAACCTGAATAGTTCTCTTGTTTTCAACAATATGTGCAAGGTAACATTCATTTCCATCTTTTACAAGTTTCTCAGCCTCTTTATATGTTATCAAAATTAAGGGTTCATTCTTGTACACAAACTGAAAGTCTTTCTGAAAAGAAACTTCTTTATCTCTACAGTCAATCTTAGCATGCCAAATAGAGAGAAAATCCATACCCATGATAACATCAAACTCTACTAGAGGTAAAACAATAAAGTTTGCAAGTAGGTTCTTTCCACAGATAAGGATAAAAAGATTAGTATAAATTCTTTATTCCTCAACATTTCCCCCAGGTGTTTTTACCACATGTTCAGGAGTCATTTCCTGAGATGGTATTCCCATTTTACTAGAAACGATTTCAGAGATGAAAGAATGTGTAGTCCCTGAATCAAACAACACACTGGCATAATCTGAAAAAACAAACAAGGTACCTGATACCATTTCATTTTATGGAAAAACATCTGCTGAAGTAGTTGAAAAAGATTTCACCACCCCTTTCTGCTTGTAGTCTAACTGCTTCCCATCACTCAAGCTCTTTTTTGGACACTTGTTTTCATAGTGACCCATCTCATTACACTTGAAACATTTCACTAACTGAAAATAAAATTTGGTCTTACCATCACCCTGATCTTTTTAAGTGTAATCACGATCCTTATGTCCCATCTTACTACATTAGTATCACTTTCCAGAATTCAGATGACATTCCCCAGTATGCCTTTTACAACATTTATCACAAATTGGAAACTTAGTTTTCATACCATCAGACCTTTTTGAAGAATTCTTCCCTTTATCCCACCACCTTGGTTTCTTCTTCTGTTGGTTGTTATAGAATACTTGATCATCGGAAAACACCATTTCCACCTTCTCAGCACATCGAAAAAGCTTTTCATAACTTTTTAAGTCACGAGAAGCCAATGCTTTTGGATATTTTGGCCTTAATCCTGAGTAAAAATGATGGATTTTACTATCAAGGTCTCAGAAAAAATTTGGAGCATACCTATCCAATCGAGTGAACCTATCTTCATAAGTAGCCACTAAGTTGTCCCCTTGCCTCAATTCCAAGAATTGTTTTTCCATACTTTTTCGAACAGCCTTAGGGAAATATTTCTCAAGAAACATACCTTTGAATTCATCCCAGTCGAGAGCATCAATCTCATTAGCTTCGCAGATATTTTTAACCATCAACCACCACTGATCGGCTTCACCCTCCAAACAGTAAATATCAAGACTAACAGTTTGATTTTCTAAACACCCCATGACATCAAAAATATTCTACAGTGCATTAATCCACCCTTCAGCTAGCACAGGGTCATATGACCCTCTGAATGATGGGTGATGTTGCCTCATGAAATGTTCCACCACTGACATCTTCCTCTATGGTTGATCTGGCTGATCTCATACATGGATACCACAACCATTTATCGCTTGAATCAACTGCGCCATTACTGCAAAAAACTGTTCAGTTCAAATTCTGACCATCTCAGGATGCTGATTTGAATGGTCATTTCCTTCAGTATGCCTTCCTAGCACTGCTTCCCTATTTCCTCTACAGGAAACCATTCTAAACAAACATGTCTTAGATGAAGCAACATAGTAACATTCAAATGCTATATCATTTCAATTTGACCATAACAAAAAAATTTGGATAATCATTTAATAGAATTATAACTGCTAAAGTTATCTAAACCGACCATTGATACCAACTATAAGTCCATAGCCTTAAACATTACATAATCTCGAGTTATTACAAGATTACACATTAATGATCTTTTCAGGTTTAGAGTTTTAGATAATTAAATCATAAATCATGCATTACATTCAACATTTAAACAAAGTGGTTACATAAAAGATAATATTCATTTTTTCCCATAAACGGAAACATATTTAAAACAAAACATGGATTCTTTCATGAAACTTCCTTAACCCTATCATCACATCATGTACCTTTACCTTGACCTGTGAAAAATATTTCAAAAACATGGGATGAGCATAAAAAGATCAGTAAGGGATATAAAAGTACGAAATAAAACAATTATTCCATGTATGAAATAATACTTTACTCATAAAACATAATAATTTTAACATACCTCATGAAATCATGAATAAATCATAGAAATCATAATACATAAGGTAACTTGATGCATTCATAACATTCTTACATAGGGAGTAACCCTCATGGTTTCGTTTGGAATACCAATCATAGTATATTCCCTAAATCTCTTTAAAGAAACATTAATGTTTAACCCCTTCGCGTTACCCAATGAATTGGAGAGCTATATTCGGTTCACCTGCCCTTAGTTTATCACGGAATCGCCTGTCATTATAACAATGCCCATGAACCATAACATAATCGTATCACATAAAACATGCATAAAGGAAACATAACATTCCCACTTTTCAATCACAAGATATCAATACAACACATTGATATAAAAACATTAAGAAAACCATTTTAAATACCAAAATAAAAGAAAATTAAAACATGGTATTTATTTTTCATTTAAAAAAATGTTATAGCTTGCATAGGAAGGCGAAACTCATATAATGGTCACGGCGGTGGAGAATCCGTTGTCGTCACATACATACGACAAAAAAATTATCTTTTGTTGTTTAGAAAACGCTTTTTATAAAAATGATTCCTTTTGAATAAACGTAATGTTCAAAGTGATTTATACACCATATAAAATAAATTTGTGTATAAAACCAAATATGCCTCAATGAATGGAGATTAAGACGAAGTCCCTTACCTCGTATCCAACATGACTCGATCGTTCTTTAATCACATGAATAATAAACATGATTTAATTTATACTTTCTTAAGAACCATTTTCAAGTTAATTATTCCTTTCATATAACTTATTACCATGTCATGAACACTATGTGATTATTTAAGTTAATAACAATCGTTTTAACGAACATTGGTACTTGAGTAAAAAATAAACTCTTTATAATTCTAAGTTTTTCATGTATCCATTATATCCAGAGTTATATTCATGATGTAGATATGATATATATCATCCAGTATATAAATGAATTTATAATATTACATAACATTTAGAGGTAAGAAATGAAATGCACCGTTCATGGAGACGGTAATCCATAAGTACGCATGAACGCTACATTCATTTCTATTTCGTATTTTATGGAATTAAAACATAATGATACATAATTGTATTATAACTTCAGTATGGTATAATATATAATATCATTAAATCTATCCTTTATATGTACCATATATGGTATTAACGAATCAAATCACTTTGATGGGGCGGTAGTCTGTACTTCCTAAAATGAAGATATAACGTTTACCCATAATGGAAACCATAAAGGTATTCCATAAATGAAAAATACAAAAGCATAAGTAAAACATAAAAATATTATATATCATATATAAATATAGTGGCATATTAATGTCCACCTTTGAAGGTGTTAAAACAATATTGAACAATCATCGTTTTGTGAAGCGAGAATTCACCATCCACAGAATCAGTATGTTCTTTAACCATTAGATGTTTGTGTGTGTAAGTGTTGCTCGAATCCTTATTATAAAAACATCCTAGTATATTTAAGATACTGGTGTTGTTACAAAATAAATTAATAAAAAGATTTTAGGGGGTTTTAGAGGCAAAATAAAACAAATGAACACAAGTGAACACATTACCTTTAAATCGGGTAAGTCCTTTTGGTTTGAACCAAAAAGGTTTCTTAAAGAGATTTCTGCCTAAGGTAAGGCTTCTAGGATGAAGAGTTGGATGTGGAGAGACAAAATGAGTAGAGAGTGGATGAGCCAAAGGCTTAATAGGTGTGGGTAAGGAGGTAGATTTGGGGGGATTTTATAAGAGGAGAGGAGGGGAACTCTTGGAAAGGTATAAAATGTTACTTTATTTTCAAATGCGTTTCATATTTTAAAGGTCCCACATTGATGTATTTAGAGGATACAGTGATAAGGGTTCAAAATATACTCATCCAATAGGTTTTTGACATGTGTAAGTCTTAGATTTTACATTATCATTTTATTTTATTTAAATCATTAAATAATGAGGTAATCGATGGATCATTATGATGTCATAAATAATTTAAGTTATTTAATGTATAAAAATTATAAAACAAATATTATGATGTATGAAATATTTTTAGCTTTCCAATAACAATTTATTGTCAAAAATCGGACTTGTATAAACCCATGTATATTTTTTTTAGTAAAATAATACATGTTTGTCTCATTTTTTCTTTTACTTTAAATAAAAGGCATTAATGTCATTATCTTAGCCAAGTGGATCCATGGGGTCCCAAAAATCAACCCATGGGTTGTATTGGTCGTCCATGACACATCCAATAATGGTAAGACATGTTTCAAGGTCATTTCATATTATTAAAACATTATTTTTACCTTAAACTACACTAATTACCTCTAATCGCGATTAAAAACTTAAAAGTTACTATTCACCAAAATAATATTTTAGTCCCATTGAACAACATTATACTTCTTAATGACAAACATGTATGTCGGATTTTTGAAATTCAAAACACAGAGGTGGTAAATTTTCATTTAAACAAAAAATCAGTTTTTCAAGTACCACTTAGTGGTTTCACTATTCATCAAAAATTGATGTTTTTTTAGAAAAATACCAAAACTTCACCCTAAGCTATATTTGATATTCGAAATTAAAAAATTATGTCTATTTAACAAAATTAAAAACATATAAGTAACAATAATTAATTTAATAACTAATTCCCGCTGTCAGAACAAATAGCGTGTTTTTATGAAACAATATATATCAAAAGATTGACACTAGTTTAGGTCCAATTTCCAAGTGAAATTATTTCCTACGACCACTATTGGATTAAATGGTAAAAATATATTCTATGTTAACTTTAAAATAAATTCAAAATATAATCTAATCATATAAACAAATTAGATTAAAAAGATATTTTGAATTAAAATACAACATTTTTAACTATTCATTAAAAAAAGAACTTTATCGGAAAAATACCAAAAATTTACACAAAGTAAATTTTGATGTCCTGATTCTAAAGAAGAATTTTGTTTGGTCCAATATAATGTATAAGAGTGAACAAAACTATATTTAAAAAGGGTTCTCCATCAAAAGTGGATAGTTCAACCTTTTAGTGAATATTAGAGTATCTTGGACTAAAATTGAATTCTTTTCATATTTTAAGCCTTAATATTTTATTGGATAAATGTAAAACCACTTAAGAAATATATATAATCATATTTTTGTTGTTTCTATTAAATCCCGCCAATACAAAGGCTACGTGTTAACTACCATTTAAAATAATATTATTTTATTACTAGTGTGCAACGTAAGATTTCAAAGAATCTCTTTGTTGCGTATCAGGTATGCTATCGAACATAGCAACCGCTTTAAAGTAAAACTAATATTTAATTCGGAAATATTAATAAATATGAGAATGTATTATTCTTTATTTACCTGGGATGTTACATTTATTTTAAATTTTTCATTATTAAATGATATTTAAATTAATTAATCTTCATAAACATTATGTACCTAAAATACATCATAGAATACTATGATTTAATGCATAATTAAAATATTATAACTAAATAATAAAACGAAATAAATTTGGTTATAAATAATAAAATGGTTACTATTTAACTTTAATTCCAAATAAATAATACAACAGGGAATCTAAATTACATTATATAATGAATATAAATTATAGTATTTGTAAAATAGGAAATAATAACTATTAATAGAAAAAATAAATCATCTTAAAAAATACAAAATTATCAACAAATTATAATATTATTATTATTATTTCAAAAAATGACTTCATTTTATACAAATTTAATCAATAATATAGAAATTACTTATAATATATTCTAACAAAAGGGAATAAAAAATATTTTTAAGAAAATTTATTTCTTTAGAGTATAAAATGTCTTTATTAATAATTGGGTGTTTATATTCTAATAAACTATAAATATATTTATATAAATAAAATTGACATATATATATTTCATAATGATGTTACTCATCTTTATAACCTCCAATATAATTATGAGGTTATAATGGACATATTTCAAAAAACGTCATTCATTTAAGGTCAATGTTTTGTGTCTCATCAAATATCAAAAATATTTTACATTTTAAGATCATAGGGTGTTATATTCACACATCCATTTGTATATTTTCCATTGATATTTTATATTACATGATAATATGATATTATGTGTGGAATAATCTACTGAATAGCTTCTTTTGGTACCCAAGTTGTTTCTTTGTATGTATAGTTCTACAATTATAGTATGAGTATTGGAGATGTCATGTTGAATAGAAATTTATCTATACAATCCATGACCTCCACCATCTTCTCCTAATAATTGAGCTAAATTTCCATCTATATTAACAATTAATTCATTACATTTAATGGATATAGTATACACGTCATCAATATGTATATGTGGAATATGTCATGTACTTAAGAATCTATTGTTGGGGGTATAGTTGATAAGCCACATCTATGATGTAATTGAGAATATAAATGGATTTTTTTACCTACATTTTTTATATCCATTGTCCCAAATTATCATGAAACACTTATATATAAAAATTTGGATAAACAATTCATATGTAACATGGAACTATTGGTATCATCGATGATTTTAAATAGTGATATTTTGATGACTATGATCTTTCTGATGTGTTGTTTACTTATATTTTCCTAATATACAATTTCATAAAACATTTAAGGCCCCAATAGCATTCATTCAATAAATTATTACCAATATGACTGTTTTATACATATCATTACATAAAGGTATTAATATGGATACATTTATATTCATTAGTGAATGATATTATTATGTGATAAATCAAATAGAGGAATATGTTGATCCCATACTCTATTAATGACCATAAAGAATTACATAAAAATGTCTTACAGTGTTTAAATATTTTACTCAGATTTTATATTATTTTTAGGGTTATAATACACACTAATGATCACCTCATTATTTATATATATTTTTATAATCGTAGAGTATATGGTGGTAAATGTAAAGTATTTGTCAGATAAAATCATTTTTTGTGTTCTTTGTGGCCTATCAAGGTATATGATTTATATCCCCACTTGATGATAAGTTAAAAATAGTTTTTATATTCAATTAAGTGAATAGTTTTTAATGAATTTCCACCACAACCCATAAATATTTACTTCCTCTGGATATCTGTAACACTCCACATATTTATGAAATATAATAATTCAAATTAATTTAAATTCACAAATAGAATATTTTATATAGAATAAATCGTTTGTTTTTCTTTACACACAAAAACAATTTTATATTTTGTTACATGCAGCATTGAGTCTCATCTATAACATGTGTCACACAGAAGACGCTTTTTAATAAATGAAAATATCTACTATTAAAATTATTATTTAACCTGATAGTTTCAGCTAGATATTTGAATTGAAGTGTTAAATAATACAAAATAACTTATTAAAATATGATATAAAAATGTATATAAAAATAATTCATTGGTGAAAAAAAATTATAAACATTAATTAAAAACAATCAAATATAATAGATGATTTTTTGAATAGTTTTTTTTGTTCCCAAAACCATTTTCTCAAAATAAATAAATAAATTTATTATTATTGAAAGATATTAATGAATGATATTTTTTATATTATCAAAAAATTATTTACACATTGAACTAATATTTTTTATTGGAATAATATTAGAATGAATACAATTTTATGCATAAAAATGATTTATTTCTCTAAAAGGTAGTTTTTTCTCCTTTTAATGATAGACTTGTTTCAAAACTATGTTTTAAACCATTAATGAATTTTATATCAAAATATAATTATTTTTATTGAAATATTAATTTTATTATAATATTAGGTTGATTTTTTTTAATTTTTAAGTGAAGTTTAATATATTTATTAATATTGAATAGTATTGAATTTAAAATCAAAATTTAATTTCGTTTCTAAAAATTATTTATTTTTATTTTTATTTAAAATTATTTTTATAGAATCATTTTTCCAATTATATATCAAAAACTATAATCATTTAAATTTTAATCAATGTCGTAATGGTATTTGATAAAAAAACATTTCATTCTTTTGAACCATTTAGGTTAAAAACTCGTTTTTCATCCCGTCTGTGTGATTAATTTTAAATAAAATTTTTTTAATTATGTTATAAAAATTTAACAATATTGATTCCATTATTTTATCAAAAAAAATTATAATTTCTATTATGTTCAATCTATATTTCATCAAGAAACATTAGTGAAATAAATTTAAAATAATTACAGTGATATAGAAAAAAGGTATACGAAGTTGTTAAATATAAATACACCAAATGAATATAAAATTGTTAAAAATAATTGGATGACATATTTAGCCGAAATATTTTTTTATAGAAAATATTTCATTACTAGAGGAAAATCATGTCTGATTGACTGAGTCATAGTTTTTACCGTTTTTATTTACAAGACAGCCTCTCTTCATCCACTAAAAAAATCAATTCACTCTCCTCTAATAATTAATTATTTCAAACATTGTGTAAATCATAAAACTTGAAAAAATAAACTATTAAATACCTCCTCTAAAATTATTAGGATCACTTTGGGTATATCTAAATATAAATAATTTATTTAGTGAAACCCATAGAGAGTAACCCGAAGAAGATGTTGCCTTTTCAATGATAATTTTTATTTTATTTCGTTATCCACCCCTTACATTAATTGTATATAATACCTATATAATAAAATAATTACTATAATTATAAATAGTTTCTTTTATGTTATGGTTAATACTTAAAAATTAAAATTCTGCAATCAAATTACATATACAATAATCAATCATCTGTACAACAGACTACTGCCTTGGAAACCAATGTCATTTATTCTCCCGTTACTACCTATCACGGTTGGGAATAATTATTCAAATATATTTTCTATAAAATAAATTACATATACATAATATTTATTATTTATTAATTATTTCATAATAAATTTATAACATTTAATTTCATGATTTCTATTTTTTGGGTATATGGAAACAATTTATCAGGACATGTGGACTAGTGCCTCATTAAATTGACATCATTCATTCACTCATTACATGAAATATATTAGGTATATTTTTAATAAAAATATATTATATAAAATAAATATATATCATATTAATTACATAATAATATTTATGGAAATGTATCATATAATTATATTTATACATTTTCACATAATAAAAATGATATAACTTCACTGGCGGATGTGTAGATTTCCACTTCCTAAGAGACTTTTGATTCTTATTTTTCATCACCACATAAGAATAATGATATATATAATTTAATTATGTCGTAACTATTATTGAATTATAATTATATAATGTAAAATGTTACATACCATATTTATTGAATTATCATGGTATAATGGAAGCGTTACTAAAGAGTACATACTACCTACCTTCTACATGATTGTAATGTTGTTTCATTTTTTATATCCATATAACCTGATTTTATTTCAAATAAAAACTTATATATATAATATTATGTCATGATATTGATTTTATAAAAGTTAATATAATGATATACTTATTATTAGTTGGTATACCAATTTCAATTTTAATACATAATCCTAGTTTTGTCAAATCATCTGACATAATCTTATTTTATGGTGTAATTGTATAAAACAGTGTAATTAGTGTAAAGAATTTTAAATTAAACTAATAAAATTTATCAACGAAGTTAATAATTAACATATTTTAATTATTATTTATGATAAATACACACATGAATTGTCAAACTCAAGTTAATAGACATCATCTCAATTTCATTTAATTAAAGAATATCTTGAAGTTATTCAAAATTTATTCACTTAGATGGTGTATATATACACTAATTTATATTTTATAAAATTATTTTTTCTATACTTATTATTTTTAATTTCTTTAATTTCATTATTTAATGGGTTTTATGATATATTTTTTTCAAATATATTAGGGTCTTTTCTTTATAAAAATTTTCATATATGGTTTACTTTAAAACCAATTTTACCTTCCATGTATGTGTTTCTAAAATTATAATGGGATGTTTTTATATATAATTAAAATATTGGAAAAGGTCATTTTATGATAATTAATATTTATTTAAAATGTTTTTAAAAATAATCTTTTTATGTGTTTAAAAAATGTTTGGATAAATGAAAAATGAAATTCCAAGTTTTTAAAATACAATGACAATTACCTTTCATATAGTCCTAACATAAATTTTATTTCTAGATTCCTTTTCAAGCATGGATGTTTTCTCCAATAAAATTTTTTTTTCATTTAATCTAGTTATTTTGGTTTTGAGAATAGTTATTTTATGAATTTGGGGTTCTTGTATTGAAAATATGATTTTAAAAGAAAATTGTATTTTTATACATAAGTGTTTCGTTTTTTATTTTTAATGATTTTTTCAATGGGATTTAATATGAATTTGTTTTTATGATATGGTAATTGAGTATTGTATGAAATAGGTGATCCTAAAACAACTAAATGGAATTTCTAACCCCATTATTTCTCATGGGTGAGCATTATATTGCTTTTACAAAGGGTTGAGACCCATTATAAATCATATGAAATAGATGATCCCAATATCATTTACACAAAGGGTGCTCCCCAATATTGATATATAATGATTTAGATTATGAATATACTGGATTATGGTCTTATTTTTATACCAATAAATATTTTTTTCACCTTTTTTTATGAAAATTAATCTACATGTAATTAAAATAAATTTTAATTACTTGTAATGGGGTTTCATTCTTTTATTTGTTAAAACAGTGTGTTTGTTTTTTTAGGTGAAATATTTTTTTTAAATATCATGTTAACAATCAATTGTTTTTCATGTATGCATTAAAATAATAGTTTTCTTAATTTTGTTTCCATTAATATAGTTTTGTGATCATCCCATGTTTTAAGATTATTTTCTCTACTATTAATGATTGGTAAGTGAATAGAATAATTCAAGATGAAAATCATGGAGATTAGAAGGAAAAAATAATCAATTTCATTAAATTTTTTAAATGATGAAAAAATGGATACATTTTGTTAATTAACTCTTTTAATTTTAAGTTCTATTGTTTTTTATTAATGTAAGAACACAATAAAACATTAAACATGAAATGATATTTATTGTTAAGGAATGTTGTTTTCTTAACATAAACTCATTATTATGTAATGACTATAGTTTTAGATTTTTAGTTAGATTCATATAATCATTTAGTTAATTTTTATATTTGGATAGTGGCCATATAATTCCCTTAAACTATTTTTCATTTTGGTCATGTTAAAATAATATAGGCTCTAAAAATTTCTATGTTGCTTCATCTAAACTATATATATTTAATATCCTTTAATGCCATGTAAATATGAAACATGTAATTTGAAAGTTTATATGGGAAATATGTTTTCAAAATCATAATACCTAGATGACTGGAATGAGAATATAACAATTATTTTAGATTATAGATCCATATAAAAAAGATATTGATGATTTTGGAATCTATGCAAGAGGGAAATTAGATCTACCTAGAAGGAAAATTTCTATAGTGGAGCATTATTAGAGACAGCAATCGACATAATTTAATGGATAATTTTTCCAAATGGTATACAATGGATGGATAAATTCCATAAAGAGGATATTTGGTGTCATTTAATGTTCATAATGATGGAAAATTAAAAATTTACATCAATTATTTTTATGGTGAATCTGATCGATGGTGGTATATAATTAGAAATACTATATAGAAATATGATATTTATCCCATGTAATGTGAAACATTCAGACATCTATTCGTTGAGAAAATTATTCATTTTTTCAATATGGATTTAAAAACAATTAATACAATCAATGAAGAAGTATAATTATTCAACAGTCTTGCATGAAGAAAATTTCACACGATTATCTACGTATGATCTAGAAATAATCTAGAACATTGATAATAATGGTAGTAGTTTATACATTGTGTTCAAAAAAATATTATGATGAAAATTGGCCAAATGAAAAATTAAATATATTCTAACGTTTTTATTTGTGAAGAGAAAGATGATACGGTGTTTTTCAACACTTTTGTGAAATGAGATGACAAAATTAAGAAATGGGCATGGAGGAAGGAAATTGACCAGAAACAAAATAAGATATTTGAAGTTAATCTCTGTAAATGATACTATTTTTTAAGATACATATTTGGGAATGTATGTTTTGATCTGGAAAGTGTTATTGGCATTGAATGGTTTTCCACATGGTTTAAAACTTCGAGGGAATGATCCCAAAAGATTATAAGGATGTTATAACAGATATCCCATCAATGTTTAGATATTTTAGTTCCAATGAGTTGGAATATTATGACAAAAGGTTTTTTAAGTTTTAGAAATAGGTTGGAATGAATCATGATTAGAAACAAAAATGTCTAGGAAAATGATTTAAGACTCTTACTATTGATATTGGGCTATCAGATGAAAGTGTTGAATCTCTAGGGAGAACAATATTTATAGAAATTAAACCACATTATCAATGTTTTAATAACTCTATATGAGGATTTAAGCTACAAGGCCTTAAATTGATTAAGGAAAGTTTGGGAGTTTTTTTGTTTATGTTGAGGTAAGGCTTCTTTTTAATGAAAATAATTACAATACATTTGAATATGAGTTCTAAGGATTGATTACAATAATGTCTTATATGATATTTTATTATTTATATAATTTTTGTTATCATTAATAATATTTATTATAAATTTATGAAGATTTAGGGTTTATTATTAAATATAAATATATCAGGTAACAATATTTCATTATATTGTTTTAAATAGTAAAATAAGGCCTCAACACTATTGAAAGGATATTAAATAATAATTTTATCCTAGTACTGTCATTTCTAATAAACCTAAGAACATTTTGGTAATAAAAATTATTGGGTTTGATGACCACAAAGTTCAATTGATCAGTAATTTTTTTTAAATCAATGACTTTGATCACATTCTATAACTATCTAAACATTTTCTTTGTTCCCATTAATGTACTTATATTTATAAATATAGAATGTGTTAGTCCATATGACATCCATACATCATTTATCCATTCTTAGAATGATTTTTCATTATCCCATTTAAATATGGGATTATTTAAAAAATTTCATAAAATATTAATCCCTTGATAACCCATATGAATTTCAATGGTGAAATTTATTTTAAAGGGGATAGTATATAACAACCCAATAATTAACGAAATATATTCTTTGAAATTAATTTATATTCTTTAATATATTATGTCACATGTAATAAATTGAATATATTGTTTTACACATATCTCTTTGTTTATCCTGTGTTGTACGCAAAAATAATTATCTTTGATAACTTCTGTCACATAAAAAATTTGTTTTACAAACAACAATATAATATTAAAATTAATTTTAAACATGAAATGGGGAAACCAAGACATTGTAATGTTGGTAATGATTAATAATAATTATATTATGGAAATATGTTTTACACATATTTATAAATTTAATTCATTGGTTTTAAATTTATTAGAATTGAAAAAAAATAATATAATAGAGATGTTCTTATAAAAAAATATTTTTATATGCCCAAAATCATTTTATGTAAATAACATAAATTAATCAACATGATAGAAAGGTATAAAAGATATATATATATATATATATATATATATTATAGAATACAATATTTTTAAACTAATCAATTATTTTCTATAAGAAAATTCTAAAAATTAATCAAATTTTATGCATAACAAACCTGTATTTTTCTCAATAGTTGTATTTAAACCTTTTAATCGATGATCGGTTCTAAAACAATTATGGAACATTATTATATTATATTTTATAAAATAATTTTTTTTTTGAAATAATAATTTTAATATTATTTTAGGGTGATTGTTTTTATTTTACTGAGATGTTTCCTTTTGAAATGAACAATGAAATATATTGATGTTTTATTGAAAACAATGTACTCATTTAAATAATATATAATGATAAATCATATTTTAAATTTGTATTAATGTATATTTATTTCAATTATATTTCTATAAATAAAATTTTGGTCATTAGAATAAATTTCACTGTGAATTTGGATATAAAAACAATTCAGACTCATGAACATTTTACATTAAAAGACATTGATTTGCCCAGTATATGAGAATAATATTGAATTAAATTATTCCACTACTATGATTTTAATTTGGAAAATGGAATTTATATTTTTATTATCATAAATTATAATTTCTATTAAGGTTATCTTCTATTCTTCCAAAAGTAAAAATAAAAGAATAAAAAATTAATCATACTAATTAACGTAAAAATGATTTAATATTTTGGATAAAAATTAATCATAATAGGACAAATGACATTGAAAATTTTCGAAAACCCATTTTATGGAATTATTTAAACCATATTACTAATTTTATTTAAAATTATTTATTATTCATTGTACCTTACATATTAAAGATCTCCCAATAGTGTTTATCTTTTTGTTGTCACAAGTGTGTTGCTCCTCCTCAACTATAAAAGGGAATTCACTATTCCATATCATAACACATATAAATACATTTGTTTTATCCATAACAAGAAAGAATAAACTTATAAAATTCATCCTCTCATCCTAGTAGCCTCATCATGGGATGAAATAAAACCAGGTAAGCCATTTGGTTTTTTTTCGAGGAATTGACATGAATTTATTAGCCAATTTATTCCCAAAGAAGTTTATTAAATCACAAAGTCATTCAATATCAAGAAAGATGATTATTCCACATATAATAGATGAAAATTATAGAAAATAATTAAAGATATAATAACCAAATAGAAATTATAATCCTATAACTTGAATCACCATCGCTAGTAAAGGCCACAATAAATAGCCTCTTCCGGAGTTGTTAACTGGCACAAATAAAGGTCGAAAATGGATCCCAAAATGATTATGTATGTATCCATCAACTAAAATTTTCTAAAAATTATTTTATATCTAATTTGATGCTTTATTGACTTTCATTTCCAATCAATCCCCAAGTTAATGATGTGTTATCCATGAAAAAGTTGATAAGAGTACCACAAAACCCAATGAAAAGTATATGATGCTCAAAAGAAACAAAATCTGGGTTTAATTATATATAAAAGTTGGAGAAAAAAATCAATATTAAATAAGATATCATATAGAAATAAATAATGATATATTTTAATAAAATAAATCCAAATCCACTTGGGGACATCAAATGAAACGGGTGAGGCAGAAAAGATAGAGACTCAAGCCCATGCATAATAGAAAAATAAACTGGTAACTAGGAAACCAAAAGAAATCCATAAAATATGATCAAAATCACCAAACCAATACATGTCATTGTAGAAGATATTTTAAATGAACCCACCTTCACAAACCACTAATTAGGAAAACAAGAATCATCCTGAAATAGAATGAAAAATGTCAGGGGGTCACTTCTATGAAGAATTAATGAAATTGAATTTTTATTCTTCTTAAACTCCTCTACGAACTTGGTAAACATCCTATTTTCAATATCAAGTTATATATCATTAGTCATGTCCCCAAAATTATACTATCAAAAGGATGTTGTGTTCTTATCTTCCATCTATGATTCCAAATCTTATGAAAGGTCATCTTTCTCAGCTATTTTACATGAAACTCAAAATGTTGTTTTATTCTTATAATCAAAACTGGATGAATTTTTTGTATTAGTTGAGTATTATGAGTTTTATGAAACAAATGGTTTTTTAAAATTCATAATTTAATGGGGAATAATATTGTTTCCCTTCATAATTGTAGCTAGGGATGGTGTGAAAATTGTTCTCTCAATTTTAATGCAATCCCTACTTTTTTCGAGATTGATTAGAACTTGTAGAGGAAAAACCTTACTAGTAAACCATTAGTTTATTTAATTTTATATCCCTTAATTTAAAAAATTCATCATGAATTTTCAACAATTTTTCATGTTCTTCTTCAACAGACTCTTCCACAATAGATTGAACCTCCTCCTCTTTCTCTTCATGATCAGAAATATTTTTCACAATAATAGAAGGATCACTTCCAAAAGTCAAATTATTAAATCCCTTATATTTCATATCATTTTTTACATATAAAACAAAAGTGGGGAGATGAGAATTAAAATAACCCATAGGGTTCATGTTGTCATTATTACCCATAGTGTTTTTAATGGTATTTAGGGTATCATTTTCTAACCATTCAATGATTAAGTGGGGTAGAGGGTGTCCATGCATCATTTTATCCTCAAATTCACCTATTATGTGTCCTATTCGTTATCATTTTTAATATTATTAAAAAAACTCCAAAACTAACTTAGGGAAAAATCCCGTAGAATCATTTTGAAGCCAAAATCTAGATGGATGGTCTTTCAATATACCAATTTAAATGCCAAAACATGAAACTAAAGGTCCAAAAAGTTGATAGTGGAAGAGTCAAGATTAATATCTTGGAAAAATATACTAGATACGGATAAGAGGGACATATGCTTGTAAATATGTAGTGGAAGTTGAAGAAATCCCAACCAATTTGGGATAAATGATGGTTCTCAGTTAACACAGACATCTGGTGGCCATTTCATGAATTTAATGAGGCTGTCATCAAAGGACAATGATCCTCTCTCCCAAAGCCTATAATAATAATTCTCATCAGAAATGAGGAAGTGTACATGAATGGATTTCTTCAAACCAACCTAGAAATTCTAAAATGTCATGTCTTCTATAGTTTTAAATTGAATTTTTAATGAGGGTCTTCTCTTATTGAATTTTATTACCAGCAAAAATCAACGATCCAAGGAAAGATGTTTTTCCTCTTTATATGAAAATTTGATCACTGATAAACCTCGATGTCTGTTTTTCTTTAAATCAAATCACTTATAGGCCTTTGATTTGTCCAGGAAGGTTCATCTTGTGACAACATCCATAGACAATCCCGAATCTAGGTTACCGTTATGTTCATATATGATCATATGGGTTCTTATCTGTTCTCCTCAGGATATAGACTCATTCTTGAACCACAAGTTCCTCATGAAATCCCTTTAGTGAAAACCAAATTTGTTCATGCCAATTAGAGGTAATGTTCTTCAATGAGATCTTTTGATTTATATATTTCTCCTTACATTCAATTATTTATAAATATTTATTTTATAATGGAATAAATATTCAAAATACAATATTATATTGAAACATTTCGAGTACGAACATAATATTTAAAAATTCAATCAAATTTCTTACAAAATCATTAGACATGTGTATGTGGAACTACAACCATATGAATCGATATCATTCTTTCTTACATTTCCATATCTAAATGTTGGAAATTTTGGCAGAAATAAGATTTCTATGGGATATATATGATATTTATGATTTATTTATTATTATTTAATTATATTATAACAAATATCGTCATGATATACAATATCTTTGAAATACGATAACATTGTTTGTGGATTTGTGGACTAGACCATTCTCAATGTGATGTGATTCATTCACACATTAAGTTGAATGCATTAAGGATGGAAATAATACAAATATGTGATATAAATGGAATATATATATATATATAATATTCATGACATAATTATCATAATATAGACATAAAATACAATTCTCTTTTTAACTTTTCACACACAGAAAAAGTGATAACGTCATTCGTGGACATGTGGATGACCACCTCCTCAAACAAATGTGATTATTATTTTTTTCATCAACACATAACAGGAATGGTAAATATAATTATATAATATTATATTATTTATATAATAAAAATTATGTAATAATAATTTTTAATTACCTTATTTTCAATAATGATCATTGAAAAATATAAATAATACACATGCCTATGTATGATATACAACCTCTATGATTGTAATGTTGGTTCAATTTTAATAAACATATTCCATTAGTGTTTTTACTATAATATATAATGTATAAGTATTATTTATATTTAATTATTATTCATTTATATATGATTAAATAAATACAACATTTTCCTTAATAGGCCTTCCAAATTCGGATTAACAGATAAGATGGATATGATCAAAACATAAAACTACATATAAAATGGTTAAGTAATTGTATATAATTTTTTAACAAGTTAAGTAAAAGAAATATTGAAATAAAAATAGGTAATAAAAAAATAAAAATAAAATCGTTGACTTTTTATTTAGGAAGATGAAGATACGTGTGACAAGTTAAATTCAATGTAAGGGACATTTTGTTAAAATAATTTTTCGGAGGAAGATCTTGATGTTATGAACCTATATAATTTTATAACGTTTATATAAACCCCATTTGTCTTGTTATATCATAAATATATATAATATTATGGTATTTAATTTTTAATTTAAGTTTATTCATTAATTTACTTTATGGATCAATTTTTTCCAAGTGTTGAGTGTCTTTTCATTAAGAAAAATTCATTTTTATTGTTTTATTTAAACTCTCTTTATAATCCATGTCCGTGTTTTTTTATTTATATTTTTGTATTTTTTATATTTAAATAAAATATTTATGTATATAATTTTATTTATCTTTGAATTTATAACAATTTTTTCAATATTAATTTTTTATATGTTTTAAACGAAGCCTTTTCACAATTAATAATTCAATGTTGAATTTTCAATGTACAATGACAATGACCTTTTAAATAATCAATAATTTTATATTAGTACCATATTAATTTTAAATAATACATTTTATCATTTATTTATACAGTTTTTACATTTTATATAGTTATTTTGGTATTGAAAATGTTTCTTTATTAAACATGGAGTTTTGGTATTAAAAAATTGGTGTTTAAAACAAAATGTTTTTATCTGTAAATAATTTTCATATGATTTTAAATGATATATTAAAATTATCTAATGATGAATATTGTTTTCTAATATCATAGTTGAGAAATATATAAAATTATTGAACCAAATATATCTTATATTAATTCTTGATCCCCATTAATGTTCATGGGGATCCATATATATCTTATATAAAAAATAGCTACCTATTGTAGATCGCGATAAAGGGTTGACCCTATTATATCTTATTCGAAGGGTTAAGACCCATTATCCCTCAAAATGATCCTGATAATTCATATATAAAGTGTGAATTCCATTATAGATCTATAATTCATTAGTTAAACATTATATTTTATGTCAGACGTATGGTTATTCCCATTAAAATTGTTTTTAAAGGGTTTTATGAAAATTATTCTCTATGGTACGAAAAAAATATAATTGATTTTTAGGGAATTTATTTGATAAAAATTTATGTTTTTTATTAGAAATTAATTTATTTGAATTCTAATTTTACATTATATGAGTTTTTATTTTTTCACTAGACTAAAGGGTTTCTTTATTTTTGCATCACTTATTGAGATTTTAGGCCCATTCTAAATTTTATTTGAATTTATCTATATATAAGGATGTTTAATAGAATGGAAGAATTATTTTTTTACTTAATTGATATTTTCCATGAAAATAAATAAGGATTTATTTTAAAAGTTATATATTATAGGAAAATTGATAATGATTGGTAATGTCCATTTTTTTTATGATTTTTTATGTATGATTTATAGACTAATAAAAAAACATAAATATAATATACCCCATATGTTAATGAAAGTAAAATTAATTAAATAAACTAATGATTATTTAATTTTAATTCCTAGGCCCTTATAATTTCATTGTATGACTAATGAAAATGTACGTGGTGATGTTTTCCTATTTCAATGTATGGATGGGTAATGGTTGAATCACCCACATGTTTTTCCTATCATCCTTAAAATAATGACATGAAAAACACTCTGATGTATATTATATGATATCCTTCTTCATATTGTCCCACTAATAGTTCTCTCTGATATATTTATACATCATCATACTGCCTGGGTGGATGGATAAGGGTAAACATTGTGCATTATTTGATAGATATTTTATTATTTAATGATTGTATGGTACATATTATCATTACCAAAATCATAAAATTCCAAATTTATCAATTTTTAACAGGAATGGTTTTTATTTTATTATATCTTTCACTATCTTTTGAATTTCCACATCATCTATTTGACCATCCATTCTTATATTCAAAAGGGATGGTAAAGTATTCTTTTAAGAAAGAATGGTGATGTTCATTCATTTATGATTCAACTTTCCATCCTTAACAATTATAATGAGATTGGACCTTTCTCAACACACCCTAATTAATTTTTTATATTCTTTATAAATATAACATCTTATACTTTATTTTCAATAGAGTGATGATTTTATATTTTTTTATCATAGTCCTTAGTTAGCTCTAACCATTTTTTCTAGGAATTATTTTACCTCATTTATTTAAATTAATATCTTTGTCTATTAGGATCTATATATATTTTTCACTTATCCCCAAATGATAATTTTTCATGAATTGTTTATTAACTGATCAGCACATCAAACATGGAATCATGTGTTAGAAAAAAATTTCAATGAACTTTCAACTACTATGACACGTGGTTTATCATTCTATTTTTAATCATTATTAGACTACACAAATAATTAGTTCAATAAACCATTGTTGATTTTATTATTATTTTACTTCACCTTTATTAAGTTGTTTTCCAATTCATAGTTATAGGAAACATATCCTCTTTTAATGTCTTAATTATTATCGACCATGATAAATTGGATATTATTTATAAAAAACATTGGAAATATTCAGTTAGTATAAAGAATATATAGATCTCTCTTGAATATTCAAGTATAGGACAATACTTAATTACAATAGTTATATAATTGTCCTTTGATATCCTATATTTTAATTACATTTCCTATGAATTATAATACCTTATAAAGAAACTTGTATTTATTTTGATTTTCATATATATTTATTTTATTTCAAGTCCACATAATTGTATTTAAATGGTCAATATTCTCTTACAATCATTTTGAATATATTAAAATATCATCAATAAAGACAATCTCAAATATTATGAGGAAATATATTAAGACTCTATTCATTATGTCCATAATGAATGACTGATAATTAGTGATTCTGAAATCCATCCCAATGAACTGATAATTTCCATAACATATTCCAAATTTGTTTTTTGGAATATCATCCTACTAATCACTAAATTGTTGCCATCATTTTCAAAGGTACACTATAGGGAAATATTGGGGACTATATTGTAGATAAAACAATTTTTCTATCCTCGAATGAGGATACCTGTACCTTATTTTTATTTTCACGAGTACATAATAATCAATGTAGAGTCACATTTTCCCATACTTATTATTGTTAATTTGGAATGGAAAAATCTATGGTGAATCACTTGGGAATATAAAACACTTTTCCATATTATTGGGTAATATATTTTTCAACTCTTCTAACACAATTGAGGCCATTCTGATTGGAATTTTTCATATAATAAGATATCTAGTTACATCTGAAATTGAGAAATAAACATATTAGTCAAGAAAAAAGTCTATAAAAACATTAATGAATTTATTAGTATAATCCATGGTAGTTATAATGCATTGAAATATTATATTCTCCATTACCTCAATAAATTTTTCTATATATTCATGATCTAAATAAAATAATACCCATGATTTTATAGAATATTACTAAGGAGATTATTCCCCATCCATAAACATTTAAATAATGAGAAGATGACTTGGGATGGGAAGTTGGTTCTCGTTATCTATCTTTCAATAGAAGATTGTTTATTTATATATTACTATACTATGAATGTTAAATATAGCATAAAATAACACTAAAGAATGTAATATGAGATATTATAGAATATATTGTCCATAATCATTGATTGGGGGGATCATATTCTTGTAATGAAATGATTTCTCTATTTTTACCTCATAGATAACTCAACCAATATGTTTTGAGTCTGTGTTAGAATATTTCTACAAAACATAAAATAAATAAAATAATGTGTAGAACCAAAATAAAAAAAATATTAACTATTTATGAAGGAATAACTGGTGTTACTATAACCATATCATCTTCATGATCGACCAAAATATTAGTGATAACAAATTATATTCAATTATATCTAATTGGATATGGTTTTTATCCTTGATTTTCTTTGACAACCATTGTAATATTCTTTATATTTCATAATGATTTTGTTACATTTTATTAAAAAGTGTTATTAAAAGATGCATATTTATCTGATCGTTTTTTTATTAATTATTTGTGTGGGTTAATTCATAACTAGTCAACATTGGTTTTCCCAATTCCCCACTTTTCCATACAAGAAAAATATTTTGATTACCTTTAGATAGTTTATGTGATTTTTCATCATGTACTTTTCACACAATTTGATGTTGGGTTTTCTTTTTCTATGAGATATTGAATATAACCCCCTAATTAAAAATCTAATTTATAATCTATTACCACTGGGTTACTAAACAACTTAAAGCCACCAGTGACTATCTCAACATTGAGGGCACAAAAAATTATCACTTCATGAATATTAAATTATCTTATAGAAATCGATTTTCATATTTGTGGCATTAAAATAATAAATAATCAATAAACATTAAAATTAGTATTTATGATGAATTTAAATGCATAACATTAATTCATTGTGACATTTTACACATATTCCCTAATAGACATATCTTCCTTTTCTTTAATATGTGGAACTCCCCCACAATTTTATGATGAAGATTTTAGGGAAAATATTTAAAGAAAAATATATCCATGAAGACAACCCTCATAATGGAATCAATATCCTCGTTGGTACTCATGTTCATAATCATTTTTAAACACTAATCGAATTCCCCCTCTATGTGATATATTAACATGACAATAATCACTTGTTTTGAGAATTCATGAAATATAAATTCTTTTCCATGGAATTAATCCATTTTTTCATGATAAGGGGACTAGAACATCCACTAAATGTAAGAGATCATTTTTCCATAAAAAACATTAATACAACATTTTCATTTATAAGAGAAAGAGCATGTTAAACATGATTCCAATTTGAATTCATATATTAATTAAATTGAACAATTTGTGCCATGTTGTTCTCAGTTCCCACTCCCATTATGTTGGAAAAATCAATAGGTCAATCATCATAGTTCCTTTCACATTGGTTATTATCATATATTTTCCTATTTACTTCCATTAAAAAAGTTTAATTAAAAAATATATGACAATATATTAACAAATAAACATGAAAATGGTATATTTATACAAAATAAACTAATAACATTGAAATGATATGTGTATCATAACTTATGATTATTTATGTTTCAATCTAGGTTATCAGTGAAATTGATTCCTATTAGTGTTCCAAATATTAATTTCTTCCAAATATTTAATAATTTTCTATAATTAAATAATGAATTTACGAATAATATCCCCTAACACTGTTAAAAAATGTGTACAGAAAGGCCTATTTATTATACAATAGCTGAAGATCTATTCAACTCCAAATGATCCCATTTTCATGTTTTACTCATTTTCATAACGATGCTTATTTGTAACAACCTTTATTACTAATTAGGGGATATATTTTCTTGGAATCCACTCACCCTATACTTCACCAAAAATCAAATATATTTTCTTATACATTGACTTATCCATATGGTTTTAACACAAGTATTCTTGTAATAATCCAAAATAAATACACCATCTATAGAAATACAATACCTCTCCTCATATTGTTAAGAGATTTAATATTATAAATATCTAATTTACATTTCATAATGACCATCATTCATAGAGTACTAAAAATACAAGGTTCATAATGTATAAGAAAATTATAAAATTGAATATTCAGTTTATTCTCCATAATGAGTGCATAAATAAATTCATTCTCGAAAGACTACATTTTATATCATTGGGAAAACATAAAAGAAATGTGTCAGCTAAAAATGATGTTATAAAATAAGAAAAATAAGGATGTATAGTATTTGAGTTAATGGTATGACATGATATCATAAAAGAGATGTTCCATAAGTTATCACATATGATAATTAATTAGATTTATTTGTATCATAAACTCATGGAATCACATGAAATATGTAAACAATATAAAATGAGATATAATTATAAATCAATTATAACTTACAAGACAAAATAACAATGTTGATATAGTCTTGTAGATGATTTGGTTTACCCACTAATACCATAAATTTTATCTCATAAAGAATATGGTATAAGAAATTATTTATAGAACATTATAGGTGAATCAATCATAACATGTTCATGATTACATGTGGAAAAAATGGAAATCAATCATAAGTTATAAACATATTATTTAATCATGGAGATAAAATGGGTTTCATAATTAATCGTCCAATCATAATAAAAAGAGATTTAACAGAGAAGTAATTTTTTAACTAATTATAATGCATGTATTATCCCATAATTTTAAAGAATAGTTTGAAATTTATAAATTATATATATGTATACAATTAAGAATCATTTCGTATTATTAAAGAGTGTGGTAATGTGGGATAAAGAGAGATAATGGTCATAACTTAAAAAAATGGTAGTTTAAAGAGATATCCTAACTTGAGTTTAACATATCACAAACAATAATTCTCGTAGAAAAAAATTAAATATTGCTGTTTATTTACATTGAAAAAATATATTTTTATTTTTCCATTTATTTATTTATTATGAAGTTATATTAAATTGGTTAATCAATTATATTCATGATATTTTTTTGAAGATATTTAAATCAAATATCAAAAAATCAATTTGGTACGATGACTAAGGTAAAAAAGATTATAATTTTAATAATTTTTAGAATAATAATGAAATTATAATAATTTTATACATAAGTTATTATTTTTAAACTAACTAAAAAATTGTGGCAATGAGAAATAAACTATGTTATAATCATGGAGATGATAAGTCATATGTTTTCATTTATTACATTTTAATTATTCAATGATAATGATTATAAAACATGATAATGTTATTTTATCTTTACAAAATAATAATTATATCAAAAATACAATATTAATTATTTAAATACACAAAAATATACCATTCATGTGATGTAATAATGAAAAATGAGTGATATCTCTGTGTGGAGGTCGTAATCTAAACGTGTTTCGGAATGACATTATCATCGTTGAATGAATTAAAAGGAAAGAAAGTATATGACATATTATATTTAAATAATGATAAATATTTCATTAATATAAATATATATATATATATATATATAATCTATCATCATTAAAAACCCTGATAGGTGTTGATTGAAAATGAATTTAATCAGTTTGTGAGGCAGTAGATCATTGCTCACACAAATGATGATTTTGTTTCCCATTTAATGGAAGATGTTGTGTATGTTTATTAATACATTAATTTAATAATATTTAATTATATTATTGACACTAATTTCAACATATAATCATCATTAAAATATTGTTTAACATTTTTTATTAATAAATAAAATCAACATTCTATTTTAATAAAGTGTCAACTAGCATTCCACAAGAAGCCTTCTTATGTTTTATACCAATAAAAAAATATTTATGGAAGTGAATAAAGAAAGAGGAAAAGGAACTAGGCTATGGATATTTCAACCCAAAAGGATCATTATATTTGAATAAAATATTATTGTATGTAATCTATAATACGTGATCGGAGTGGCACACATGTAATTTTTCAAAGAATAAATATAATGATATGTCATTTTATCGAGGGCGGGGGACTCTCTGCTTCTGCGGAGAGCTCTCACGCTCTATAGGGTTTCGACCCATGTGATGTTTTCTTCCTCGGCGGATGCGGTCTCTTGGCAGCGGCGGGGTTGCGGCGTCTTTTCGGAGCGACTTAGGTTCTCATCTTCTTCCAGTATTGCGAGATTTTTGTTGGTTTCTTTCCTGATCTGCTTGAAATCGGAGATCATGATTCGGATCCGGTGCGGAACGATTTTTTCCGCGGCTTCGGACGCGGCTCCTCCTTAGCGGCGGTTTCTTCCTTGGCTTCCGACAAGGAGATGACGTAGGTCTGGCGGCTTCAGTTTCGGTCTCCTCTTTGCAGCTGCACAAGAATCCCTGGCGAAGGCAGAAGATCTGGGTTTTCCACTACTGGACGCGATGCTTCTGCATACAGGAGGAGTTAGGGGCTACTTGTTGGTGGTCGACATCCACACTGGACCAGATCTGGTCGGATTTGGCGCTTGGAGGGGTGAACGTGTCTCGGTTTACTCTCGGTGGTCCTGGCGACGGCGGGTTGCAGTTCATGGAAATGGTGGGGGTGGGCACGGGTAGTTTGGGCGGGGATCGGTGCGGCGATGCGGCTTTATGGTGGTGTAGCGGGCTGATGGCGGTGTGGCAGTGATGCGTTGGTCAGTGACAGGTGGTAACCGGCGGCAGGGGCATCTGGATGTGGTGAGTATGTGGCGAGTATCTCGAAGGCTGCCGACAACGATGGGATGCGGCGTCGTTCCCATCTAGGGTTTTTATTTGGCTGTGGCTGATGGTTTCCTGGGGTCCTGGGTGGGATCGATTGACTTCTGTGCGGATGTGCACTACAGGGTGTGGCTTGAGTAGTAGTCGTGACTTTTGCTGTAGCTTCGGTTTCAGTCTGCAGTGAGGGGCTAGGGTTTCACCATGGTATTTGTTTTGGGCCATGTCCATTTTGATTTGATTTGCTGGGTTTTTTTTAACTGTGTTGCCTCTTGCCTTCATGCATGTAATGGGTTACCATCTCCTGGATAAAAGGGCTCTTTTATTTTATTTTAATAAATAGGGCTCCACCCTATGCTTTTCTAATAAATATATCATTTTATCAAAATAATTTCTCTTAAATAGCACAAATTGATTTTTGATGATGTTAATTTCAAAAAATTACAATCCATAGGGGTTTATTTGTGTTTTTATTACATTTTAAACCTTATCATTTTTTTTAATCCCCCAATAAACACGTTTTAACCTCAACTGTGGTAATTTATTTTTAAAGTGTTTAATATTCATTATGACCAAATCATATGATGAAATTATTAAATAATAATATTTATGATCATTATAAATATTTAATCAATATTTTGAAATTAACATTAAATAATTGGATGCATTTAATTTAACATTAAACCTTCAAATGTTGACAAAAATGGATTAAAAGAAAAATGAATTTTCAAATGGTAGACAGTCTTATATTAACTAAATGAATTACAATAATCACTATATGAATATAAATTAATATAAATAGATATATAATATATAAATTTCATTTAAATCTTTCATTATTATTGTTCATTTAAAATAATGATAATTTATAGTCATTAAAAACATAAAGTTGTTTTATTAAAATTTTGATTTAAATAATAAAATAAACAAATACCAAAATAACTAAATTTAAATATTAAAAAGAAATAAAATAGATTATTATAAATAAATTTTTATATAGCTCACTTTAGTTTCAAATCCAACATAAAAAATTTCCGATGAGCATGTACTCTATTGGTACATGCCCTGCTTGGCTTCCAAAAGACCAAGGTTAAAATCCGAGAATGGGTGAATTTCAAGGTATTGTAGCAGTACTTTAGAAGGGCACAATAGAAGTACGGTAGTAGGGGTAGATAGTAGAAGTGGTGGCGCTGTAGTAGTAGAGGGAATGTAGTAGGCACTATACTAGTTGTGGTATTGTAGTAGGTACTGTAGTAGTTCTATTCACTGAGGGACCATTGGGCTAAAAATTGGGCTTTCAAGCCTTGTATTCCGGTCACCTGGCCTTGGGCCTTCGGGGTATGTAATGGGTCTCCCTCTACCAAATATAAAGATTAGTTTCTTTAATAACAAATGGAGGCTTCATCCCCAACATTTTAAAAAAAATCCAAAATATATTGGTAATTTCAAATATATTTATTTAATTAATTGAAATGACAAAATTTGAGAAATCTGAAATTGTCACTATTTTTTAAAAATCAGGGATTTTAGAGAAATCCAAAAAAAATCTTATCATATATTTTAAAAAATACTGCTTAAAAAGTTAACATAATTTTATAAAAAGTATTTTTTAAATAATTAAATTAATTATTTATAATATTTTATTAAAAAAATAATTTTATTAAGACAACGTGGACTTTTATAAAATAAATTGCATATATCAAAATATAATTTTTTATTTAATAATAATTTTTCAAATAGTTTGTATTAGTTTGGAAATTATTCAATATTTCAAAAATTAGTTAATCCTTGTCATATCATCCAACTTAATAGCTAGGTTGTATTTTTCATATTTAAATAATCATAGATTGATATGGATTATTGGTTTTTTCCATATAAACTATCAAACATAGTTTTCATTTTTAAATATAATGGTGTTAAAATCATTCCTCCTTAAAAAAATTTACGTATAAATTTTTTGTTGAATATTGGTGTAAAAATATATGGGGAAACTTCTTCTTTCAGGCTTCCCTCAATTCTCAGGTTGTGTCTTTGTAATTATGGTTCCACGATAGTATTTTGACTTGGTGGGTTGACTTTTGGGATTTAAATTACCTCTAAAATATAATAACATCATAAAATGATCCTAAAAAAGAGATAATATTTCAATTATACCACATATGAATTTATTACATGTGATGTTTCTCATATTCACATCCCCAAGGGAGATACAATGAATAAAACATGAACATGAGAAAGGGAAGGGGGATTACAGGTTTATAAGAAAAGCTCTAAAGCAATTGATAATCGTAAAGGGGATAAATTAACAGTGTATTAGGTTTCCCTTTTTACGAAATATATTGAATCTCATCCACGGATATGTTTTCATATATACATTATACCTGACCTCAAATTACAGGTCTCGTCGATGATTTCTAATATATTTCTTTTGTTTCTTGTATGTTTCCCTAATGTTGAATTGATTTTTTTGACTTTTTCAACCAATTCCTTATTCATTTCAAACGCAAATCATTACATCATCCAAATTTATCTTAAAACATTGGTGTACAAAAAATTTCCAAAGTATACATTCTATTTATTCATTTACAGGCTTAAATGAATGCAATTGTTTTATGAGAATATGAAGAGGATAATATATTCATCCCCTCATCCATTTGATTATACCAAATAATAATTAATTTTTTTCCATAGAATATATATTCTTATCAAATATTATATCAATTTTGTATTGACAATCAGAAATGACGTTCAAATAAATATTTATAGATTGTCGTGAACTCATCTACAACATGGAGATAAATATTAGATCTCAGTAATATTCAACCAATATTCGTGTTAGATACAGCCTCACCACCTATAGGATGTATATATTATCAATTTTATTATGGGATAATTCAAATGGAATTGAAATTAATTGATTAGTTTTCATACTATTTTCTAGCATAACCTATATAGAAATATTTCCTCTACATAACATTGGAAGATTAGAAAAAAAAATCATGATGATATTTTTCTATTAAAATTTTTTATGGGTAGTAGTTTCATAATACCCTTATACGGTTTCTTATTATAATTATCATGATAGAATATGCAACACATTTTATGTATAATCAATTAAATCCTTCTTTGTAATGTCCCACAAATAGTTCTCCTGGAGATTACAATACATATCCACATTTTATGGGTGGTTGGAGAAGGTTATGAAATAAAAAGCATTCATAAAATCATTATTTATCTCTGGATTTGATGGCACACATAGTTATGAAAAAAATCCAAAAAATCCTTCTTCATAGATTTTTAACTCTATTGATTTACCTTTTCAAATGGAATGCTCCTTCGTTATAATTTCATTATGTTGTCATTCAGTATCATTTTTCTTCTTATGAAGAGGTTATTGAAAAATATTTCTAGAAAGGAATGATGAAATTCATTCCTTTATTATTTTATATTCCATCACCTGATAGTCTAATAAGATTAGAGCATTCTCAATTCTCTTTAGTGAAAATGTTGTCATATCCTATCTACTTTGAACATCTTCCACATCATTTAAATTCCAAAAATGATATTCAATTAAGTATTAATAGTCCCTAATTTGATCTAACCATATTCATTTTTTAATATGATTCTATTTTGGTGTGAATATGTATTATAATCATTTATGACCCATATATATTTAAAATTTATCCCCATATGAATAATTTTACATTATTTTCATTAAAAAGTTAAAAATAGCCAACTCCAGATAATGTCTTTAATATTTATTCTCATGAAAATTCACAATAATTGAGATGTATAAAATCAAATTTAAAATTTTCATTACAACATTACCCAAAACCATCTTGAAATAATTTATATATACCTCAAAAAGTTCCCCAGTTGAGAAAAGTGGGAGGAATGGTGTAGTTATAAGACTCTGTTATAAATTCTTAAAACTCACTTCTCATTCTCTCGTCCTAAAAAACATTACCCCCTTCATTGTAAATTTTGTTAGAGGGACATATAATCATAGGATGATTCTAAAAAATTATCAGTATTATAGATCCTCACCAAAGAAACTATGGAACTCTATTACAGATGTATGTATAGGGTAGTCTACAATATCCTTTATCAAAGAAGGGTCTAAATATAACCTTTATGGTTATAACATGACCAAATAAGTATAATTCCTTATTCAAAAACAAAAATTTACATTAATTTTAAAATATATCATACTTTATAAAAATATTTCGCATAGTATTCAAATTCATTTTCTGCACCTCCTAAATCATGAATGATATAAGAATATCATATATAAGTACTTTTAAAAACATTTAACGATAATATTTAAGGACTGTCTTAATTATGTACATAAATATTTTTACAACGTCAGTGAGTATGAAAGTCATCATTATGGATTCCAAGTTTCCATACATTATTCAAATTGAATTTTTTAGAATATATTCATTTATCACCCTTAACATGTGATATCATTCATGAAGGTATACTATAGAGAAGTGTTATTCCTCATGTAGATGATCAAATAATTAATTGATATATGGAATACGATACTTTTCCATTATCATTATTTTTTCAAGTACATGATAATCAATGTATATAAACATTGAACCTTTTTTATTATTTGAAAATTGGATTGTTGTACCTCATAGGGAATCACATTGGTGTATAAAAACCTTTTATATATTCTGGTGAATCTATTTTTTAAAATCTCTTTACTCAAAAATGGACTCTTTGTAAGTATTATTTGATATAATAAGTCATCAAGGAATATGTTCTTTTGATAACTAATCCTATTATTCTGGAATAACTATAATAAACATATCGAAGAATATATGAGTATAATCCCTCATAATTGGAATGAAATCAAGCTTGATTATATGATCAATAAAAATCATTTTAGATATATATTTGTTTTATTAATGAAATAAAATCAATTCTTGAAAATAATATTGTAATAGATATTTTTCCTCTTCCATACACTTATACAGATTTAGAAGATTACTAATGATTTGAAGAGTGATATATCTATTTCCATATTAAATGTAGTACATATTTAAGGACCTCAAATTCATGACTAATAAACTATGAAACTCTACTATATGATGTAATTATATACATTATAAAAGAATAATTCCATAAACATTAACTATGGAGGATTTACTTACATAGAATGAAACCATTTTTCTAATTTTTTACATAAGGATAGCTCAACACCAATGTATTTTGGTGGTGTTTTAATAACACAAATAAACATAAAAGATCTAAATATTTATAAAACCCAAATAAAAAATTAAATTTATTATTATTTAAAGAATAACTAACTTATCTTTTACCACATCATTCAATATCCACCTCAGTTGTAGTGATAGCATATTCCCTCACATTTTCTTTATGATTTTGAGGTAATTATCATTTTTTTAATGTGGAAATAATTTTTATCGAGATTTACATTTCATAACGTTCATGTTCCATGAAATTGAAGAATTTCATTATATGATAATTTTTTATATGATAAATATTACAATCCATAATGTGGGTGGATTTTCAACTCATCTCATCTTTGGTTAGCCAAACACCCATCCTTTATACACTTGATGCATATATGAGTTCCATTCTGAATGTTTTTAATCTGATTCTTCCATCACTATTTGTACATGGGATATTTGGATTTATTTCCCCTATGATATATAACAATTAATCCTCCTAAATAAAACATTATTTTACTCTACTTCATATCCAATCCCGTAAGACCACTAAGATCCACCAGTATCCTTCTCAACATTAATGGAATGAAAAGTGATCTATTCGATGCTATCAAGGTCTCAAATAATTTTTTTTTCATAAATAATTCTATAATTCACTAAATAAGATACACATCATAAATTCAATGTTGATGATGAAGCTAAAGGTGTAAAATTGATGGTTATGAAGATTTATTTATATGAAATTGTTTTCTTAACTTCTTTTTACATAAATTTTAGGAAAACCTAATCCTTTTAATGATGGTAATTTTGGAGAAAATATTTATTGAAATTTTTTTATTTCATCCTAATTAATGTAACAAATATCCTCTTTGGATATCATGTTCTTGATTAGATTCTACCTTCAATAAGCTTCCCCTATCATTTTGAAAATGTATAGCAAAAAAATTTCTTTTTGAGCAGTTTAAGGATAATTAATATATTCTGGATAGAATTTATATGGTTTACCAAGGTGATAAGATCATAATTTTCACTAATATTTGGAAAACATTTTTCCCTTAATTACTAGAATACGTCATTAATTATCTTATGAGAAGGAGGTTATTCCACCTAATTCATTTTATTATTCATAAATTGATATTGTTGAGGCACTACTACCATGAAGTTATGATATCCCAATACTATATAGTGATGATTATTGTTGGGTAAATATGATCATTGACTACCATTTTGGTTTTTTCTGTTGTCTACCATATTTAACAAAATTAACTAAAATTGAATAAAAAATGATGAGAATAGTTTAAATAATAATCATATAAAGGGAAACTTACCAAAATAGATGAAATAACTTATAAATGATAAGTATATCCTAACTAATGAATATCGAGGGTTAAATCATGGTTATCCATGGAAATGATTCCTATTATGATTTCTAAAATATTTTTTTTAAATCATTTATATTATTTCGTAAAGTGTTAGTAAATTTACAATGTATATCCATCGGGAGTGTCAAACCATGTGTTTAATGAAGACTATTTTACAAGGAACAAATGAAGATCTATTAAATTCCAAATTTTCCATTTTCAGTGTTTTACCCCTAATTACATATATTCCAATCGAAATACAATAGTATTATCCTGATAGGGTTGTAATATCATGGTAAAAACACAAAGTATAATTAAAAAAAATTTAAGATACTTTTCTAAACATAATGTTGTCCCTATGGTTCTCACTAAATTATTTCTGTACTAATACCAAACAAATTTTTTTATCTTACTGTAATTCAAACTATAATGACATATTCCCTTTAGAAAAATTGTAATCTTTTTTACATAAATATTCATTTAACAAAAACATATAGATTATGAAACCTAGTGTCTTTGAATGAATAGTTTAAAATACATCAAAATGATACTAATAAATAATATAAATATTTTATTATAAATAATGAGCCCGTAAATCCTTTTGAAATCCTTAAAATGCATAGCATAACATTGGGAAGACATAAAATAAATTAAAAGATTAAAATTCCTACAATGGAATAAACTTAATAAGGAAAGAAAAAATGTGAGTCAAATATAAAACATGAGATCGTAAAAGAGAATTCTCATTAGTAATCACACGTAAAAACAGCATAAAATCAAGGTATCAAATTATAATGGTTATAAAATTAATATTAATAAAAAAACAAACATAAGCATATGTTCTATGTATCTTCCACCAAAAAATAAAATGGGTGACAATGTTCCATTGTGAAATAGCTTCAATCCCAAATCCCATACATAATGAAGGAGGAGATATAATATTTACCCAATGTATTAGAGTGATATAAAGGTGAAACAAGAGTAACATGTTCAGGATAATGTGGTCCATAATATCTGATTCCATCATAATTTATAAACATATATATTACTAATTGGGAGAAAATGTGTTATATAATCATCTATAATATTATATTCAAATGTGATTACATAAAGAAGGTGTTTGATGAATGAACATAAGGAACAAATTAAGCAATAAAAGGACATGATAATATAAAATATATATATTTGATATATATATATATATAATTTATATTTATTCTATATAATTAAAGTGATAGATAAAGTGGCTTAGGGAGAAAATTGTCATAACCTGAAGAGAATGAATGTTTAGAGAGATCAATTAACCTGAATAAGTCTTGTCAAATAGATTATATATATTAAGGAAATGTAAAATTATTTTAACATTTGTTAAATTAGTAAAATAATTTTTCCTGTATTTTAGCCCATTATTTATTCATTTCAATGTTATATTGAATTACATAATCATTTAGATTCATGTCATATTTTTGGATTCAAATTTGTTCATATGTAAAAAATCACTTTAGTTTGTTGAATAAGTTAAAATAATTTTGTATTTTATCATCCCTATAATATTAACAATTATATATGTACCAATTTTTATAAATAAATTAAATTATTAAATTGAACCATGAATTATGGTTATGAAAATTTAAATACAAAACAATCATGGAGATGGTAGTTGAAACATATCAATGAGTATTGTTTTTATTTTACAGTTATCATGATGGAAATGGGTAAGTGTTATTTACTATTTAAATTAATATACTTATTTTATAAATATAAAATTATAACTTAAAAAACATATATATATTATTCATGTGATTTGGTAATGAAAAATGCATCTCATCAGTTCGTGGGGGTGGTAATCGTCCTTTGCGCACGAATGATGTTAAAAACATCCAACGATTTGAATGGTATGAAAATATATGAATTATTAATATAAATAAATTTAAAAATTTATGTTATGTCATATATATAAATATAATATTTCTTTAAAAACATCATTGAGAGGTTATAATGGAAAAATAAATACATCAGTTCAGGATGAAATAGTATATAATACTTAGGAATGATGGTTTGTTTTTCCATTTGATTGAAAAGGAGATGGATGTTGGATATTCCATTAGCATAAAAATATATCATTATATAGTTAATAATTATTTTTTGAAATTAGTATTATTGAATATTTTTTTGATTTTTTTTCTTAACAATATAAACAAAAATGCCTACTGATGAATGATACATAATCAACGGTCGACCTCATTATATTTTCAACAAAATCCATCCTATAAGGTTTTTCTAAAAACTAAGTACTCTGGAAAATGGGGAGGGAATTTAGTAAGGTATATTTTCATTTATGATCCATACCTCAAATCTTTTATTGTTTGAAAATATTTGAGAGGTGGTTCCCTTTTATATGTTTGGGGGTGCAACAATTTTAATTTTTAAATGTTTTAATATAACGCTATGTTACCTTCATGGACATATGGCTCTAAAATATCTCAAATTAGATTTATATATGAATAATGAATAAATATAATGAACAAATGGTGCTTTAAAAAATTTACTTCACTTTAACCTTTGTATTTTTAGGTTACCCCCAACGTACTAAATCAATTTTAACCTTAACCATGATAATTAATATTAACTATTTTTACAATTAATTAAGAAATAATTGTAAATATTTCATATTAAATAATATTTATTATTATAATTGAAAACATGGAATCAATTATATCTCATTCAATTTTTTAATTTTTTTCATTTCATTAAAAATGAAACCTAGACAATGTGATAAAAAATTGTTTTTCATAAAAAATTATTTTTTCATGCAATAGAAAGACTTATATTTACAATAATTATAGAAATGATAATTATATATATTTAAATTAATATAAATAGATATATAATATAGAAAATTAATTTCAATATTTCATTATTATGATGTATTTTCACTAATTATAATGGATTAACATTATGCACATAAAATAGTTTTTATAAAATCGCATTTAAAATAACTAAAATACACAAAAAAATCATGCAAAATTATAAATAAAGAGAAATTAATTAGATTATAAGAAATTTTATATATTAAAATTTAATATAAATATTATAAATAGAATTTTTATATAATTGTTTTACAGAAAAGTATTGACTCTATTGAGAAAATTGATATTTCTTATGATTTACAAAAAAAATATTTTCATAAAAAATACATTTACACCCTAAGACAATTTTTATATTAGGATTTCAAAAATGTAAACATTTTTATAAAATAAGTATTTTGAATGTTCCAAAATTTAGTTATAATATGTCTCAAATAAATCAGTAAAAATCATTTGTGAAGAAAACAATTCTTTTTCTCAAAAATATAAATCATAAATAAAATTTTGGTTATTATTTCTCAATATTTTATAAATAAATTTATAATAGGTAGGAATTATGAATATATAGTATTAATTATTTAATACTATTCATATCCTAAAATATTATGACCATTTTATAATGGTAGTGTTTAAATAATCATAGATTCTTTTGGCTCAGGATTGCATTTCTTAAACACCATCAAACACAGATTGATTTTTAAAATATTGGGTTATTATATTTCGAGAAATTGAAATAATTGTTTTTATTAAACTCATCTAAATGAAGAAAATTTTCTGATTGGTGAGTGATTATGATACAGATTGCTCCATGAATGAGACAGGTACAACATATTGTGTTCAAACTCTTAAATAAATAACCATTGTTTTATTTTCACCTCTTATATACAATTTTAGTTTCACCAAATCATTTTATTTGGAATGTGATTTATTTTTGAATGAAAAAAACACGTTATAATGTTTATAAATGATTTTATAAAAAATGTAATCACCTATCATTTGATATTAATGACATATGAGGATAATCTATGGCATACAATTCTTTCTATAGATTAATAAATCATTAGAAATCAAGGTATATCATCCATTACGATTTTCTAAATTGATTTCCTTTTTCACCAATATGGAATGATTTGTAATAAGAGTTGTCAAAAACATATATGAATATCATAACATTTGGTCACATATTATACACATTTTTCAAAGTAATCAATCTATTTTTATTAAAAGGATACGATGAGATTTTATTCATTGATTTTCTAATCCCTAATTTGGTCCACAATTTTTCCAAATAGTTTATTATCCTTAAAATTCTACTCAACCTCATATTATGACTACTCCAAAAGATGTACATAATTTAAATTCATGAATATGATTCATTCTGACAATATTCATAGATCCAAAATATCATTTGAATAAATTTATACTAAATTACAGAGTGTTGTTTCTTGAAATCTATATTCATAATTTAAACACATTTTGTGCTTCATTGTGAGTAGGGTGAATAGTTATTAATTATCAAATCACTTATTTTTATGGATCTTTAGGAATATTTTTCACAATTATTCTTATCCCAATAATGCTAATATGTTGTATAAGACCCTATACAATCATAAATTTCATATTTTAATCATTTTATTTATAGTATATTTGACCTATATTTTTGGAAAAAATTTCTCCACATATATAAACAATTCATCATTGATATCCAGTACCTTGATGAATTTTTCATATAACATGATAAGTGTATTTTCAGATTCAATACAATATGATTTTATCAAATTGAACACAAATTCATTTAGATATTGTATTTTATCCTAGCATTCAGTATCATTTCCTGGTTTTCCACCTCATTATTATTCCATTTAATTTATACAATATATAAAACATTCATTTTTTATTTCATATTATTTTAGTTCATTTTTCATTCCATTTTACATATTCATTGGAAATAATTCTTTAATCGATTATTTATTCTTCATAATAATGTATTCAATTTCATATTCTAATATATGATCCATAAATTTTTCTTTTCCTTATTATTATTCATCAATGTGTGAGGTTTTATATTATCATTCAATATAATCCATTATATTTATGAATTTCCATATATCATCTTCTTAAATATAGATATATTAAGTGGAGGGTACTTCATATCATTTTATCATGTAAATTATTTTCTTCTATCTAGAAAATTTTATCATTTAAATTGTATATTTTATTACATTCATTTATATATTACATCATTTTCTTTTCTGAAGATTTTTTCATACTTATCAAACTCATATCTTCCAAATTCAATCTAATGAAAATTAATTTAAATATACCCAATTCATCCATATTCAAAATAATTATTTTGTTTTTTCCCTTTATACTTTCGTTTTAAATATTAGTTTTCCTTTAGATAAGATTAATAACTCTCTTACACCCTTCCCCCATTCTATAATCATCTGTAGAATTAATTGATTTTTCTTTTTCGTCTTCCCTGAGTTTGAGGCACCATAATGAATATAAATTCATTTCATTTTTTCCCATCTCAATTAATGTTAGATAATTCATTATTATCTAAATAAAAAAATTATTATAATAGTTAATGGATGAATCATATTGATTATCTGATATAGAACTTCTAGGATAAATACTATCTGAAATACTCCTCGTCAATATCCTAAATATTTTTTAGTTTTAATTTATTCTCCATAACCTATAATGTTTTTAAATTATCTATTAAATATTCCAAAATAATCCTTATGGTTTTCATCAATAGAAATATTCAAATCATAAAATTTATTAGTTGATACTTGTGATTTTCAAAACAAAAATTAATTACCATTGATATTGTTTCTTTATTATCCCTAATTTCTTTTATTGTTTGAATCTCCTTTATCCTTATATGAAATTTGTATCATTTGGATATATGAATAATATTTCTTTCCAATCATTTTCCATCATATTTTTCTTATATTAAAATGAAATTACACATTCTCTCATGAATAGGGGATTCCCCACAATAATAGCATCAATGATTTATAGATCAAGTGAATAAATATAGTATACTATTATATTATTATATCTATTAGTGTTCTTAAATAAAATATTGGATGAATAAACTATTATCAATACATATATTATCAAAATTTTAATGTCTATATATCTAACAAGGGGATCGTAGATTTCTTGATACTATTTGAAATTCCTAAGAATTGGTCCACCGCTGAAAGGATGTTTAATAAATGGTGTTTATTTTGCAATTTATTATCATGAAATCAATCATATTTAATATTATTAATTAACGCAACTCATGTGTGGTTACACTTCATGACACTAATAAAATATAATGAAAATTTACTAAATTCTCACAATATTATTAACCCCCTATTATGGGTTAATACACGCTTGTTTTTTAGGTCATGTTAATAAACATATTTTCCATTGTATTTAATTATCAATTAATAGTGGGTAAGAATTTATCATCCTGGACAATGATGTGTTTCACAAAAAAAATTAACTTTAAAATTATTATAATGGTACACACTAGTTCAAAATAAGAAACCTCCATCACAGTGATTAATATAATATATGAATTTTAGGATCACACAATATCACCATTTGAGATATTATTAACTGAATTATTGTAATTATATTTACAAATAACAAATTGATACACTTTATACACTTATAAATTTTTGATATATAGAAAATAAAAAATATTTAAGAATAAAAGATCATAGTCTATATCAATCACTATATTCTTATATTTCACATTATTTATCAATAAAACATCTTTAAAATATATATTTATTATACACCTGATTCTTAGAGAACTATATTTTATGAGTTATTCATTGAATATATTGAAATGATTTATTATCATTCCCATATGATTAAAATTTTACATTTTTAATAATCTCATTAATTACTCAATAATTCACATTTCTCATTTTTTTAAAAACCAATTCAATCATGGAATACTAGAATACTAACATAGTAAATTTTATCTATTTAGATTCTAATAAATTTATTTATTAATTATAAAAAAGTTAGGATATACTTCTCTTGAAATATTATTCTACTATTAAACCCATATTTTTATTGATATTATATTAATACCAACTATGACAGTTTAAATTGATTGATACAATTGATCCATATATATCACCTACATTCATCAATATATATGAAAATCAGATAACATTTGAAAATATATAAATTATAATGTAATTATATTAATATTGTTTTTATGAAACCCTTAAATAATTAATCCCATTTTAAATACATGAATAAATTCATAAACCTCATAATGAAATAATTATTTTCACTAATTTGTAAAAATATTAAAAATTCAACAACCATATTTCAGTAATATTTTATTCGATGTTCTTAATAACAAAATATCTTTAGATGAATGATGATTATAACATAATCCATGATATCAATAATATATGAGAATATAAAAATAATTTTATTTGTTAATGTACCTTCTAATAAGAATAATAAAAGAATGAAGAACTTTTTCTGATATGGAGATTTCAGATTTTATGATTGGGACTTTCTTAGTAAGTGTCCATTTTATATGAGTTTATTACTCTTATTCATCATTTAGAAATTCGTAACATAGAAACATTTCTAATATATATCTCATATTATCTCTAAAATATTCGTATTTATCATGATATTACATTTACACGCATTTATTTTTATATTTATATTTATGTTTGATTAAAAATTAATCATACATATTAAGTCATTTATAACTAGAAATCCATTTTTTAGTTGATAGGTGAAAACATTATCCTATATAATAACTAAATTTTCTATTTTATTCTATTTCTTGACCATGATTACCCATAATTATTTGATTATTTACTCATTTGTAATGAGAATATCTCACTTAAATAATTATTTGGATTTAGGACTTCTTAAATTTTGTACACAATAACTCACAAGTTAATTTTTTACATTCTATGAGTTACACTAATTTATTCCATGGATTTTTTTCATTAATTATACATCATTGTAGTTGCACCCTTCAAATCATTATTAAATTTTTTCCAATTGGGCCATGATTTAACTAAAAGTCCAACCAGACATAAGGCCAACACCGGTAGGTAGGTCAACCATATTCGGATTCATATCCATACATATACAACATTATCAACATAAAAATAAATATTATAATTTAAAATAACAAATATTTCTAATAAATGCAATAGATATTTTAAAAATGGATTAGATACTCAAGGAAAATCCATATGGAAAAGGGTGATCTATAAGAAAATAATGGAATAAATTTGATGATAAAGCATAACATTAAGGGAAATTCGTATAACATGATATCATTATATGAATGATTTTTAACCTAAAAACACGGAAAAATGAAATTAACTCATGTCATCATGGAATTATTTAATATGTGACAACGATGTAATAAATTATATTGCAGATATATGTCATGGGTTACTCCCATTACCTTCATCATTACGTGGAGAAATTCCCATGGTGGATTAGGTACAACTCCAAGTCCCTTAAATAACATCTCATTAGATATAAATTTTTTCCCAATTCATTGGATTACTAGATAATTCAATTCCCACTAGTAAAATAATTAAAATCATATATATGTATTCCATATATGAAAAATAATCCATATATAAATCTTAAACAAGATCAAACCCATGGAATGAAATTTGGATTCGTAATTATGATCCAATGAAAAACTAAATGTTGAATCATAATAATTCCTAAGAGTAAAAGGAATTTGATATTTTTATATAAATAATTTAAAATGGTCATAGGTGTATAACATAGAGTTCTAAAGAATAAAAATAATTTTAAATATGTAGGAGAAGAGAGAATAAAAACAAACCCCTTCGGTGAAATATTATGAAATAAGTAGAGGATCTTCTTAGAGAAATAATGACCTTATTATTTTATAGAAAAATATGATTAAAAACTTTCCCACATTCATAAAATAAATAGTTTTTTATAATCTATATATGTTTTAATAATATTTAATAGTGGTTATACTAACTAGGATTCATGAAATAATAATGATCTCTTAACGAAGGACTACTTAAAAGAGGAAATCGCAATGGAGAATAAAAACATTTATAACCACAATAATGAAAAAATATATTTTATTAGGTATAGATGTAAGGTATAAATAAAACTAACACATTTATATATGCATAATATTTCCTTAAATGGAGAAAAATAAATATAATTTTTATCTGATATGAAAAAAGCATAGTACGAAAGATCCACCACATTAGATCCGAATTAAATATGCACATTAATTAAACTCCTTGAATAATGTAACTAGTTTTTTTAAATGATTTATAAAAAATTTATTTATTTATATTTAATTTTTTAGGTTCTATTTATAATCAATTTAAATTTATTTTTAATATTATTTCTACTTATGATTGTTACATGGGATTTTTCTGTTAATTTCACTATAATACTTTTTGTTTGATAACCATTATAAAAGGTGTTATAATATTTTACCATAAATCACTATATTATTAATACATCAATAAAAACAATGAATATAGATAAATACATATTAAATCCATCCATGTTTTGTTGTAATTAAATATTAAATTCATCTATATTGTTGTTCGTAGTACACATATATGAATGGTTACTGTTTCCATTTCTCAATGAGTGAGAGGGAATTAAATTATATGATGATTTTAAATTTAAAAAATGTTGATATATAATTTTTTTCATATTTATTTATCAATAACATAATTAAAACCAACCATTTGTGATAGTTATAGAAAATAGAAGATGGTTCTCTGTGTTTCATTATAATTATTTTTTCTATTTTTAAATTGGATAACGTCTGAGCATATAAATGTTTTGGGGGTGTTCAGGGTTTGTTGAGATCTCAGAAACCTGGATGATGTAGAAAATCAATGGGTTGTGCGGTTAGTAGAAACTGTGGGATCAATCCCAATTAGTATATTCTTACTATTTGGGGATGGATAGTTGAGTGAAGTTGGGAATAATGTTTTCCCTTAACATGTTCTAGGGGCCTCACACACATGCATAATGTTTTATGTTTTCTATTTATAGTATTCACATGTTTGGCAAATAGTTTCCCTAATCATATGACCTACCTTTTCTAGTTCCGTTATCGAACATTCATACTCCCATGGTTTTAGAAATTCTAGTCCAATAGTGTTTCCAAAGCATGAACCTTTGTTTTTCTTTGCTGAAATATTGAAAATGACCATAATGACGATTTTAACAAACCTATTTCTACCTTGGATATTTCTAGTGGACAGCAAGCTCTGCCCCCTCAATCCATAAGTGCTCAACCCCCTCTTTAATTTTTTTTATAATGGGATCTGATCTGAAGAATGATTTTATACTAGTTCATGACATTGGATTCACATAAAGAAGTAATATATTCTTTTTTAGCTATTTTTCATTCTTATTTCCATTGAAAATTCTATTTAGAATCTGAATCATATATTCTATTTCAAAATGTTGAAATGTTCTTCATATTTTATTTGATAATGGCCAAACTATAGGGTACTATAGGATGAGGAGAATGATATAGTAATGAGGGAGGTGGTTTAAGACACAACTACCATGTTTAATCATTTAATAGTTTTTCATTGTGTTTTTTCACCAATTACATTAGTTGTTGACTTTTAAATACACATTTAATTATTATAGTGATTGTGAATGCATTATAGGGCATGTTAAATAAATTTTATTTAAGTTGATGGAGGTTAAAACATGAATGATATCAACAAAATATATGGATTTTTTCCTCAATCAAAATTTTATTAGATGTTAGCCCATTCTGCACCACTCAATGGGTGATCATTAACATTACCAAGTTATATGTATGTATAAATTAAATAAATGAAATATTGCGGCTATCAAAAGTATACCTATATCATAACCCTTATAATGTATGAGTTATAACTAATTAATGAATATCAAAATGGTTTATTTTAAAATTTAATATGGATATCTCACGGTTTTCCTAAATGAATGAAATTAAATTTATTGGTTGCATGTCCATATCACCCATTTTCATGATGAATGGAATTTAACAGAACAAAACTAATGAATTTATTAGGACTTAACTAAACTAATATATATTTTCATCCAAACATATCCCTTGTCACAACAATTAATGTAAAAAACATGAACCAATCAACTTATTAAAATGAATGAGAATTAAATGAGGTTAATTAATTTAGAAATTATATATAAGGTTCTTATTAAAATATGGAATTGTTAACTATTATATGAGTTGTTAGACTCAATATTGTAATGGATTCTAGGGGGAATGCCTTGAGTACTCATTGATTCCATTTTGATTCGAGGATGAAGTTTCCAAGGGTGTGAGCCACATTTGAACCTGATCATTTTCTTCTTTTGGATTCCTAGTATGACATTTTAGGATCATACCATTATCATTATAATGTTCTACATATTCACTCCCTATATCTAGCATGGATCTATGGACATTAGGAACCATGGATACACCCATTTGTCCTAGACATTTCATGTCGCTTTTAACCTTGGATGGATTCCTTGGACTCTGATATAATTATATTATATTATATTACATTTTGAATTTACCCTTGGATTACACATTGAAAGTTTTAACTAGGCTGTAGGTTATAATTCAGTTGGTTTGTCCCCTATGGTCAAGGATTTATTGGTTATTTACCAGGCTCCTGTTTGTTATTATCATAATTATAGGATTCCCTGTTATACCAAGGATCGTTCATTATTATTTACATGTTATTATGTTTTTATTGGTTATACCTCATTTTACTAACTACATTAACTAAAAAATAATTAATAAATTAAAGGGTTATATTTTCATTCACCAGCTGAGGTTGAAGTAAGTACTACATATTTACATTATAATTCTTATATACATTTATATATTCATGAATTCAAACTATTTTTTATTGAACATACTAAATTATGTAGATATCATTGGGGGTAGCCAACTAAGATTTATATCACACAAAATATAGGCCACCATTGGTAACTAATGATATTTCATGTATGTAGTTGTTGACTATGAGAAACATCCAGCATTGGACACCTAATAATTCTTCTGGATAAGGAATTACCATGGAAGCATTTGACTGAGCTATAGCATCAGTTTTTGGGATAGTTGTAGGCTACTTATCATTTATTTTTTATAGCATGTACTGCATACTTCCATTTATACCTATTTTCCAATATTTTAAACACATTTCATATATTATAATTAGCTTTTGAGTGTTATTATAAGATTTATCTATATTTTTTATTCTTATCTCCTTCCTCTATGGTGGGTTACATGTTTAGTGTATTTTCTTTCTACATTTGGTGAGACATATATTTATATATATTGAATCAGTTATTTATCAATTATTATATTTTTCTATATGGGGTAATTAGGTAATAGTCACCCCATAATAGACACTTGGTCCATACTTATAGTAGAAATCCTTTCGTGTTGAGTGAGAGATTCTTGAGGTAATGTTTGCAACCGGGATCAGGGAACCTTTGACTGACATTCATGTATGGTACATACTAACTTGTTATTAAATGAGTTCTTTTATTATTTATATATTTTTATATAATACACATGTGATTATGAATGATTTGAAATTGGTTATAAGATATTCTTATGGGTACCTGCCCAATATTTTTGGTAAATGTGGTGATGTCTCAAATTAGAATTTATGTTCTGTATTTTTTGTATTTAAGTTCATATATTTTTGCAGTACACTGATATGCATGTAAATTGATGGTTGTTATTATTATTTATATTAACTATTTAATTTTATCCATATGATGATGATAAGGGGACCAAGAGTATTGTTAGATGAATTATCTTAGGTACCTAGAATTCATATCCCATGAATATGAAATGTTATATATAAGAATTTAATAACATGAACTGATTGTTTTCCTATGATTTTTGAGTGACTTAATGATACTTATATTATGACTATGATTTTCTTTAGATACGAATAATTGATTTCTAGTTTCAATTCCTGATGTGTATTGGAAGTCATGGGTTGGAATGGGTTCTTTAACGAATCAAGACTTATATAACTCATTAATTTATGATATTAGATAAATATTGGGTCAATTATAAATTAAATGGGTATCGATTTATGTGAGAATATGTATGGTCTATTATTCACTAGAAATGACTGCCCATTTTTATAGAATATTCATATAATTATATAAGAAAATGAAATTATAAATGTAAAATTGTGAATTATGATTCAAATGGTTTCTAGTATGTTAATATAAATTTTATAATTTACCATTATCCTACTGGAACACCTGTAATATAATCATTAACACTAAAAAAGACTTGGACTTCTATGCAGGTTGATGGTGTGTTATACCATGGGTTGTTATCCCTTATTCATTCATACTTATTTATTCTTGGGTGTATATATTTATCATTATTGTTATGAGTCATGTGTTGGGAATGTGTATACTAAATCCTCCATGATATCCTAATGTCATGCCCTAGGATGGTGGGGATGATCGTGCTCTAGACATGGGGGTCCATGAGCCATTTGCCTTACTTCAAAGTGAGCCACCTATGGAACTACATGATCTACATGATCTGGGAAATGATGATTAGCTTCATGATAATTTAATATGTCATATGTAGTACATGAAATGTATTCCATGTATTGCACCTTCAATGAAAAATCATACACATGCCATACAACAGTAACATCCTACCACCTTCTCTGGGGAAGGTGGTCCCCTAGATCGTGAGTTATGGCTGCAGACTTGCCTATCTATATTTGATCATCCGGATATGCCTTAAAATAATTGATTCAATATTTATTTACATATTCATTATGATTCAGCCATGTGGTGGTGGTATGTGATTACATAATCTTTTTATCATTATTTTATACTATAGTTTGTAATTAACATGGAATTTATGAACACTTCTTTCATTATAAAATGATTGTTAACCATGCTAGGTTGTTCATTCATTTAAAGTACGGTGTTATGTCATTCATTGAGTATTTAGTGAATTTTACTGTGTTTTGGTGAATTTTTTCACCTCTAACTGGTGATGACCATTTTCTTGCTAAATGTTATGAGGATGGGTTCATGTATTCCATTCATACATAGGTGAAATATTTAACTGACCAACATTCTCTATGATCATCAATCATGGTCTTATAACTAAGTAGATCCTGAGGGATGGTGATTGTACCAGGAATAGAGAATCAGATATGAGGCAGCCCTATAGTTCTTTTAGTATCATATAATATTCCTCTAGGTTCATTTCCTTTTTAGTGGAATTTGGAGTAACCATACTAGGAGCTCTCTTATATTCTAATAGTGTGGATAGGAGGGGATTATATATAATCAATAAGGTATATATCTCAATGGGGTATCCTGACTGTGTCCATATGGGGAATTTTTAGAGATTCTATCAGACCAATAAATCTGCTTCTAGTGGAATATGCTCTCCAGTAACTCCACTTTCAGGGGAATTTTGATTTATATTATATTAGGTGGATATTTTTAGTAGCAATATAAGGACTGGATGAGGAGGCGGTCATGGTAATGGTAGGGGGAATCTATATCAATAGTGTTATAATAGATGATATACCCAGTGTAGGGCAGTTTTCACATTAGGTTGTGGATCACATTAGTCTCATTCTTTATACTAGATACCAATGTATTAGAGTGCATCCCAAACTACAGTATGATGTAATATTCCAGTACCCTCCACTATAGAATATGCATTATTTTATATTGGTATTTTATATTCCTTCATCTGTTAATCCCTCATGGAAGATCTTGGTATATAAATTTAGTATTAATATGGTGTAATGGCCATGGATACAAATAGTTTAGTATGATTGGAGGGTATAAATTGATGCTAATACTATCCCATTGTGGTAGGTAGTTAACCATTTTTTAACAATTCTTTTATATAAATGATAGAATTATATGTCATCATTAGAACTGAATTTGTTTTATATCATCTATATTGAATAATGATATTAACACAAGGTATCATTCACCTCACCAATGGGAATCCATTATTTGAAAAAGGAAGAGTGGGATGTCATGATAATATAGTTGGACTTGAGATCCATGGTATATGTGATGTTACTTACCTTATCCATTGTCTCTTCATTGAGGATTAGAGATTAAACCTAGAATATTTTCCACTAAAAGTAGATCATTTCAGGGACTTCTTTCTTTATATTTTTTCTGGGTTACCTGCTTAAAGATAACATTTTTTTATGATTGATCTTTATAAAAGATAACCTATAGGATCTATACCTCTATATTATATGGAACCAACAATGTTATAGGAACTCAAGAGATTAATGGAGGATTTAGAGCCAAAATCTTTTATGTAGACCATCACATCATCAGGGTGTTCACCAAAGCTTTTCTCTATTAATGAAGATGGTACCCTTTTTTATACATAGGTTATTGACTATCTAACCAAATTATAGTCAAAATCAAATATCCACTCCCTAGAATCAATGCTATACATAACCATATTTTATATCCTATAGTATTTTATTAAATTTTCATCAGATCAAAAAATCATCAACTGTTATTCAGACCTTCAATCATACCTCATGACACATTCCACAGTAGGTATATACATTATGGCATAGCTAAATAGGTTATTTCACCCCAATATTATTGTTTTTATTGGTCTTTTTGAATGAAATATTGGTGTATTATCGCACTCATAGAGAACAATCTAATAACATTTTGATCATAGTTAATATAATGAGTGATAAAAATATTAATTCTAAGCTTGATAAGTCCCACATATGGATGGAAAATGTTAAATTCTTGGGTCTTTGTATCTTATAATATGATGTATCCATTAACACAAAGAAGTTCAGTATTGTGGTTTCCGACGATTATCCCAATAACATGTTTCATATACACATTTTTAGGGGATGGATAGATTTTAAAATAATTTCATATAAGATTTCATAGTATTTAATTCATTTATTAATAGTATTAAAATGATGTTGATTATGTTATCATGGTCACAAGAGTGTGATAAAGTATTTTAGCATAAATAAGAAAATCTGTTCATAACATCAATTCTAATACTGCAAGAGACTTATAGAGGCTATTAAATATCGTTTGATGCTTCCAAATTTAGACTACTTAAAATGAAGATCCAAAAGGATATAATTATTTTATAGGGAATTCAATATTTTAGGAATATTTAGGAAATTACATGATAAATGGCCATGAGCTATAAATATTGAGGGCATGGTTCACTAAGAGAGAAAACCTTATGGGGACCAACCTCTATATTGGTAATAGATAGAGAAAATATCATATATATAATGGTACTTTTTATATCTTATACAGACTTGAGAGATTATCTAATTAGAGATTCCAATTCTTCTCAGTGTTTAGTTGATAGAATCATCACCAATATGTATTGCTATATTTGATTTGATTGTTAGTGTCCTAGGATTAAACATCATATATATGGTTTTTTTACTAGGTGGTTCACCATTCATTAGTAGAATGTGGAGAACCAGTGAACATCTATAATGTTAAATCCTCTTAATGTCTATGAATGGTAATTGGAATATATTTTTATGGATTTTTTTAGTTGGATTACCATGATTGACTTAAGGTACTGATAAAATTTGGGCATTCATTGACCGAGTAATGAAATTATCCAGTTTCCTTTCAATCTATGAAAAGTTATTACTTGATGATATGTGAATATTTCGTGTTTGTCAGATTATGTTATTAAATTGGCTCCTTCAAAATATAATTTCTTTTAGATTTTATAACATCAAATCTATGTAATATAATGGGTTCCATGTAGATATGGGTACATGGTTCTTTGGAAATCAAAATTTCACCCTTAAACCAATGGTTTGTCTGAATGGAAGATATAGGTGCTAGAAGACATGCACTGAGTAGTCATCATTAATTTTAGATCTTATTGGGAGAAAGATATCACTCTCATTGAGTTTCCCTATAAAAATATATTTTCTGTGATATTTTTTATGGATTCGTTTGAGGGATTCTATGGTGGGATGTTCTGTTCAATCTTGTGCTGGGTAGAGGTAGGATAGATTGTGATACTAGCCACTTTTCTCATTTTAGAGACTTCCTATAAGGTTTAGATGAACATATAGCATATTTCTACTACTCAGTCTAGATCAGAATCATTATTTGGTCATTATCAATTAATTTTAGAGTTTCAGTTCAGGGATCATGTTTTATTTCATGTATCACCCAGTCTTGTTAATAGAAAGATATAGAGGTAAGGGAAGCTATTAGCACACTATGTTTGGTAACTTTGGATTTTGGATATCTTCGATTATGTATCCTATTAACTATTACTACATCAATGGTACCTTTCCTTGATCAATTTCTTTCTTGTCTCACTACTTACCCATTATCATTCAGACCCCTATGTAATTTTGATCCTGAGGAGGGTGTGTTATATATTGATACTTTATTTTAGGGTTATCTTATATACATAACTGAAGGGATCAACAAGGATCTTCAAAATGGTTTAGGTGATTATTGAGGAATTTTCATAACATATATCCATAACATGTGAATAAAAACAATAGGCCTCATGGTTAGAAGAAGCCATGTGACCCATCAAGAATGACCTCACAAAACCCTAAGGGGATAGACAGTGGGGTGAGTTAGGGTGTATGGTTTTCCCTAACAGTGTGCTAGGGGTTATATTCCCTTGTGGAATGTATATAGTTTTTAGCAAATGAGATTCATACAACTGAAAATATGTTCTCCTAATTTGTTCACCTAACAGTGAATGTTCCTTTCAATGGAATTTGTCATTGAATGTTTCGTTCACATTATGGTAAATGTGTGTCCAACTCATGCACCTTTATTTTTCATGGGCGAGTTGACAAAAATTCCCTTAATGAAATGTTTAACAAAACTTATTATTCTTAGCTCCTTCTAACAGAAACTATTCTCTCCACTCTCCCTCATTGAACTATCAACTACATAGTTTCTATTTTTTTGATCATGAGATCCAATATAAAGTGAAATTTTCTCATAGTTTGTCATATTGGGTAAAAATCAATAAGTACTCTATTTTTTTTAATCATTCATCTTTTTATATCCCTTGATGCACTACTTATATGCAGTATTATATGACATATTTTTAGGGGTTTTATATTCATTTAATATTTCTTTTTTTCCTAGTTAAAAATAATGCCAGTACCAGATGAGGATAGTGTTATAGCCTTATATTAGTTTCTTTAGGACTCATTTTCCCTGTTTTTAATGTTTTATAATTTTTTATTTGATTATGTTTGACAATTTCATCAAGTGTTGACTATTAAATTTATATTCATTGCTTACAATCTTCACAATCTAATTCTAAATCTTTGTTAATATATGTTATTCTTATCATTAGAGGTGACAACCTCAATGATATCCACCCTATATACAGTTTTAAATTAATTATACCCTAAATTTATGTTCTGAATTTCTTCACCACCATTAATTTTTTCAGTGACATGACCTTTATAATGATATTATATAATTAAATAAATTATATGTAGTGGGTTAAAAAGGTATGAGTATCACATGACACTCCTAATGGTCCTATTCACTATTGTTGGTGTGGTCAGACCTGATCTACCCTTGTATTCCAAAGGGAGCTCCTTGAGAACATGATGATTCTATTTATATTAAAGTATATCAATTTCAAAGGGAGAGACCCACCTTTAAACCCAATATTTGTTTATTTTTTAGATGATTTGTATGATACCATTTGATAAATACTATTTAATTAGTGGATAACATGCTTGGAAACCATATTTCTAGAGGGGTGTCCCTGTACACGAGGTACGACAGACTCCAAAATTGGCATTTGTAATTTATTATAAAAATTTACCTTGGAATCATTCCTTCTACATGTATAGAATGGTATAATAGTAGAATACATTTTTTGGACCTCTTGGATTACATAGAATGTATTATCATAAGGCCACAGGTTATTACAATGTTGGACCGACCCCTGAGGTCATGGAATCCTTGGTTATTACATGAGATCCCCTCTATCCATATAATCATAATAGAATTTATAGTTATTCATTGGATTAATTATAATTATATGCAAAACATGATGTCAGATCCAATTATACCTCATGTTAATTTCTATATAAACTAGAAAATAACTAATACAGGAAATTATTACATATTTAGAAACTCACTGATGCTGAAGCAAGTACTATATATTTACATTATTGTGTATCATTAATTTTATATACGCAATCATATACACTATTTATGATCATATAACCCTGGATGGATGTTGTAGACGCCATTGGTGGCAGCCTACTATAATTTGTAACACAAATTATCTACGACTCTATTGGTGTTAATACAAAAAATATTCCTTTACTTCAATGTTATACCTCTCATTTTTGAGTGTTAATAATAATTATTTTCCATCACTTAAATGTTATATTTGCAGTGATAGATAATCATAAATTCTTATTAGTTGTTAACTATTATTCCTTACATTAAAAATAGATACACCACCCACACATTTTTATCATCCTCCATGGTACTTAAACATGGAACTATAAGTTGGAAATTGGAGTTGAATAATGAAGTCAAAAAATAATTAACCTCTTTATCATAAGGATAATTGAGATCCATGTTAAAACACATACTATGATTGTATGGTGTATCCTGCTCCACCACACCAATATTCTCCCAATCCAGAATATACATCACTTGTTTAAACAGCCTAAAAAGGAACCCAATAATCTTTTACCTTCTGGTTGCACCAGTCCTTGAACTTCCCACACCATGAAGCCCTCTGAATTAATGGTTAAAAGGGGATTATTACTACACCACATCTACTCATGGTGGGTATTAATGTAAAGAAATAATTATTACCATGACTCAAAATATTTTATTCACACACTTTATGGTGTAAAATTCCTTGGATAATGAAACCATGTTTGGAAATAAAACCCATCCTATACTCACTTGGAAACCTCTCTCTTTTTCACATTACCACCATGTCATTTTTAAATAGTGGTGGTGGTGAGGGGTTATGTTATGTGTATAGTATTTGAATCGTTCTATTAAATTATTTAAAAACATGACGTCTTGCACCTGATGGTTGTACATTGATGGATAATGGTAATGATGATATTGTGTTGTCATATATTGTTGAAATTTCATTAAAATGTATCGTTATAGACTAGTGGTTTATGTCTCTACCATCATTGTTTATTATAGTAATGGATATTTTGTGGGTAATATAATCACGATCAATGAATATAGAGAATCTATTGAATTAGTTAATACATTTTTATAAGCATATCTAATCAATATAAAATATCCATTCCAAAATTTATATTCCTGTAAACATAAACATAAAAAATGAAAACATGATACAATTATTTGTATTAATTAATAACCAAAAAATTAGTTGTTTAAAATTATATAATAAACTATTTATCATTGAATAGACAAAATAATGATTTAAAATTTCCAATCATGATGTGGTGGATTTAGTTATAATAATATATCTCGTTGGTAGTCACTAATCACACTCAACCTTATTCTTATGGTTACGATGTTTGTTTAGGCCAATCATCATTATCATCCTTGGATATAGGATACTAACATAGATAATCTCCATTATTCAATAATTGTTGAATTAGACCATTATTTTTGTTTCGCGAGGCATGTTTTAACCCCCATAATGTTATATAGACACTTCATTTTACTATGTTTGTTTGTTCATTGATATCCACCTCTTACAAATGTGAATATTTTTAATACCCCCTTAGGATAATTTGATTAATTTTTTATCCCTGATTTTTGACCAATATGTGGTTAAATATTTATTTCATAAACAACTTCACTGCATAGATTTTCATGACTCTCTATCCATCACTTCATTGGTTCAATAGGCATTTCATGATTATATTTTTACTCATATTTCACTATAGTTTGTTTATAATAATGAATTTATAGCTCATTACATCAATCATTCTAATGGAATGATCATTAATACTATAAATATTTTGTCCCTCAAACCCATTTTTAACACAATTCATCATTTTTACCACATTAACTAAAACAAAAAAGTGTTATAATTGATAAATTGTAATCATATTAATAAATAATTACACTTTTACAACATCTTGTTATCCTATAGATAATTTAATTGCACCCATAACAATCATAGTTTAACCGCGGTTTATTTATGTTGGCTAATCTTATAAATCTCAATATAATGACTCAAATAACATGCAAAAAAATTATTCATAGATTTTAATAGGTGAATATGATCTAAAAAATGACACCCCATGGATTTTGAAACTAGAAGTTTAGATGTTCCTTTTTGTGCATTCAGTGACCATTAAGTTAATTAACAATCATCCCATTTAATGTTTATTACCCCAAGGTTCTTCTATGCCAAATACTATAACCAATATTATATTCTCTATGGGGATTTAATTTAATGGAAAACACCATTGTCAAAAATTTACAAAATCATCCTGATGATTTACAATTGTTAAACTTATTTAAAATGAATTAACTAGATCTGAGAATACTAACATATAAGTATTACTTGACTATTATCTGATATCAACAATAGGAATATAGTATATCAACACATTTTATTTTATACTTTTACACATATATTTCAATTAAATATGAATCATGTGTATATAAGTATAGTATTTTTATAAAAATAAGTATACAAAAATATCATTTTATATGTAAAACACCATTATTATTTACAAGTACACAATGTGCTCATAAATCCCATAGATCATAAAACATTGAATATGAAAATAACAAAGATAACATTTTAATCATTTTTTAAATATTTTTAAATTATTTATTCAGTAGAAATTTATCAATTTGAGTTATTTTCTACAGTATGATATTTACGGTTTGTTTTCATATTAAATGTGAAAAGTGATTATTTCTGAAATTATAATAGATTTTAATCTAAATGGTAGTTTGGGAATAAAAATTAAAATATTATTCTAATATAAGCGATTCCTTTTCAGGATTCCACCTTTTATGTTATTAAACTTCTTATGATGGACCAGGATTTGATTAGAACATATAGAGGCTTGAAAAATATCCATCATGTTGAAAAACTATCATGTCTGATGATATTCACCCCACAACTATAACTCAATCATAACTTAGGCTACACACTTCCAATTTATGTTATACTACCTAGAATCAAATGAGGAAACTTATCTGTGTTTCTATTCTGCATTTTATGGAGGTATTAAATCATTAATGTGACCGTAAAATGAAATACATTCTTGGAAATTTTTTTAATTCACGTAAAAAAAATCATAGTCAATATATTTTCAATAACATCCAATATAAAGATCCAATTAATTTAAAATTTGTTGGGCAGATAGTAATGTAAATTTATAACAACCTATAAGAAGTAATATTGTAGTGATTCAAAGACATGGTTGATGAAACAAATGCCAACTTTCCAAAAATAGATTTCGAAGGGAAATCTACTACAACAATATCATTTCTACATATATTTTTTATATTTTTTATTTAACACATAATTATTCTTTTCAATGTAATTCTAATTTAGTTTTATTTATATACAATGTCTTTATTTAAATTTTTTATTTATTATTTCTTTCATTAAAAATATTTTTTCATATTCGGATATTAATTTCATCCCATTCATTGTCTAAATATGATGTTCATATCCACATTGATCTATAATACTCATGATCATGATTAAATAAACCATGGATTATATTGGGTGTGTAATCATGTGGTTGAACCCAAGGTCATGTTTTTTAATCATCATTGATTTATTTCTATTTATAATTTATATTTTGAGTAATACTCAATGTGGACGACTAATTTTTAGATTCTTAATCTCCTACTATTTTCCATCGATTGGGGAGGTCGATAGAGGGTGTGATTGGAGAACGCTATGTACACTTTTCATTCATAACTGGTGTATATTTTGGTTTGAAAAAAATTCTATTTTTTCCGTTCACTATGTAGATTTGGGATTGGTCAATAAAGGTGCTCAATAAAAATTATCTTTGGAGAACATCCCTTCATCTGTAATTTAATTATGTTTATCATTAAATGGTAATTTTTAATTGAATGTTATTTTCATCTTAATTATTCAATTCGTTTATTCTTTTCAAAATACATTTTATTCATAATACATAAAGAAAGAATAATAATTATTCCATAAATGAATTTTATTAAGAAGGTGTACATATTGATAAATCCACCCATATGTGATGATAATGATCAACCACTATGCTGTTGAAATAATACATAAAAATTATCATTTTCCATTCCCTAAAATTGGTGTCAATTTTATTGTCTCATATTTTCCATGAAATATTTTTTATTATTATATGGAACTATTAGGACTACAACCTTTGTGATGTAGAGAGATTCGGAGACCCGGAGTGCTCAAAATAAATGTTTGAAATAAATTAAAATCCAACATGGTGTATTGTAGTAGTTATCACAAAATAGTGTAATATCTTCATAATTGGTTCCCAGATAAAAATTTTGAGGGAACAATTGCATTTATAGAAGAGAGTTTACCTTAGGAGAGGCATAACATTGACCATCACAGGTCGTATGTAAAAGATAGTTTTTGGACATTTAAATAATAAAATAAAATAAATATTTATTTTATTTAACCATTACACCAATACATCGGTAGATGACTATATGCATATTTTATAATAGATTCATAGGGTTAGAGGCATAACATTGAAACACTCTTGTTCTTTAGACAGGATCCACCGCATGGTGAATTCATGAAAAATGATGTTGAATAATCAAATTGTGGATCATGGCAGGGTAAGGTTGGGGGATCCCATCGATGATGGAACAAAACCCAAACATTGTCGATGGTTAATCCATGACTTAAGGTACTGGTCTGTTTTTTTATTTTTCTATCATTGTTCATCATTTAATCGATGAACATGTATCAACCCATGAATGGGTTGACCAACAAATCATTTGTTCTTATGGGATGGAATTTTAATAGGTTCCTTTTGGGGGATTTATTCGATTAAGGATTTTATTTATATTTCATTTGGTCTATTTGATCTTTCTAATAGGGGAAGATCAATTCCTTGATGAACAACATTGGAGGTTCAATTATTCATTTTTTATTTGGATTTCTTTTCCCCCTTTAACCTATCGTACTCTAAGTGCTTTGTGGGCTTAATAAAAATGGATCGTTTCATGCCTGTCTTGAAATTTAACGATCCCAAATTGTTGATCTGACATCGTGAAGACCCAAAATAAGTGATAAAATGGGGGAGATGGATGAATCAACATGGTTTGGATGAAATCATTCATTGAAAATTCATCGATTGAATGATCAAAACTCAATTTTGGAGCCGATCAAATATCTGAAACCAACTAATTCATTTTTACCCTGATGGGGTGACTCTGGATCTTCATTTTATAGGATATTGAATAATAATATCAATTTATCGATGACCACTGAGGCATGCAAAGATACAACATGAATTTTTAGAAAGTTCCAAAGAACACAACGTGTTATCTGAAGAACATGGTGGGTGGGGCCTACTCTATTGTAGCTAGGGATTCGTGATGCAAAAAATCAATGGCACGACATGTGACCATTATAACATGTACTATGGGTACCTACACATGACTCTGGGTGTTCCATAGAATATATAAAGACACATGGTAGAGTACACACTATATACTACACCATACTAGTAGACTAAGCTGATTATGCAGGTTACCCAATGTACCTGTACATGGGTTGTCATACACTGGTTGAACCCATGTATGTGACCTTTGGTGGAATACACATAAGAGTCCCATGATAATTGGACATGGTGTGTGACCTACACAACAGGCCATGTATATGCTTTCAACAAGACATATCTTCTAACATGGGCTATTGTACATGGAAAGTACCATGGATCATAGGGAACAACATGTAACAATTTATACACCACATGTATTTTTCTTTCCATGTAATGATCTTATTGTCAATTGTTCCTGGGATAGGTTTCATTTGGGAAAGAACCCCTTTTCTCACTTCCCTAGAATTCATGAAAATTTCCACCCAAAAATGTATTATAATATTTGATGAACTATTATGGATAGAGTTGGAATCCCTCTAAGAGTCCCTATGTGATATCCTTTAACCATTCTTGACCACAGGTAGAGTTAGGAATCGACAAGGCCAATCTACAAGGCACTGATACCCATCATAAAAGGTAAATCCATATGTGTCATGGTATCCTCCATGCCCATGGCGTTTATCATAATCTATGTATCGTGACATTTACCCACTCAAGAGTTAGTTCTCCCAAAATGAGTTTACCCATTCTATCTTAAGAGATATTAGTGAATTTCATTTACATGAAACATTCCAATGAATGTACATCTTGAACATACATCATCAGAGCTAGCTGAATCACGGAGTGTCTTATCTCGGATGAATATTTCATGAAATCATTGAATAAATCCCTATAATTGGCATGCGATCACCATGAAATAAATATAGACTACTGGTCTAGTATTATAATATATTTGGATATATGCTTCTCTTTCTGTCTGATCTAAAGTCATATACTATGTAGGGATGTCAATACCTTTACATTGTATTTTTCATAGTGGTTTTTGAGGTCCTCTACTAAGTATTTTAATACTCACCCATGCATGTGCTTTTCAAGAATGTTTTTTCTATTGTACAGAAGATTCGCCTTTTACGATGTCATGGGAGGACCCAAACCAGATCGAGCATTGTAAGAATCCATTCCGGCTGAGATGTTCCTGTGTCTTTGACCATCAGTCGCATTACCTACCATCCATTCATTCAGGATGGACTCTGACTCATTTATTTTGGTGGGATTATATTTCGTCTGAGTTTACTTTTTTCATATTACATTCTATTAAAATATGTTGGTTGGGTTTAATTGTATGCATGCGCTTTATTATTGAGTTTTTTTATATTTCAGCATTTGGTGCTTGGATTTGTGTGTGTGTGGTTGTGTTTCTAGGTACATAGTGAATGCATCCTATGTTTTTAATATTACTAGCTTGTGCATGTTAGCAGCCCATGGCATATTGGAGGTAGGCATGGTGATTCATGGCGTGGGACCCACAAGAACGAGTTCTGATGGGGTGATATCATAGTGGGGTCAGTTCTACCTTAGGACCAAGAGTTTATGATATTGGTTTTGGAAAACAATGATAACTATTTCGAGCTCATTGTTTAGGTCCGAGACTCTAGTGTTATTTTAGGAGGCCAACGTATCTATACAATAGGATGCTGATAACCTACTTTTTGTCTCGTTACATAAAAACTCTAGTTGGAGGGGAAACAAAAAATTGTATATAAATTATATATAAATGGGATGTATTTTCCATTTCCTTTAGTGTGAGCTATATAGATATACTCTTTGACCATGGTACATCATGTTTTCATGTATGATGCCTCCTCAATGCATACCCTCTATGATACAATAGCACAATCATGATGATGATCCCCTCAATTACGAGGCTTCAATTCAGGGGCCATACCTACAAGAATTATCTCAATTTTGTGTACATTCAAAAGCACCACCTGTGGAGCATCAAATGGTAACTGCTGTACCATATGATGAGAAGCACTGCATGAGCATGCCCCATGAGTTTAAGAGACAGATACACCACATTTTTTGAGGATACCTTGACCCTCATCCGGTTGTGTACTCCCATGAGGCGGTGACCAAATATTTTTTTCCCATGAGGACACCTGTGACCATATGGTGAGTCTTGGAGTGAGCCTTCTTCAGGGGTTGGTGAGATGACGGTTTTGTTTGACCATTAATAATAATGATTAGGAGACTCATTCGTGGATAGAGTTTAGGTGACTCCTTAGGGAGGAGTTCTATCTGGTTACGATAAGTGAAATGTGCATCCAAGAGATCGATCTTCTCGAGTAAGAATGTATGAAAATTATTAACTATTCATTGAGGTCACCAACCTCAACATGTAATCAATGGATATGGTCAGGGTTCTTTCCTTTCGATCATATACCTTCAAGAGAGGTCTCCAATGGGACATATGATATATTTTCATTCTTCTATGAATTTAGAATTATGCTTGAGTTATTGAGTGAGTCGTAGTGATCAAGATCTTATTGGATGAACAAAGACATCCAGTGATGGTGAGCAGTTGGAAAACATGTACAGAGACCTCGGAAGTGCGGAGACAATGTCAGAAATAGGTATTGGGATGTCAGTGATGTCACATGAGGTCCCAGGACAAGGGAACAACAGAATAAGTCTCTCATGATGGGTCTAGTCAGCCTAGAGAGTGGCGATGCTACTCATGAGATGGTAGAGGACATCACCCAGGAGACTATCTAACACATCAATGAGATGACTGAGATTAGATGGAAAGACCACTGAGGTAGATTTGATGAGTGGATCAGGAAGACCCACTTGGTGGTTGGATCAATAGAGGAGCTAGGATATCTATAATAGATAGCCAAGGGTTTTACCAAATTCCACCACCACCCTTAGGAGTTCCACATCTAGCTCAAAGAGTTGGAAGAAAGGTTTGGGGATAGCTACATGTTGTCTAGAAGTATGACTGAGGGACTCCATGGATGATTAGAGGTATGATCTGTGTCATTTCAACAACATACTATAATCTTATAGACATAAGATCCATTCATTCTTTACGTGACACATGCCTTGTATGAATCCTTAAGATTTTGTGAAGATTTAGAGTTGAAAATTACATTTGGAAAAATCTATGGGAGCCTAATCGAAGACCACACATATTTTCCAATAATTTTATCATACCCTTGGTGGAAATGGTTTCATATGGAACCTCTTGGTTGTGGCTTCATGGTCTAATGATGTCACTCTTTGTATAGATTGGTAATCATAGAACCTTTCCCAAATTGAATTCTTTTGGTGAAGTTTGTGTTCTGTCTATCATGATGGAATGAGGTTTTACTTTGTTGATGACAATGAATATCAGATAAAATATATTTGAATCATTCATTTGAGGGTGTATCCAATCGGTCTTGAGTTTTCTAACCTTACACCCAGAGTAGTAGATGTTATGAGATTTCAGTTTATAGTAGTAGTGGTGGAGTATGCGGATGTCTTTACAGAAGATGTTACTAGATTACCTCTCCACCAGGGGATCGACATTAACATAAACATATAGCTAGGCACAACACTAATATCCTTATTGATGTATCGGATGGCTCCTACAGAGATGTGTGAGCGGAGAGTGTATTTGAAATATTTGCAGCGGAATGGATTCATAAGACCCAGTGTTTCACCTTAGGAAACCCCAAATTTGTTTTCAAAAAATTCACATAGAGTTTGGGGTTGTGCATTAACTATGGGCACCTAACCTAGGTAATGTTGAAGAATAGGTCTCCACTATAGAGTATTGATGACATCTATGATAATCTAAAAGCGGAACGATGGTTCTCATGTGTTGTTCATCGATCAGGTTATCACTTGATGTGTGTACCTGAAGAGGATATACAGAAAACATCTTCCAGATGTCTCTATTGTCACTACGTGTATTTGGTGATTCCCTTCCATGTATTGAATGCCCCTGTAGTTTACATGGGACTCATGAACCAGATCTTCTAGTAGTAATTAGACTGATTTTCATTGGTCTCCACCAAAGATATCCTTCTGTACTCGTAGTCAGGGGAGGGTCACATGAGACACATGCAGATGGATTTACACATACTTCAAGATAACCAAATTTATTTGAAGCTCTCATAGTTCCAGTTCTGGATTCAGTTGGCCAACATTCCAAGTTATGTCATATCACTAGATGGTGAAGCTATGGACTAAGAAAAAATGGAGGCAGTTTTTGGCATGGGAGACACCTCGGTGTGTGACATAGGTGTGATGCTTCCATGGGTTCGTAGGTTGTTAGTGAAGATTCATTTTATATTCTTCTTGGATATAACCATTGATGTCATCTTTGAACTGTAAGGGGAATCCCTTCATATGGAAGGGTAAGTTACAAAATTCATTATAGTAGTTAAATAAGAGTTTTACGAGTAACCTAGTCTTTATATTGGTGGAGGGGGTTATTTTCTATGTAGTTTTCTATGATTCGTCATGTATTGGGATTGGCTGTGTCCAGATGCAAAAATAGATGGTGATTGCTTATCATCTGCACCAGCTAAGACTGCACCAGAAAAATTATGTGACCTGTAATCTAAAGTTGGTAGTTGTAGTATTCATGTTGAATATAAGGTGACACAACCATATCTAATAGATATTTATTAACTACTCTAACCACAGGATCCTGAAGTATGTCATCTCATAGATAGATCTAAATCTAAGAAATAGGTGTTGGTAAATGTTCATCTGAGACAATAACATCAAAAACATCTATATTCCTGGGAAGTTGAATAAGGTGATTGATTCTCATTTGTTGAGATCAAGTTAATAGATGTCGAGAGAGATGATAAAACAATTGGCCTTATAAATGTTATCCTTTGTGGATGGAGAGGATGCAACAGATCTTTCATTGATGGTTTTTACCCCTCCACTTTTGCAGCAAGTTTGGGAGGCACATCAAGGTGATATTTACTTTGAGGCATTAGGTGCTCAGCTATCCACATAACATATTCTTGATGGATATTTTGAAGGTGGGGAGAATGTAATTTTTTTCATAGGAAGAACTATTGTTCAAGTGGGGTTTCATGAGGAGGTTCTAAGGGAGATTCAAACTTCCCCCTTATGGTATATCCTCAAGTGGAAAAAATGTACCCTGACCTTCGGCCTTAGTTTTGGTGGGCATGTATAAAGAAAGAAGTGGTAGTGTTTGCTTCACGATGAATTACATTCCAGTGGGTGGAGGTTAATACCCAAGTTCCATTGGGGTTAGCTCACCAACTACTGGTGCCTTAGTGGAAGTGGGATGGGATATCAATAGACATTGTCACAAGCCTTCTGCAAACATCAAGGGGAAATGATTACATATGTGTGATCGCTGAATGACTCACCATGTCGGCCGAATTTATAGCCATTAGGGAACAATTTTATTTAAGGACCTTGGGATGCCTCTAAGTGAAAAATGTATTTCGACATCATAGCTTTGCTTCGACAATAGTCTCAGTTTGTGATTCTCATTTCACATCCCAATTGTGGAAGGGAATGTACGAGGCATTTGGGCCTTAGCTACTCTTAAGCATTGTGTTCCATCATATAAAGATTGTCAAATAGAGATGACCATTCTGGTTTTGAAAGATATGATTCTGGTTTCTATCATGGATATTTGTCATATTTGGGAGGACCCCCTACCAATGATGGTGTTTGCGTAAAAAAACATCTACCACTCCACCATCAGTATGGAACTGTTTGAGGATTTATATAGGATACCATGCCTATAACCACACTACTAGACCATCCATGGAGAGTCATCACTCTTTTTTATAGAGCTGGTATGAGCTACCACCAAGAATCTAGAGTTCATCTAGGATCAGATGAAGACTGTATAGAGTTGGCAGAAGTCCTGTCCTGACAAACAGAAGATACTACTAGGGTTTTAGGAGGGAGACCATGTCTTCATAATAGTCTCACATTGACTAGGGTTACAACGATCTACTCAGGGTGGAATGTATTCTCTAAGGTTTATTGGACCATTCCAGATACTACATGGAATTGGTGAGGTGGCGTACAACTTAGCTCTATTACCATAGTTACATTTGGTACATGATGTCTTCCATGTGTTTCATGTCACGCCCCCTCCGCACACAGTGTACCCCTCCTAGGCCGGTAATGTGAGAAGGGAGATAATGTCCCCCGAGTCTCGCTTCTAGTAGGCACAGGGTCGGTAACTAGCACCGAGGGTATAGTAACACAAAAAATGTGAGGCATTACCCTCTAAGAGAACACATGCGGAAGAGAGAGATAAGATAAACACCAACCAACTCCAACATAGACTGAAATATAAACTAAAACCCAAGTACACATATGAAATGACATGAAGAGGTACTACAACTGAAAGGGGAAAACTACAAGTACTCAAAAGAAATTAAAAAAACAGCAACCACAAGCCCAAATAGCTCATGCAACCAAAATCTAGTAGAAACCAGCTTGATCTCCAACCTACTCCAAGTTACCAAAAAAATAGTATATATAAACATAGGGTGATTGTAACCATATACTCGGTAGGATCCTCCCCAAAGCCTCTCGTGCAATGTAAAGAAAGCATGATAAAGCACAGTGAACGAAAAGTTAAACTAACTCATCCCCTAAATAGGTATACTATGTTCCAAACCTTACCATGGATACTATCACCAAGTAATGCATACAAGAATATATCATATAATAAAGAATATCAAGGGTTCCCCACTACTACTTCCCCACTGGTTTTCCACTTTACCCCAATGACATACATCCTATGCATCTTTCTCCAAAGGCATGCACATATATACCTGGGCTAAACTCCACAATCTGCACCACGTGCACCACAAAGTCTTTCCCACAAACAACTGGGCTAAGCACCACACCATCCTCACAAACAAAATATTAGGGTAGTTTCCGGGAGCCACCACAGCTCACATAATGTGTATCATACATTGGGTATTATAGCTCAAGCCGTCAAATCCCATACGTCGAGTAAGGATCCTCAATCCATCACATCTTATACATGTTACACCTATAGCAGTCCATAGGATACTATATCCAGAATATATGTGAGTGAATAACCACAAGACATTACAGCACTCTACACACATATATGGGAAAACCTACCACTGTTCCTACCATCACAAGTATCCACCAAGAAAAGAGAGTTGGGTCAAACGGGGTAGTCATCCATTCATCCTCCCATAGGAATGTTAGGGGAAACACCCCCCAGGGCTCAGAATCCCCGGGGTGTTATTTTCCCTTTCCGAAAAGTTGGATTAGCGTATAGTAACACAAAAAGTATGGGATATGTTATATCTCACATCCAAACTATCAAAATTACCTAGTCTTAGAAACAACTGCAGCTAACCTCTCTCAGACTCCGAGCTGCTACTTCTAAGACTGGTATCCTATAATCACACAACAATTTAAAGATCATTATTAGATTACTTCATTCTTGTTTTATCAGTTCCACAGTACATTAATTATTTTTTTAAACATTAATTAGCCTTGAAAAATTCCACATTAAATTTCTTTAGCGTCACACCTAAAGTCAATTGTTCCATCAAAAGATTACTACCTCATCATTATGTTTCAGCGAACACCAACCCCATGGGTTAACAAAATTTATTCAGATAATCATTTCAGAATTACATCCCATATTCCCAGGTATTCTACAAAATCATTCTATGCTACTAAAAAAAGGGGGCACAACATAGTGAGTAGATGTACTACCCTTTGAGTCTTTTCCCCCTATATCAAGAGCATATACCCATTATCCTTTGAGAATCTAGACACTGAAAGCAAGTGGCATACCCTGCGCGTCTTCGCCGCATTCTGATGAATGGTAAGCAAGACCCAGTGCCTTGATCATTGGGGAAAAGTAAATCAGATAAACATTCAATCAAGTCAACAAACATCCAAAAAACACATCCATCCCATTACACCATCACTTGTGTCCTTCCCGATACGCATATGCATAAACCGATGCATCTTGCCACTCTAGGAATCATCCGCTACCACAACCACAAGGCATCCCTACCTCCACATATCACAACACCCCTCCAAGGCCACATCGCATCACAAGCATCAAGAAATCAAACATCATATTAAATGGGATCTTGGACCATTAACAAGGCATCCATCCTTCATACATAATGAGAACTCATGGCTCTAAAGAACAAGAAACTCGTCGTTATGAACAAGAGGGTAACTAGAAACCCTACCAGGTGTTATCTTTTATCAACCAACTAGTTCTTTAATCCCTATTGAATTAAAAGATTCAATTCGTAGGTTACAATTCTGGGAATACTATTTAGTAAGATATCACAAAAGATTTAACATGCTTACTATGCCAATTTTATTGACATAAAATTAGAACAACTACAACAACGACAACTACCAGATTCATTTACATGCCTCTTTATCATTAGCCAATTAATTATCAATTAATTTCATATTTAAGTTCATTATCAATTTCCATAAAGTACGAACAACTAATAAAATCAAGCATATATATCACTCTATATAGAAAAACATGAGGAAAACCATTATCACAGAACAAAGAAACAACATACGATCAAACCTATTCATTTAATCTGGTTTAAGTATTTAATTAGGTCAATTTCATTGTGATCCAAAGGGATAAATCTTGCTAACTCTACGATTTCACAGAAACAATTAGTGAAGCCATGAATCCCCTACCTTGAAGAGTTATTGACATTTTTTATGCACACAACAGGTCATGATCCTCCTCTCACGACAACTGCATCCACCCGAAGATTCCACGGTACATCCACACCAACCATACCCCAAGAAAACCCCATTAAAATAATGGATATTACATGCCATAAGACAAAAAGGAGAAACATGGGAATATGATCCCAAAGGAACGACGATAATAACATAACTTATATCGAAGATTGATAGATACAGCTTGGTTGCATCAAAACTGAGCTGAACTAATCTGAGGAGTGAAGTTCAATTGTGCAACTCCTAAGGGAAGGATTGAAAGGTTCTAGCATCTCATAACCGAGAAAAAAAGAGGAAGAACAAGGGAGGATGAATTCTTGTACCTTTTAAAAATTCAATGGTGCGACGGTCTAAGAAACACTTCTTCCCCATTAAATGTGGATCACATTAACCCACATGGTTTGACAAAGTAAACACATGCCACGCTATAGGAATAATTAATATAGGATTTATAGTCTTTGAATCATCAGTCTTAATTTAAGGGTTGCAACGTCATAGATGGTTCTCCATTCCGACACCGTATGAAAGAGATATATTGAATAAAAGATCCTGTAATAATAATATTATTATTATTTTTGCGTGTTTCATGGACCTGAACCACGATCCATAATTTAATTTTCCAAATTAGACTTGAATCGATCGAATTAATGACAGGATCACATCTCCACAGATGAGAAGTCAATCGGACGTTGCACGCGAGAGTTATGGTTGGTCAAACATTTAATAATAATATTAAATCTATTATTTTCCGAGCGCTTCGGGTACTCGATCCTAAAACACAAAAAAGGAATCCAATATTGGACTTGAAATGTTCATCTCGGAATCTGGGTCTCCCTGCCGCAGACGATTCGTGAAACCGTGGTCGCACGAATAAGTTACAGTCGAAAAAGTGTTTTATCAACAAAAACAAAAACATGATTATTATATTATTATTTTTTATTGATTTATTTCAAATACCCAAAGCCACGCACCACTCTCTCTCCAATTTTGTGAACCTCACTCCCTTTCTCCTTTTCTCCATGTCCAACATGCCCCATCACTTCCTAGATTGATTTATTTAATTTATTTTAACTTATTTATCTCATTCACTTTTCTCACTCCAATCTAATTCTTCATTCTCGATTTCTTCTCCCAATTAATGCCTAACTCCATTTCTCACTTCAATTTTATTATTAATAAAATTAATAATAATAACACCCGTTATTATGGAAACACCCTACTTTATGGAAACAAAAACATTATGGAAATATCTAAATTAATGGAAACTCTCTATATTATGAAAACTCTCTATTTATTACACACCACAATCCTCCATTACAATTAATATTTAATAGTAATAAATCCTCGTTTAATTTCATTAATGGGCCACCATCATTATCATTAATAATTATTATTATTATTGATGCTCATTATTATCTTATAATTACTCCCTCTCTCAAATAACATGATATTCACGCACGGTTTGGGAACACATTCCATTCTTCATTATAGTTTTATTATTATTATTTTTATAATATATTAAATGAATATTATTATAATTATTTTAAAAATCCAAAATGCAAGTTGTATTCAGCCATAAGGGGTTGTGCCCCATGCATTTCATTCCTTTATAATTTATTACATGCACCTCATTTATTATAGTTTATTCCTTTATAATTTAATCCTCGCGGCTCCCCTAATTGAATTAAATAAATTTAATTTTATTTCTTTTATTTCACAATGATTAAATTAAAACCATTTAATCTAATTAACACCAACTATTTTCATGCCAACCTTATCAATTATTATTATCAAAAAAGTTATTATTATAACACGCGTCGTTTTTGACCACTTAAAATTTTTACAAAATAATAGAATGGATAGGTCTGTGCCATTATATCAGATATCTCTCAAAACATTCTCGTCCTCTAGAACAAAAAAACAACCCATAAAAAGGGGAATGGTCCGAACAACCACCCCGAAGGAAACCTCTCAGGGATCTCATCATTATATAAATCCAACCACTATTATAATTATATGAGTCAGGCAATTCCTCCCCCCATGTCGAGATATTATCCCCTTTAGGTGGCACTGGCTCTCCAGCATGGGTTTAATCGCATCCACATTAATGCATCTCGATTAGGGATTAGGTCCTCCCACCCCCATAATTTAGGATTTCTCATACACAAATTACCTCCAACCCTTCAAAAAACAAGCAACATGCTACCTCAACACTTGGATTGGGGATTTCCTTCTCCCATGTCAAGATGTAATGCTGACAGTTCTTCCATTACTCTCCAGGAATCACCGGATTCACGCACAACATCACTACTTGACTTTTGGCTCTGTGCATCAGTTACAATATTCCCTTTTTCCAGGTGTATATGATATTTTGAAGTCATATTCCTATAAGAACTCCATCCACCAACGTTATCATAAGTTAATGTCACAATGATAGAAAAAATACCTCAAACTCTAATGATCAGTGAAAACCACAAAGTGTTCACCAATGAGTTATTGTCTCCCCAAATTCAGATCATACACCATAGCTCCCAACTCAATATCATGGGTGGATTAGTTGCGTTCATGGAGATTAAAATACCAAGACCCATAAGAAACAACTAACCTCTTCTACATGAGAACACAACCTTGACCAGATGTGAAGCATCATAGAAAACATCATACTGGACTCCCTCAGCTGGAAGGACAATAACTTGAGCACTTACTAACTTCTCCTTTAAATACTCAAATGATGCCTGACACTGATCATTCCATATGAATGTCATATCCTTCCTAGTAAAAGTTGTTAGAAGAGCCACAACTATTGATAAATTAGTTATGAACCTCCTGTAGTAGCCTGCAATACCAAAGGAACAGCACACCTATGAAATTGTCTTGGGGGCTTCCCAAGACACAACTGCTTCTATATTCGATGGATCCTCTGTTACTCCATTTTGGGAAACAAAATTCCCCATGAAACGGACCTATTGAGACCAAAAAACACACTTTGACAACTTCCCAAATAGATGATGTTTATTAAGAACTCCCAAAACAGTATATAGATGCTCTCCATGCTCCACTTCAGATGTAGAGTACACAAGGATGTCGTCGATGAAAACCACCACAATCTTGTCTAGGAACTCATGAAACACAAAATTCCTCAATCACATGAACACAGATGGAGAATTACTCATGATGAATATAATTACAAAGAACTCATAATTCCCATGATGAAAACATAAAGCAGTCTTTTAGATATCCCCATCCTTTACACGCATACGATGATATCCTGTCAACAAGCCGATTTTTGAAAAGCATTTTGCACCCTTCAGTTGATCAAATAAATCATAAATCTGCATAAGAGGATTGTGATTCATTATTTTCACTTTGTATAAGTGATGATAATCGACACACAACCGCAAACTGCAGTTAACCTTATTCATGAACAAAACTGGTGCACCCCACGGTGACACACTTGGCCAAACAAAACCACACTGTAACAGACCATCAAACTACATACATAGATATCGTAACTCAGAAGGGGCCATCCTATAAGGAGGAATAGATATAGGAGACTCTCCTGGCTATATTTCAATCCCAAACACGATCTCTCATCAAGGGGGTAATGATACAACCTCTTCTCGAAAGACATCAGGGTACTCCTATACGACCCTAGGAAACGTCATCTTCTGAACCTCTGAAGAAATCAGCATCATGTCAGCCATCATGGACGATAAAGATGGAATGCATCTCTGACCCATCCGAGGATCTCCCACACCAACAAAAACCATGTTCTCTCCATCCACACTAAGGAAAACAACCTTCTTCTTGAAGCAATCCACGATATACTATACCGAATACAAAAAATCCATGCTGAGGATGACATCATATGGTTGTATTCATAAAAATACGAATACTCCCCAAGAGCGGTGTTGCCCCAATAATATCTCAAAATATCTACATACTTGAAACAAGTCATCTCGACCTCCAACTAGCGTAGTCAACACCATGGGAACTAGAAGCCTCTCTACCTCAAGTCCCAAAACATGGACAATGTTAGGTGATACGAAGGAGTGTGTCTCTACTGAATCAAAAAAGGCATACACCAAGGTAGAAAACAACCAATGGGTACCTCAAATGATGTCTGGATCACCTAGAGCTGGCAACGCTAGAGTATGAAGCTGACCACGACCTCCTCCATGGACTCTCTTACCCCGATGACGACCACCACAATGGTCGCGCTCTGGTCTCTAAGGATGAGGAACGTCATGGGGATGTCCTCTACCTGCCCCATCTACCCACTAATGATCTAAAGTTGGTGCAATTGGCTGATGTTGCCTTGGCTGTAAATGCCTCAATGGAGAAACCTGGAGCGTAGCGCCCGATGCATGATGACTGTTCTGAATGGTAGGGCACTCCCACTACTAATGGCCATGACCACCACAAGAAAAACAAGTGCATGATCCCTTTGCATAGGCCTGAGAGTTGCTGCCTCCTGAGAAATGAGATGTGAAGGGTTGGGACCTACCCCTGGCTAAACAGAAAATCATCTGCGTGAAAACAGGGAACCCCGGACCACAGTTTTGCATTGTAAGGGATCATGAAGATCCCCCTCTCGTGATGATCCGGTCCTGGACAAAGTCCTCTCGACAACGTCTACCCTCACCAGCACTTCAAGATATGTCTTCAGCATAAATGGGGTAACCTAATGCTGTATCTTTGGTTGTGAAGCCTCCTCAAGATGCCTCACCATGGCATCCTCATCTGATAATAGGTCTGAATCATATAGTATGTGGTTCCTAAAATAGATTCCAAACTCTCGATCACTGGAGATCCCCTGTCAAAGGGTAAGAAGCTTGTGGTGACTGGACACCATTGCAGTCGAGGAAAGAATCTTGACTCTGAACTTGTCTTGAAACTCCTCCCATGAGATCGCTAGCTCCTCACGATCCCCGAGGAACAAGAACCACCACTACCATGCTTCTCCATGCAGCATTGTCACAACCAAGGACACCTTGTGTTCTTTACGAGTACGAATCAAACTGAATCTGATCTCAACCTCCTACATCCAGTCTTTCGTGACTGCATCTGAAACGAAGCCCTTGTACTTCTGCAGACTCTGGCTATGAAACTCCTGGAGTGTCCTCCTCCAGCCAGTCTTCCGTGAATATATAGAAGTTTAAATGGTCTTAATTATGAATATTTTCATTGTGAGAGGACCATTCAATAGATAAAATTTAATAAATAATCATTTAGATTAATTTGGCTGTTTTTGATCACCAAGAAACATGTAATGTTTAATTAATTAATTCTATTTATTTAATATAGTTACTTACCATATAAGAAGTTTTTTTAAAAAACATATTACATTTTTTAAACCATTAAAATTATTTAATGTCAAAACTTAGAGGTATATATAAAATAAAGTGTATTGTCTATGATTGGGGAAAATCGATACATCACAGATGATATTTTAATTTATAGAATAAAAGTGAGAGGAGAAGAGTTTTGATGATGTATTATTAGATCAACATAATAAAATTAAATTATTATATAAGTTATTTGAGTTAACATTACACAGGTATAATGTTATATGTGTAGATAATAATAAAATTTGATTAATTGAAATGAAATTAATTGAAAATAAATGAGAGATTACCTCATGATTTCTCCACTTTATGAAATTAATTATAGAAAATAGTTTCATTATTTTATTGATAAAAAATATTTAGGATGTTGGGGAGGTTATTGGTAAGTTTATTGGGCATAAATTTTACAATCTTTAATAATATGTTGTTTTGAGAAGAAGTGGTGGTGATGGGTGGTATTTATATTGGAGGAGCATTGTTTTTTGAATATTATATTAATTAGTTTATTATATGTCATTAATATTGTTAATAGTTTTATCTATATAAATAAATATATGATATAATTAAAGAGGGTTTGAGAATATTTTTTTTACACTAGTGATGAGTGATGAAATAGTGAAAATAAATTTCAATGTAACATACCATAAATGAATTTATATAATTATTCTAAAAAATTTAATTTTTTTTTGAAAATTTCAAAAATGTCACTATAACCATTTTTCTATATGTATATTTCAAAAATTAAATCCATTTTTTGAAAATATGTTTTCAAATATTATAAATTTAGTTTTTCTTTAAATAAACATTTATTCAAAATATACCTATTTTTAAATCATAACTGATTTTATGAGACTATTAAAAATTAATTAATTTTGAGAAAAAAATATTATATTCATAAGGAAATAAAATATGAATGTATGAATATAATTTGGAAAAATAAATTTTCATTAAATTCATTATATGAAATAGAAAATTGAAAATAAAAATTTATGTTTTATAAAAATACAAAACATAAATAATCCATTTTAAAAAATATATAATTATAATATGATATAAATATATCATTCATTCATTCATTCAAAAGATGCCTAAATTTTATTTATAGTTTCAAAGGTATGGTTACTAATATATTGTCCAAATTACTATTATTAATATTTATAATAGGATATAAATATATGTCTAATATTTTATTTTATTTATAATACATGGAATAAAAATTTGAGATTAGTTTCATAGATTAAAATTCAAGGTTTTTACATAAGACCATGCATTTTATAAGGTCACAATGATATAATAGTGATGTAAAAGGGGTCAAGTTGGACAGAAATGATATAGCTAATCTAAAACCCACTACTTCATTATCAATTTTAATATTCATCATTGGGGGGACTACATGTCTATGATATACATGAGTGGACCAAAATAATTTTCTATCATTAAAAAAGACAATGGGAGTTGCTTCATGATGATGATGATGAAGTGTTTCAATGCCAAATAAGGAATAATGGTATAATATATCATTCTTATACACTATGATACATGACATGTCTGATCAAATTAGAAATGTATTGTTCATAGATCCCAAAATTAAGGTGGATAATGAGAACATTCAAGATATTTTCGTCAATGAAACTACTTTCAACCTAAACAAAGAGGGTTGGTATTTTTATGTGTTATTATGTGTAATTCATCATTCTAATACGGTAATTTGTTATGAAAAATGATTATATAATGATATAGAAGTATCATTTAGTTTTTTTAGTAGAATTATTTATTTTCCCAGAGGGATGAATCTTAATAATATTGTCACCAATAAACATGTAGCTATTTTGAAGGAAATAAATTTAACCAAACCTAATATAAGGAAAAAAATATTCACAGAGAACATAATGTGGAATGTAACCAAAATTATATGAATAGTAAAGAAACATGTTTCATCATTATAGGATAATTTCAAAAACAACATGTATGGGGTTTATTAGTGTTCAATTTTTTTTATTATGTAAATAAATCAATGTGGAATGATGGTATAAAAAATTCAAGATGATCATAATATGTGTACAAGATAAGAGTAAATTATCGTATTGTTTTATAATTAATAAATTTATATTAGGATATAAAATAATATATTGCAATGAGTGGTTCAATGGGGTATTAATTAATTACTACAATTATAACCTCGGAGGCTTAGAATTCCTCCAATATGGTGAGAGTGTGTTTGTGAAAAATTGATACCAAGAATTGAATGGTGAATTTAATCGAGGGGAAAAATCCCATGTAATAGATTTCTATATTATCCAACCATAGTTCAATCATAAAATTTGTAAAATATTATATTTAATTTTTCAACTGGAACAACAAATTTGTGGTACTTGTTAATTTAATTTTTTAAATAAAGTTTTTTCTAATCTCATTTTTTGTCAGAATGAGGTTTCCTAAAACAATTATGAAATTGAAATGTACCTATATCCAAATTATATTATTAGTTGTAGTTCCATGATGTTTTATAATTACATATATTTATGTTTTCATGAAGTTAAAATAATAGTGAGGCTAAATTTATTTTTCTTATTGAAGATATTTATTTTATGAGATAGTCATTAAATCCTAATGAAATTAATATAGAATGAAATAATTTTAATAATTATGATGAAGATTTGTTACCAAAAAATATTAAAAATATCAATAGTGGGAAAAATTGGAATAAGTTTAATACCAGAATCATATGAGTTTATTGAGGCAAAATGATTGTGATGTAAAAGCTAAATAATTATTTGATAGAATTTCCTTAAACCAGAAATAAATCACCCTATAATTAATTCTATAGGAATATAATAAGGAAAGTTAGAAATAATCTATAAAATCAATCATGAATGAATATAAATTGAATGATTTAGGTAGGATTAAAATATTTCTTGAGGAGGAAAGAAAACATGTAGAAAGAAGATGAAATATCCAAAAAAATTGAGGTAAAAAACATGTATATAGATGTTCAATTATTGTTATGTTAATGATCAAATTCATTTTTTAATATCATGTCCAAATAATGATATAATTTTTTCCTAGGGAGGTGATAAAAAGAATTCAAATGATGTCTACCATGGTGATCCTATTGTAGACCTATATTTAATTATTTAATTTTTGTAAAATATGTTGAAAAATAATTCATTAAAAAAATTACTTTAACTTATATAGTATATAAATTGAATTATCCATGAAGATATACCACTATGAATCATTTGTAATATTTATTCTATTTTGGTTATCAATATACAATTATTTCTTATTGTAGGATCTAGATGAGACACTTTTCATCCAATCAGAGAAAAAATTATGCAATTAATAAATCAATACATTGATTTACCAAAACTAAAAATATTGTTCTCCAAAATCAGTATTGGTTTTTAAAAATCTGTTCTCTAAATGATTAATGTTTTTATAAAAATGGTGTAGAAATTATAAGACATAATAGTTACATTGAATAGAAAATTTTAAAATCATGCACTTCGAATTAATTTTATAGATATATATTAAAATATAAAATGTTTATTGATATATTAAATAATTATCATGACCTACTACTTATGTTAAAAATACGATCAAAATATCAAATCATTCATGAAAATAAGTTATTTTTAATACTAATAAGGTGTTTTATTTGTTTTCTCTACAATATATTTCATCATGATTATGTTTATAATGTTAACATTTATTGAAATATTTTAATGTATCAATGACTTATAGTAGTTTCAATTATGGTAAATTTCACTGGGAATTTAGTGGTGATTTCCGTAGAAGATTTTCATTGTAAGTTGACACCTCAAACTCATTGTGGAAAATTCCAATTCATTTGCACTGGGTTTTAACGTAAATATAAAATGTGATACATCCACTAGGAAATTCCCAATATCATTTCTGTAATGAGTTTTCAATTTTTTAGCTGTTTATATTTCTACTATAATTATTCAGATCCAATTCACATTTTTTTAAATTTCTATTCTTAATATTCACTAAATCAATGTAGAAATTTCAACTACATGATTACATGGGGAGTTAAATCTAATATTTTAAAATGGGAACACATAGTAGGAATTTCAATCCATCAGATTTTTCCAATTAATTTACAGAACTGACAATGTTAACATTAGAAAAATAAGATTTAATATATAATATATTATTAAATCAAATATTACATTAATTTCAGCTTCATAAATATGTTAATATAGATCACAAAATAAAAATTTAATATCTCCATCATCCAACCCATCCAAATTGTCACATCAAATATAACTATTTTAGTTTGTCGAAGTATATAAAAATTTATGTTTGGTTGAAATAATGATTTAAATATATTCAGATATTCTTGATGAAACTAAATAATTCTTCTTCTCATTATCCATCTCATATTTTTATATTATATTAAACTCCCAGTGGAAACCCCAAGTATAATATTTTGGGTTTATTCAATTTTAAAACCTGAAATAAAATTTAAAAAATACATTGATATTTAAAACAAAAAACAACATATTATAATCAATTAAAAATTTATAGTATATATATATATTTTCACAATATATTCCCAATGTTCATTTCCAATTCAAATAAATATTGAATGGAAAATGAAAAATTTAAATGACAATGAATGTACTCATTTTTATGAATGGAAAATGTATAGTTGATATCTACACCAAATATTCCAACTAAAAATTTATAGTAGAAACCCCCATAGGTTAATTCTAGTGCATATATGTTTCCACTAAAGGTTTCCTCTTGCTATCAACAATGATAATTTCCAATGGAATGTCCTACTATAAATTCAATAGTGAAAATTCTAAATGGAGGTTACTAATGGATATTATCATTAGAAATTTCTAATTTAATTCCATTATAAATTATTAATACAAATAATTATTGTTAATCAATTGAAAATTTCCACTCATGATTCCTTGTTGGAATTATTACAGCTAAATTACCAGTGTAAATTCACACTAGAATTTACGAATGAAAATTTCATATTAATGATAATTTAAAATATAATGGAAAATTTATTTCTTCCATCAAGGAAATTATAAAATAAAAATTATAAATTTGTTTTTAGAAAAAAAAATTAATACCCTCAATATTAATTTATAGTTATAATAAATTTGATATTCTAATTACAAATTAATAGATAATATTTTCATTATTAACTATAAAAAAATTATAAGTACAATTTTTTTTAAATTCATAATTTTTTTTCTAATTTTCTCTAGTATATAATAGTAGAAACATAAAATGAAATTTAAAGACACTTATATTATTGAAATTTCAATAATTAGTTGAAATTTCTACTAGGAAATACTATTAGAAAATAAAATTGGAAATTAGTAATGTTAATTCTTAATGAAATTTACCTTCAGAAATTACCTTTTAATAGAAAGTATCAATATGAATTCCAATTATAAATTTCATGTCGACAAAATCATTGGAAACTCTTTGGGATATTTTTAATTTATATTCTAATTAGAATTTAAAATGAATATTTCTAGATAATATTTCATCTTTTAATGAATTAGTAATTATAAATCATTTCTGTTGTATATAATATAAATTACATATTTAAATTTCAAATTGGAACTTCTATTGGAAATTATAACTATTTATTCATAATAAAAATTTCAAAAACAAATTCCCAGTGGAAAATATAACTAGTTATTATATAGAAAATTCACATAGTTAAACTAATTTATATATCCATTTAAATGTACCCGTAAATATTAATTCTAGAAATGACATGAAAATTTTTATTTTTTTAATTATATGAAAAGGATTGAAATTGCATAAAAATATATCGTATCAAACTAATTATAAAAACATACCACAAAAGTTATGTTATTTAAATCATTTTATGGTATTTATTATGAAATATATATTTGAAATTTCCATAAAATTTTCAGGCTGGGAATTGCATGGGAAAATTAACATATAAATTGGAAATAGAAATTGATATTGCATGTTAATTGGAAATTATATGTGGGAATTACCCCTTAAAATAACCAATTGAATTCACAATGGTTAGATGAAAATTGAAATTCAAAGTTGAAATTTATTTTGGGAATCAATTTGAATTTTCGAGGGAAAATTATTAGTGAAAATTCTCATATATATAATTGATGGAAAATTAACGAAACTGAAAGTAAAAACTACTAGATCAATGCCCCAATATAAAATAATAAAATTGTAACATTAATAGGGTTCTAATTACTGAGATGTAAAATAACAAAACTTATAAATTTTAAATATAACAATGAAAAAAAGCATTTATGTCTTAGTAAATCAATGAATTTACAGTGAAACATCCAAATACAACTCTAACACCATAAATATGATAATTTATAAAGAACCCCACAGATAAAAAATTAAATTACATAGTACATTTTTATCTTCCAATAATGTTGGATGAAAACCTATATTGATTAATCAATGATTCAATAAAAGGGATACCAGTTTCTCTATATCTTACATACATGCACTAATACATTTATTGAATAGCATTATAAACCGTGTATGATGGGTTCTCAAAAGGGACTACCATTATTAATGGTTTTGATAACTATTTTCTTTTACATATTTACATGAATTAATTTTCAAATTCCACAACTAGTAAATCACCCATACGAAATAAAGATGTGTTTCAACCATCTAATGTAAAAAATCAGTGTCAGGTTAAGAGGATAATATGATACGATATTTTTCAGAAAACATGACCACATCCACCAACTATCTTAAAGATCACCACAGTCACAGACATCAAACATCTCAACAACAATTGATATCATCAACATCTTTGTCAGATGAATCCCCATAAATGTATATAAATTCATAAATAAAACCCAATAGTAAACCATATTAACTCTTTCTATCACCCATGAAATCCAGAAACTATGAAAAATAAACTAGAAACCAATCTAATACACTCAATATCATCACCCTCATCAATAACATATATTAATAAATCCCCAAAATCATTAGTAGAAACCAAAAAACAATGAAACTACATCAAAACTAATCATCACCATAATCGTGAACCACAAACTAAACCATAAAAAATTTTATTAAATCATTGCCAAATTCATAATTGAACAACCTATATTAGTAAGAATAAGATCCACAAAGTAGAATCGCCACTAAATTATTTCAAAAAAATCATTGATTCTAAATCTAATGAAAAATAAATCCTCTAATAATTATTTATTTACACTATTTTTTGTAATTTTTATCTAGTGATTCAAGGATTTTAACAATGTCTAGTGTCAAAATTAAATATATGTGTTGTATTTTCTTTAAAAAATATACTCATTTAGTAAATATGAGAAATTTTTATAGAATTAGATTCATATTAATATGTATTTGACAAGTGATACAATTTATCAACACCCAAAATGTTTTTATATCATTTATAATACCAGTAGTATAGTCTAAAAATGGTATCTTGATTAAAAACAAATCATATATAGAGAAATGAACTCATCCATATAGTAAAACACAAATAATATTTATTACAAACATGTGAGAAGTTCATTTAGGAATCATTACTTTGATCATATATTGACAATATCTAGTACATGGTTCATGGGCCCTATTGGAATATTTTAGTAGTATAAATCTAGTGGTGATAGTCAGGGATCAAAAAACAATATTCCAAAACCTTGTGAAAAGTGACCAGATGATATGTGACAACATGTATATCTAGTGATGTCAATGAAGAGAATGTTTTAAAAACAGAAGCAAGTTCACTATTCACCAAATGATGTTGCTGTCCAATTATGGTAATGTATGTATGGTGATGGGTTTCTTTGATGTGTACAATGGAATAAAAAAATAAAAATGTATTAGAATCTAGAAAACTGAAAGGGGACTAATAAAAAAATGGAATAAGGGGCACTTTTGGAATAATTAATATTTTTTTATTTTTTATATTTATAAATGATGATTTATTTTATTTGGGGGAGTAAGACAAATCCTGATACTTGAAATTATTTATGTTCATTTCATATGATTTTTTCATTTCACATCATGTGTTTTTTGGCAGAGGGTTTCTATGTTGACTGTTATTGATGGATATTTGATTTATCAATGGGGTGACTTTGATTCTAAATTTTAATATTGTCATAAGTATGTAATAATTAGGGATATTAAGACGTTGTTCTATTTGTTTTGAATTTTGAGGGTGATTTTATTTAGAGGTTCTTAACACAACTAATGGAGTTATTAATTGTGGAATTGAAATTTATTGATCACATATCTCTATAGTTGAAATCTTCTTGTGACATTTCATATCGTTACAATTACCATTTCCATTTTATTCACTATTTTATAATGAATATTTTTTTAATGATGCATGGTTCAGATTTAAAAATTCAGTGGATAAAACATAAGATTTTAGAGGATTTATATTGATGTCTATCCATTACAAAATGGAATGGATTTTCAATTAAAGTGTGAAATGTAATAAGTAATAAATAAATAAGAATAGGAACAGATCGATAGAATAACACTTATTATATTTCAATTGATATTAGTTCTAAATTTTTGTTAAATGAAAACTATTATGGAACTATTTTAATATATATACAACACATATGTTGTATATAATATAAAGAATAAATTATATGTAATTAATACAACATTGTTAAATAAAATATAATAGGGAAATTCATCATAAGATCATTTCCATTAATTTAACATAATTTGCGTTAATTGGAATCTATAAGACTATTGTTCAAAAAACCTATTATAGAATCTAAATTTATATTCATCAATCCAGAAATTATGGGATGTGATTGGTATCATTGTTAATATGTTTTGTGATAAGAATGTAATAATGTTTTATTATGCGCATTATATCATTCTAAAGGTGGATATAAGTCTTATGGATGTCTCAATGCCATTCCATAACTATATGTAACATGGATGGAAAAAGAAATTCTTTATAATAGAATGTTTATAATAAATATGTAGAAAAGGTGGAAAGAAGTTGAAGTAAACTATCAAGACATATACACATACGATAATATTTCTAGAAGTAGGGGATTGAGATTTTTTACTATAAAAATAAAGTAAAAATTTATAAAATATGTTCTAGAATTTCCATTTATACAATAACTATAGTTTGGTTTTTTATTTCTAACTATTATAATTTTTTTATAATCACAGATTATTGATTATTTTTAATTTTTTAAATATATATCCAAGAGGTTATTCTTGGGAAACTAAATTATGAGATTATATTTCAAGGTTAATATTGTGAATAATGTAGATCTTAATATCATGTGTAAGCATGACAAGAATGTTCAAATGATAAATAGGGGCTTGAAAAAGAATATGTATTTTGACACATATCATGATTCTAAAATATTATAACATTCATATGTCAACTGGGATTCTATATAAACAAATTATATAGAGTGTTTAATACCACACATTGGTTTATTGAAATTGTTGAATGTTACCATTATCAAAAATTTAATTTAATAATAAATACATATATAATAAATAATGTTTTTTAAAAATAACTTTTAAAAGTGAAAATTTCGTGGCATTTTTATTATAGGAACTAATGTGACAATAGAATGTCAGAATTACTGTCTATAATTATACTAAATCATTTCAGTATCAAGTTTGTAACATGTGATAGTTATATCATGGGAATGAATATATGGTTTTATTGTATAAAAAACGAATGATTCCTATATCCTAGAAGTTAAATATCATTAACAGGGACACTTAAATGATTTTATTATATTTTAACATAGACGACAACTTTATTATTTTATCTTTACTTATTATGAAACACCTAAAGTTTGGTTACTTTTATTAATGCCTAAATTCAAATTTTATAAAATATTCATTAGAGGGAGAGTGTTGGGGGAAATTATTTACAATTTAGTTATATTTTTTTAGGTATGTCAATAAGGGTAATTTACATAAAAGATATTTCTGTAGGATTTTTTTGAAGAAATTTTTATTTTATTATAATAATATACTTTTTATTTAATTTTATTTTCATTCTCATCTTAGTTTGTTTTGATAATTACATAAACAAATTATTCATTGTATCCTCATTAATTTTTTACTATTTTATTAGAATTAGAATGTCACTTTTTTTTATATTGAAAAATATTTATCATATTCTTATATAGATTCATTTTTTTCAATTTAATATTATTATAATTATTTCCTATGTTTATGTGAAAATTTAATTAATTTTTTTGGATGGTGAATTTTTTTTCTAATGTATAACTAGATGCTCATATGACATTACCATTTTATACTTAAATTAACTTATGCATTTCAAATATATCTCAAAAAATATTTAATGTATTAACATAAATCATACAACATCGGATGGATAATTTATTTATCAAAACAAAATTACTTTTATTGTAAATCGAAAAAGGTTGTTTTGGAACGCTAAATAATTAGGAATGTTTTTACAGAACATTAGAATCTCTAAATTTTTCATATTTAGTAGGCTACTATTTTTATTTTATTTCATGTTATAATGATATAAATTTCACATTATTACTTGTGAGATATAAATACGATAACATTATCTAGTTTTCTTCATATTGCATGAATGGATAATATGTTTGTTTGAATGGTTAATAAATTATCTGATGTATTGTCACACTGATTTTAAGCTGCAATTTATCTATAATGTTAGTGATCCTGTATTGTGAAAATATCTGGAGGTGTGGATGATGGATTGAGTCTCTTTTTGATCTTTTGGAAGGAAAAATATATTTATAAAAACAAATAATCATTTTATAATAACTGAATATGATGTAATGAGTATTTTCAGAAAGTCAATGAAATATAAAGAAAAAGACATTTATATTTTAAGAGAGCTTTCGAACCCTATGTTTCAACCAAACATTTGATACCTCTATTTGACCCCAAATTTTATCCCTACATTTGAACACTAATTTTGAGTATATTATTATGAAATACTATTTTTGAGTAAATATTAGGCCCAATGAAACATAATTTGGAACAATAGTGGGCTTTATATACCATATATTGGAAAGAAATGAACCATATGCTACATCATGAGCATTATGCAACTATTAGTAACCCTATAACAATCCAATATCCCTATGTCTAGGTGAGAATGTGAACTATGTTGTTTTATATTTCATATGTTATTATGTGGAATATTGTTAATATAGTAGTAGTTTTTCATTCACGAGTCTCACACATGTTCCTACATTATGTCATATCACATGATGAACATGCATAATTAATCCATCCTGTTACTATGCCTGATGTATGTAAGAGAAGTTCTCTTCATGGGGATACATCACCTAATGAAATTATGATCTTTTATGTGCTTCAAAATTGGTTCTTTATATTATGTATTTCTAGGTATAATGATGTATTTTTTTTCTATCAGGATAACATGATAAATAGAGTAGTTTTGAATTGTGGTTCCATCACAGTTGTTCTACTTGAGTTACTGAAAATATATTTAAGATTTCAAAATGATGCACTACATGATTAAATTAAATCCGTTAAATATTACTGATTGCTCATCTGGTATAAACAAATCATTGAATTTAAATGAATGTTGAAGGATGTGAATAATTAATTAATGAATATTTAGAAATGATATATGACCAATTATTCTGAATCCCTACAACATTCGTGATATTATAATCAAAATAAAATTGCAGCGGTATGTTAAAAAATCTCTTTTAAGGTCAAAAATTACACCAAATTTATTAATAATTTTTATGGATTCTTATTGATATTGAGTACTAAAACAAAGTTGAAATTTTTTTGATGTAGGTTAAACATGCAAGTAATATACACCACTTGAAGGAATGTTGAGATTTTATGGAACTTAATAAATTTTTATCTTGATATGGATACAAAATTCTAATTAAATATAATGCTCAACAAGTTATATTATCAAATTTTTGTACTATTTTTGTGTGGCTCCGACAAGATATTTAATTATTTAAAATATTATAATATCTAATTTGTTTTATATTTAATATTAGTTAATTCATATGATAGAAGATAATTAAAATTTAAATATTTTAACTAACATTTATATTTTCTTATTTTTTTAGGAAATTTTTTATCTATTATTGAGAATGGTTTTATGGTATTTACATCTATTTTGTATGATCATTAAATAATAGTATTTTTCATGAGATATTATTGAAGGAGTTAGTAAACATTTTTTGAATTCCATTATTATAAATGTATTATAGTGGAAGAGTCTAACAGTGCTATGTTATTATTAGGTATATCATTTATGGTTACTTACTCGATTTATTTTGATAATTCCATGAAAAAGTGCTTCAATAGCTGGATATTTATTTAATATATATATATATATACATATATACATATCTAGCAGAAAATGAAAATACATGACGATTGATATAGATTTGAAAACACTAATGAAAATAATGTTCTGAATATTTTCATTCTACTGATTGGTATTTTAAAGAAGAGATAATTAATTTTTGTATATATTTATTCTATAATGGTGTAATGAATAAGGAAACATGTCTAAAATTACCTATTATATTTCACATTGCTTAATGAAAAATGTCAATGTATAAAATTCGATATTATTTTTCTACAACTATGATTTATTGAAGATCAAATGAAAATTATGTTTCTTCTTAAACAATAATTGAAATATATTTTCTCAATAGAATATATCTCTATTTATTTATTTTAGTATCAGATTCATAGATATAATTGTGGTGGAGTGTAATTTTCTAATACAATACTTTGAATATCATGGTTCCCTATAAAATAACCACAAGGGAATGCAAAGTCATTGTATGTAATCAACATCTTGTACTCAGTTGTAGAGGTCTCTAGACATGGTAACCTACAAGGGGAAATAACCATGATAATGAATTATATAATTTTTTTGGTGGAATATGGTATTTATATACACTAAACCACTATAAATTGTCATGTTATTTTCATTCTATATTTGTTCTACTCACTTGAACTAATGTTTGAAAGAATGGGTCACTTTAACTGATGAGGGACATTTCTATTTTGATAATATTTTTAAAAGGAAACAACTCACCCTCTCTTGTTTCTTCCTCACTTCAATTCTTACAAAACATATGGTCTTATAGGATGGTATGTTTTGTAATATAAATTATTTAATTTTCCAAAACATCTATACAAAAATATTAATGTGATGGAAAATAATAATGGAAAATCAGATATATGGTATTTTAATTATCCATGCTTTGCTTTTTAATATATTTAATTATGTATGGTAGAATGCTCGCATGACTCTCTATTTGAATAGTCATTATTTCATTACATAAATGATGAATTTAAATCATTTTTAAACCCTAGAAGATATATAAATTTTTGATGATGTGGTGGAATCTAGATATGTTATTAATTACAATATAATTAATGAAATTATATGATAAATTTTTCATAATGAATATAGTTACATATCTCCACATTCTAATTCCAATGAAATTTTTAAAACAATCATTTTTACTTATAATAGAAATGATAAATTTATTTAAGATAAAAATAATTATGTTTCATTAGGAACTCAAATTTCATAAAAATTTGGAATTTAAGGAATTTAATGAGATGTATGAAGGTGAGATGAAAAATGTAAATGAAAATAAAATTTCAATCAAAAATTAAAATGATTCTCTCATATATTCAATTAATGATTTTTTATTTTATTTTTCATGTGGATTTAGTCAATTAATATACTAGATAATCTGAATTTGATCAGGAAATCTTAAGGTAAATGTATTTCATATGGCTCATATTGACGAGGTACAATCATCTTACTCAAAAAATTTAATTCATAATTTTTTTCCATAATGAACTTGATAAATATTATTATATGATGCATGGAAAATTTTTATCCTTAAATAACGATCATAGAAAAAATATAAAATATTATGGTTATTTTTCTAATAATAATTATTGTTTGACAAATAAAACTATAATTTATGATATAATTATTTCAATATTTCTAGTGATCCATCGGAAACCAGAATTAATAAATTATTGGATGAAGATGAAACAATCAAATATGATTATAATAATATTATTATTGGATATAATTATATGAATCATATTCTTGCCAGATATAAAATTCACAACATAAAAAATTAGGTTGTTACTAAAAAACGAAATAAAAAAATTATAAAAGAAATTTTTTATACCTATATCAAATAAAGAAAGACATTATACTGTGAAATGTTTTAATTAGGTAATTAACAGACATTTTTCTAATGACTGTTTTATCAGAAAACATCAATTTCCGAGTTTCGATTATGTTTATTATATAAATGAATTATATAGATATATTTATAAAATGTTTGATCAAAATAAACATTTTTTCTTACTAATGTCTTTAGTTGATAACTATACCAGAAAATAAATACTATGGGTAACAGTTTGCATTTAAATTTAAAAAAAATTAGTTCTGTAACACTTAACATCATCATTATATCTTCAAGTATTTTCTTGATAAATTCATGGAGTTTTTATTTAATTATTTTATAAAGTAATAACATCTCAAAATTTATTCATTTTATGAAAATATATTAGGGTTGGAATAAGAGATATCAAAACCACTCGAAGATGAGTGATATATAAATCGAAGAAGATTATATTGATTTATTATGTTTTGATAGAAGGATAAATGTATCTTTTTGATGGTCAATAAATTATCTTATGTCATCCAATTACTTTTTTGAGAGGCATTTTTACATAATGTCAATTATTCTATTATGTTATGTTATCCAGTGGTGTGTATTTCAAATTGTGTTTCTTATTTATCCATTGAAATATCATTAGATTTAAAAAAATTAAGTACACTCATAAAAATTTTTATTTTAAAATTAAGAGGCTATAAAAATTTAGTTAAATATAATATTGATATGTTCATAATTTTCGATATAATTTGAACCCTACATTTGAATTGTAATTTTGACCAATATTTTCTTGAAGTCCAACTTTTGAGTTAAATTTATGGTTAGTGTATCATAAAATTGATCAAAATAATTCATTATATACCATAAAATGTAATGAAATGAATAATAAGCAAATTTTATAACCCATATAATTTTCTTGGGAACGTTATGTTAATATCATAAATAATAAATTCCAGTGAGAATTTACCATGCATTACTACATCCTCAATGATCTATTATACTAAATATTTTTCCTACAAGATGAGTTGTTTCGAGAATTATTCTAACACATATTATTGCACATCGTTGGATCACACTTGGTAGTTGTATACTTAAACTATAGTTTCTACACAACCTATTCTTTAATAGATCAGTTGTATTAATGTCGATATATATCATGTAGAAATGGGAATCAATTATATGATGAAAAAATGGAGGTTTACATCCATGGTCTTCATGATGGACAATAAAGATTTCTTTCATCAAGGATTACACAATTAATAAAGGAGTTATTATTGGTGGATGCATCCCACTCATGATTCTTGAGTTATTAAAATGTTTTTGGGGATTTAAAAATGAAAAGTTCCATAACAAGCAATGATCTGATACCTAAAAATTTTGACGATCTTGTCTGGTAGGATTATTGAATAGAAATTGAATCATGGAGGTTATGAATAGTTCACTAAATAATATATGAAAAATTATTTATTTTTAATTATTATAATATGTTGTAATATTCATGATCTTCCATGTGCAGGATTGTGATATGGGTTTGTCAGAGGATCTTTGTTAAGGTGAAAAATCCAACCCCATGCATGAAAATAATTCTATGAATGATTAGAAATCTTGTGTTCTGAAATAGATATTAATAGATCTATTCTCATTATGTTAAAAATGTTTGAAATTAAGGCTACATAATGTAGCAAGGATATGTTCAAAAACTCACATGAAGATAAACATGATATGATGACCACATTCTCAAAAATTATAATGAACTATAAATGGAATGTTATATATTTTGAAAGGTTTGATGGAAATTTATATGATATTATGGATTTAAAAAAAATCAAAATATCTAATATTCTAGATATTTCATAATAAGTGAAATAAGAAGACAGAAGCTTATGAAAATTCAAATATTTTAATTTACATTCGAATTAGGCATATACTTTTATAGAACAATTTTAACTATTTTTAAGGATATATTTAATGGTATTTAAATATATTTTGGGAGATTTTTCAATGATGACATTATTAATAAGACATTTTTAAATGAGTTATTCATATTATTTTTAATTATTTTATTAGATATTTATTTTAGAATAGTATACACATGGTGTAATTACATTCATGGGGATATTTATAATATCTATTGATGGAATTTATTTTTTAAAATCTAATGGAATATGAGTTATGAAACTTCATGATATTTATTCTCTCTCTATATATTAATCTATAATGAGAGAAAATATATATGAATAATTGAAACAATGTTTAAATTTATTAAAATTAATGGGATAGAATATATTCCTTTGCCATTCTGAAATGTTTACAAAGAGGGAAATATAACTTGTATATTATTTTTTTTCATAATTCTGTTAATATGATGGATTCATGTGAGACGTTACCTAATATTTTATCTATTTCTAAAAAAAGAAGTCACCTATATGATATTGAAGATGTTTTTTTTCTAAATAACTTTCATTATTTTAGTTCAAATATAAATATCAGTTTCTACTTCATCTATGATAAATAATCTCTCAATAAAATCAATATGTTTTCATTTATTAGAGTATCACCTACTAAGACTCAGTAACTGTTGTTTTTTAGTTTCTTATAGTATGTTGTGAATATTATGGTTCCATATCAAATAAACATATAGACATTTAAAATACATTTAAGGTGCCAACTACATATACTCAATTATATAGGTATTTGGATAAGACACCTACTTAAGAAAATCAATAATCTCATATAGTGGTGGGATTGTGGTGTGTACAATGGGATTTATCTTCTATGAGTTAGTATATTTCAAAAAAATATTTTATATTTATATTTCATCCTCTCACAGATAATTAATAGAGAAGTAATGGATTGATTCAATTGATGATATATTTTTTAATTTTCAATGTTTTTAAAATTTATCAATTTACCACCATCTTGTATCTTAATCACCACAATTCTAAAATAACGCATTCCTAAGACTTCACAACAAAATGGTAGTTTTGAGATAATTATTTAGACATTAAATGATGTGTTTTATAGTGTCATGTTACATTCTGGATCACCAAAGGAATTATATGTGGAAGCTATTTATTTCATTATATATCTCATGAATTAGTGAACTTTTAAAATTCTAGCATATGAGATTTAGTATGGGCTATGAAATATATAAAAAATATGTTTCACACATTAATGACAAGGTTTTTATCATATAAATTAATTTTCATTCTATAGATTGAGGTAAACATGATTCAAAATACGAGTTATGTATTTTATTGGCACTGATAATGAAAACATTGGGTTTTTCAATGGTATAATGATAAATAGAAGTGATGATAAAATTGTTAGTTAACTAAGAATATTATATTGATGGATAAAACCCAAGAAGAATATATCTTTGAAACCATGAAATATTGTATACTTGTACAAGTTGAACAGAAAAAAATATCAAATGATCTAATATATTTTGTGAACAATAATTCCTTAGAGGTTCCATCAAGGGAAGAATCCAAAAATGATTATAGATAAATGATTCTCATAGAAGAGATACATGTATAGATTTTTTAAAGTAGAGGTCTTCTAAATAGTTCTTATATGGGAATATATGTTGTAATTCATTGTGGTTATAAATAATAGTGATTGGATATGAATGTGGAAACAGATTTTTTGCACTAAAAAAGACTATTGTTAGTGAAACAACCATAAAAAATAAGAAAAAAAATAGAAAATGGTTATTCTAGTTGAAGGAGTAAGAATATTGTATAAAACAATAAAATTACAGGATATATTATAAAGGTTTTAAATATATGGAATGATTTTTTTCATAAAAATTTTTGAATTATTAAACACCCTACAATATAAATAGTGTTGCGTCTAGTACCATTGTAAGGATTACAATAGAAATATTTTGATATGAAAATGTAATTTCCTCTTGGTGATTTGTAGGATTGCATATTTTTGAAGTAGATGAAGACTTTTATAGATAAAACAAATGAGGGATTTGTTTACATATTGAGATGGAGCCAGTATGGGTTGGTGTAAGCATCATGGTATTGAAACCAGAAGTCTGATTCCTTCATCATTTTTAAGATGGTTTCCAAAATAACATAAAAACTAGTTTTCTATTATATAAAAGAAAAAATTGTATTTTAATTATCCATCACATGAATATAGACGATATGGTCCTAAAATGTCTCCAAATAAAACAGATAAAGGAGTTGAAAAAATATTTTTTAATGGTTTTAGATGATGTATATCGGTAAAGAGAAATAGATTTAAGGGATAAAAATTGAATCGGGTGAAAAACATCACATTTCTCATGTATTAAAAATTGTACATTCTAAATATTATGGAGGGGTAAAAAAATTATTCAATAAATAAAATGGACTCCCCCATTGATAGTATATCGTGTCATATTCTACGAGAAAGAATAAAAATTAATATATGAGTCTATGAACATGGAAAATATTTTCTATAATAATTTTTAATAATAATGGTATATTATATTGGTTTTAGAATAATTATAATTAGAAAATAAGTTGTAGTTTCTATTAGATCATTAGTAAATTTTGGTAAAATGCACTACAAACCGTTCAAGTGGATTGTTCAATATCTCATAGGAATATTATAACTATATTTATATTTAAGAATAAATGTTTTTTCATATATATAGGATAATATATACATTTTTGGGATTGTGGATAATAAGATTACTAGAATTATCAAAAACATTGGATTTATAGGATTTATAAAAATACCAATATCTAAACTCTAATTAATAGTTTCATATGCGACAATTGAATATTACTATTAAAATATAAGAAATATAGGAAGGGGTTGATCTATATAAGGTTTTATTTGGAATCAATTATAAAACATTATGTCAAAAAAAAAGTTTTTTTATTAAATAAAAAATTTAATCCCCATGTCTAATAATTCAGTGTTTCAGTCAATAATGAAACACATTTATCTAAATTATAACTTCCTTTCAGAATTTGTTTTTAGTATGGTCCATTGGAACAATAAAAGATCATTTAATTCCAGAATCTAGTTTACATGTTTAATAAGGTTTTATCACAATGCATGAAGTGGTATTTTTGTTCCTTGGTTTGTGGTGGCTGATCGAAAGGGGTAAACAATATTTCAGTACTTTTTTTATAATGGAAGAGAAGTGAAATAAACATTTTCCAAATTTCATAAGATGCATTTAATATTTAATGATTTATTAATGTGGGATATTATTATGAGTGTGTGTAAAATTATTTAATGGTTTGTAACATCATTCTATAATTTTGATTATCAAAACATTGGTTTATTGAAAATGGAGGAAAAATTCAATAGTGAAAATATAGTAGAGGTTTTCATGGTCTAGAAGAATATATTATAGAACTAGGTGGAAAGTCAAAATATTCCAATCAAAAGGAGTGTTTAAAATGTACAATATTCAATTTGAGGGAGAATCATAGCCTCAGAAACATAAAAAAATATAATATTATCAGGTATTTAGAAAAGTTCCCCTACATTACATTTGGTTTAAATCTATACATACACCATAGGAATAATGTTTTCACATATGTGTATGTTTGAAACAAATGGTATGAGAATAAATCAATAATATTTCATCATCCAACTGCTAACGAAATTTATCATAACATTTTTTATTCCATCAAAATTATGAAAATTAAAAAAATTACCTAATAATATTATCCATTAAATCTTATATACAAAAAATACTGTAATTATATATATAATAAATAGTATAAGAAATATGTTTTTATTTTTCATGAAAATTAAAAATAATATTTTGATATGATTTAATAAAAAATCAATAATATAGTAAAAATTATAATTTATAATAAAGTAAAATCATTGTTATTTAGGCCTTTATAAATAAATGAGTCATTATTTTTCATTAAAAATATCTAATACATGGATTTAAGATTTTTTATTGTAAAATGAATCCAATCTTTCCTATAAATCACATCATATTTAAATTATATAAAAATAAAATTGAAATTTATATAATGTAATATAGTGAATGCATCAACTTCCTATGGAGAGAAAATGTATTCAGATAAGAACTATATACCTTTTATCTAAGGGAAAATTATTGTTTTATTATGATATAAATTTATCTCTGGTTAAATTATATTATTATGATTAAATAAATACATTTAAAATTACATTTTAGAGTTAAATTATTTCAATTAAATAATTATTGTAAAATTAATTCTTCAATGTAGCTCAAATCCTTAAAAAATATAACAATCATAGTAATATAACCATTTAATTTAATAATAATATAGTGTAATTTAATAGGAATTTAATAATTCTTTTAATAACTAAATGGAAGATGATTTAAAAATTCATGATAAATTACTTCACTATTTATCATGTAATTCTATCGATTGTTCATAAATTACATCATGTTCTTTCCTTTATTAAATACAATGGGTGAAACCATAAATGGTATATCCAAATTGTTTTCCCTATGATAGAATATAAATTTATGTTATATTATTCTATAATAAATCTTCCATAATATTTTGGGAGAAATTATTTTATTTTCCTCATTTTACAGAATTTATGAGTATCACCCTATCCAATTCTAAAATCATTAATCATACTAAAATGTATAGATATGAATCCCAATAGATTAAATTATTTTATTCATAAAAATACATATATATATATATACTAATTATCTATATCCAATTTAATATATTTATATCTAATTAATCTATCAATGACCATATCGTAGATGCATCAAAAACCATTCCACATCGATAAAAAATATTTTACTAGTCGTTATAGTAGAGATAGATTATTTAGATAATTTGGTGATCGAGTAGACCCAAATTCATATAATTTTTATAATAAAATACAAACCCAATATGAAATTTTTAATATGTTTTTGTCCACTAATAAATGTTTTACACCCTATGAAAACATATTTCATTTCCATAGTTATCCACCTAAATTAATTAAAAATTGATTCAACCCCAATAACTAGGGTTCATTTCTCATATAATTAGTAATTAGAACCTAAATTCTTGCAACTATACAAAAAACAAAATAAAATATAAGATACAATTTATCTACTTGTGAAATCATAGACAAATACTTCATTCATTAATGATCATGATGTATCTAATATGGTTTATAGATTTATTTTAAATCATATGGAATATAAAAAATATGGATTTTCACCTAAACCGTCAAAAAATAATTTTAATAAAACTTTTTATTGAAAATTATAATAATAACATTATAAAATTATCTAATATCATTTAACACAAAAATACACATAATATGAAACTAAATACACTTTTTATCCAATAAAATCAAACAAAGAAGAACATTCACATACTAAAGGAATATCATTCCAAACTAATGCATGAAAAAATTTTCCAATACTTATATGAATTAAACTTGATAATTTTTATGTAATATATTAATTTTAATAACATTTATAAATAAAATTCCATTTTTGATTGAGTTAAATTCCTTATTCCTATCATAGAAAACACATGTACTTATTTGGTCTCATTATATCCTATAAGATGAAAAGTATAATTATTCAACTTAACCATTGATAAAATTTCCATTGGAGCCAATTTATTGGAGGTTCCAATGTTGATATAATCACTGGTATTATCGATTGTCTAAGACCCAGAAAAAATACAATTACTAAATCATTATTGAAACCTTTTATAGGATATGTTAAATCACATCATGATCACAACCCAAACCATGTATGTCAAGCCACCCCCTAATATCTATTCATCACATAAAATAACCTTACTGATATGTCTATTTAAATAATTGGTCATATATCAAGATCTAAATAAATTGAATTTGTATATTTCACTTTTACAATAATAATGTTTATATTTACATCGTGTAATTTTCCCTTTTTAAATTATTTGGATTTGGATTCATAAAAAAATTGTTTTTTGGGTAATATAGAATTTCAATTAAGACATAACGTTACATGAATTAAACGCATTTTTAAATAAATAATATTTTAATGAAATATATTTTATTCAATTATTTTTACTAAATATAAATTATAATTAAATTTTTATGATGTCAAATATAAATTTTTACAGGATCAAAGACATTGATTATAAAAAATTATCATTTATAAGTTAATTTCAATTCTTATATTAGTATTGAAAATATTATATATAAAAATTATTCTGATAAAATAATTATTATTTTTGAAATCCACATTTTAATATTATCTAATTTTCATGTTTTTATAATTTCAGGAAAACTTCTAATTTGTATGTATATATTAAATACCGTATAAATATATTCTGGGTATTTTCATATCCTATTGTCCTTAATGTTATGTAATCAATTCATTAATGTGTATCCATAATGGAATTTATTTTTACACATTTATTATATTGATAGTTTGAGTTTATTTGATTAATTTTATAAATCCTTTACAAATACTCCATCCCAAGAATTTTATATTAAGGTCTTAAAAAAATTCATTATGAAAAAGACTCACTTCCATATCACTAATGACAATGTTTTAATGCATTTGTCCATTAAACTTTTAAAATATAGAAATAAGTCTTATTTGGAATAAAACATAGGGAGAACCATTTTTGGGGGATTTCAAATTAAATTACATTACAATATAGATTCAGAAACCAATGTTTTGGAAATAATAAAGAACTACCCTCTCTTTACATATATAATTCCTCATAATATACCCTTCATTATCACTCAAAAATCATGTATCATAGCATTAATCTTCCCTACCCTTTCTATATTCCTCTAAATCTTCCACCAATCTATCAATACGTTCCTACAAATATTTTTCAATAACCTTATCTAGGTAATAGATCTCTCACTCTACTTTTCAATGCATGGCCCTTTTTTATATATTTCTATTTAAACCAAAAATTATTCTATTTTCATGAATTGTTGATGATACCGATAATTTATTATTTATGTCATATTAATGAGATATCATTTATTCGCTATTATTTTAGCTTATACCTACACCATTTCAATTCATTCCCCTTAATTGTTTTCATGGAAATATCTTCCTTCCCCACCTTTAATTGGTGACATACAGAATGATGTTCCACCATAGAAAAATAATTTTCCCAACAGATTTAATAAAAAAATTCATATATAATCATAAAGTGATACCTCTCATTATCATGTTTTTTGGACCTCATAATAACCAGTAAGGAAAAAATTGATCAGTTTTTTTCTTGAAGAAAAGGACTGGTGCACCCCATGGTGATGATCATGAGCATATAAAACCCGTGTCCATATTCTGTTGTAACTTGTTTTCAGTTCCTTCTAACACATCTGTGGCCATTCTATATGGTGTTGTTATTATCGGTAGAGATGTTGAAAATTTTTCAACGGAAAACTCAACCTCTCAATATCATTGTATTCCCATATAATGTATATGTCATTGATCATGAATCATTCCTTTGTCTCAGTAACATGATCTCGATATTCTTTCTCACAATGAAATTATATCCATACATTTGATGATTATAATAATAGAAATTATTTGACCTCCTTACACATGAACATACTTGGTGGATTCCTTAGGTTCTAAAGAGTGATCTTCCAATACAGATAGTTAATGTTATATTTTATACATATTGACCAACCATTACCAATATAGCATCAAACTCCACCAAATTGAGTAACATGTCATTTTATTTGAGTTTCTTTCCCTCATCATTAACATGGGATAAGTTATATACATTGGATAAAATAATTTCCCCATTTATTTGTATTCATAGTTAACACAACAACCATATCATTAGCTTAGGTTTCAATTGTTCTGTTAAACATTATAATATGAAAAAATACACTAAACTGGAATTAAATTGAATAATTGATATTCTTGAAGTAATAACCAGCATACCTATCATCACCTCATCATCATTCTCTATATCAACAATAGTGATGGAATAAGCTTTCACACTCCATATATTCATATTCATCTTCATCTTTTTGTTCATAATCTATTCCCACCATTGATTGGAATCTCTATCCAGGGGATAAATATCTAGAGTAACCTTCTCTATCTCAAAATTTAAAAAAACAAAAAACATATTCTCTATGATTTTACCTACTATTTTGGGACTAGTGGATCATAATATTGAATATATTATGATGGTCATTGATACATAAATGAATTTATAGCCATTTTATCCCATTTAGGTGAATGATTCCATTCCAAATTATTTATGTTATTGATCATACACTAATATTATTCGGTAAGAATCAAATGATGTATTGAAGTCCACCTCCCAAGGCATTGGAATGTCATCTCAGCAACCATTTCATAACCCCTAACCTGAATTGTCGGCATGGTTTCTCTTTATTCCAATCATTTTATAAATTAGAAATGGTTTGAATAAAATATAATTCAAAAATTAATTAAAAATGTATTTATTTGTGAAGATAATTTTGATGTTATATATCGTGGGATAAATATGTATATAATTTTCCCTCAATAAATATTATTTGGTGATTTCATATACATAGCCTCAAACATTTGGTGTTCACTAAAGTTATCTAATAATAATCTATAAATTAACTAAATCCTGTTATGAAAACATCTATAATGAACCATTATTTGTTATATGATTATTAAATAAATTTAAAGATAAATTTCATAAAATTATTAAAAAACCAGGATCCAAAGGTTTACTAACTTGGGAATATTTGGACCAAACACAAAATTTACATAAAAAATAAAGAATATATATTTTCTACTTATTTATATTCTTATTCCCAATATTTTTCACCTTATTACATATAATCACATGGGGATATACATCAATGAATTGGGTGAGCTAAAATCCTAGTGATAAGATATATAAGAACATATATCAAAATAACACGGGGTTAGAAAAATCAACATCATCATAATATAAAAATAGTTCTAAACCATGATCATAAAATGAATAATTAGATAATGTAATGTGACGTGTCAATTCATAAAAAAGTAACACCTTATCTTAGTTGTGAACTACCTCAATTATTTGTGAATTAATCCCCACCTTATGTTCACACATAACATATTCTCATAATACTAAAATTATCATTGTGACCAATCCAAAAAACGTTTTCATGAATATTTTACCTTATCTGATGAGATAAATAGCATTACCTAATGTATTAGAGTTCTATATAATTTCTAGCACACTAATCACATTGTATGATTTAAGTAATCATTCATTCCACATAGAATGTATAACAAAAATTACTATCAAATAACCTATGGAAAAAAGAAATGGGTTTCTTGAGAATTTAATAAATTATACATTCATAGAAAAATAAAATGAGTTCCCAAAATGAAATGTGGAAAAAATAAATCGTATATGAATAATCAATCTTCAGTAAATAAGAAACCATATCGATTGGTGTAAAATATGTTATTTTATAAGAAATATTTCTCTAGAAAAAATATATTAATTTTTCATAAATCATAATCATATATATGGATATCAAAAAAATTAAAATTAATGAAAAATAAATTATATTTATGTAACATTACCTAAACATTGATATTGAAAATTTTGTGAATGAGGTAAAAACCAATGAAATATATTTTGGTTTGAGAATCCCCATAACATTTATCCAAATTGTTTTGCATATTAAAATCATAGATAATAAAATTAGATTCATTATTCCATAAATACCGAACCTATTATATTTTTATATTATTTATTAAAAAAATTTATGTACACTTGAATATATAATGTTGACTTATAGTGTTTAATTTCATCGTTCAATAGTGTTATTTTATGTGGTTCTCATGTTCAGTACACTAAAATACATGTTTGGACGATCATGTAAAATTAGAATAAATATCGGGAATTGTAATTGTATGTTATTAGTGAACTTATAAAATTTTAATTGGTATTGATTATTATTATTTTCATTGTGAGATGACTATTCATTAGATCAAATGTAATGGATAATCATTTAGATTAATTTGGTGGTTTTTGATCACCAAGAAACATGTTATGTTTATTTAATTAATTTTATGTATTTAATATAGTTACGGGTCATATTAAAGTTTATTAAAATAAATATTATATTATTTAAACCATTAAAAATATTTATTGGCGAATCATAAAGAAGGTATAGGAAATGAATTTTTATTGTCTATGATGGCGGAAAAGCGATACATCATACATGATAATTTAATTATTAGAATAAAAGTGACAGGAGAAGAGTTTTAATGATGGATTATAAGATTAATATAGTAAAAATAAATTATTATATAATTTATTTTAGTTACCATTACACACGTATAATGTTATCTGAGTAGAGAATAAGAAAATATGATTAATTTAATTGAAATTAATAGAAAATGAATGAGGGATTACCTCATGAATTTTCCTATTTGAGAACCTCATTATAGAAAATAGTTTTAGTCATTTATTGATACAAAATTTCCAGGATGTGGGGGAGATTATTGTAAAGTGTATTGGACATAAATTAGATAAAATTTAATAATATTTAGTTTTGAGAAGAAATGGTGGTGAGGGGTTGTATATATAGTGGAAAAGTGATGTTTTTTAATATTTTATTAATTAGTTTATTATATTTCATTAATAATATTTATAGTTTGAACCATATCAATAAATATATGATATAATTAAAGTGGGTTTGAGAATATGGTTTTCTACATCCGTGATGATGCATGAAATAGTGAATTTAAATTTCAATGTATATAAAAGGAATTAATTTATTTAATTATTCCCAAAAAATTAAAAAAATTTAGAAAATTGAAATAAATAACTATAACCCTTTTTCTATGTGTGTATTTAAAAAATTAAACCCATTTTTTGAAAATATTTTTCCAAATATTATAAATATAGTTTTTCATTAAATCAACATTTATTCAATAAATACATACTTTTAAATTATAACTGATTTTATGAAACAATTAAATATCAATTAATTTTTAGAAAGTAATTTTATATTCATAAGGAAATAATATATGAATATATGAATATAATTTGGTAAAATAAATTTTCATTAAATTCATTATATGAAATAGAAAATTGAAAATAAACATTTCTGTTTTATAAAAATACCAACACATAAATAATCCATTTTAAAAAAAATATTTAATTATAAAATGATATTAATATATCATACATTCATTCAAAAGATGCCTAAATTTTATTTATTGTTTCAACGGTAAGGATACTAATATATTGGGAAAATTAGTATTCCTAATATTTATAATATGATATAATTATATGTCTACAATTTTATATTATTTATAAGACATGGAATAATTATTTGAGGTTAGTTTATTAGAATACAATTCTTGGTTTTTACCTAATACCATGCATTTTCTAAGGTCACAAAGATATATTAGTGATGCACAATTTGTCGCATTGGACACAAATGATAAATCTATTCTAAAACCCACAACCTCATTTTCAATATATATATTCATTATGGGTAGGACTACATGTCAATGATATAGATGAGTGGACCAAAAGAATTTTTTATCATTAAAAAATAAAATGGGAGTTTCTTCAAGATGATGATGATGGAGTGTTGCAATTCATAATACAGAATAATGGGATAATATATCATTATTATACACTATGATACATTAAATGTGTGATCAAATTAGAAATATATTGTTCATATATCCCAAAATTAAGGTGGATAATGATAATTTTCATGATATTTTCATCATTGAAACTACCTTGAACCTAAACAATGAGGGTTGGTATTCGTAAGTGTTATTATGTGTATTACATCATTATAATACAGTAATTTGTTATAAAAAATGGTTATATAATGAGATAAAAGGCTCATTTAGTTTTGTTTAGTAGAATTATTTATTTTCAGAGAGGGATAAATCATAATAATATTTTTACAGTTCAAGATGTAGCTATTTTTAAAAACATATATTTAACCACACCTAATACATGGCACAAAATATTCACAGGGAACATAATTTGCAATGTAACCAAAATCCCAAGAACCTAAATGAAACATGTTTCAACATTTTTGGATAAATTCGAAAACAACATGTATTATTAGTGTACAAATTTTTGGTATTATGTAAATAATTCAATATTGAATGATGTTATAAAAAATTCAAGATGATCATAATATGTGTACAAGTTATGAGGAAATTATCACATTGTTTTATAATAACTAAATTTACATTAGGATATCAAATAATATAAGATAATTATATGTTAAATGGTTTATTTATTTATTATTACAATTATAGCCACAGAGCCATGGAATTCTTCCAATATGTTGAGTGTGTGTTAGTGAAAAATTGATACAGGGAATTTAATGGTGAATTTAATTGAGTGGAAACCTCCCAAGTAATAATTTTCTAGATTATCCAACCATAGTTCAATCATAATAGTTGTAAAACAAAATATTTCATTTTTCATCATGAACAACAAATGTGTGGTACTTGTTATTTTAATTCTTCAGATGAATTTTTTTCTAATCTCATTTTTTTCAGAATAAGGTTTCCTCAAATGAGTTTAAAATTGAAATGTACCTTTATCCATATGATATTATTTTTTTTAGTTCCATGAAATATTAGAATTATATAAATTTTTGTTTTCTTAAACTAAAAATAATAGAGTGGGTAAATGTATTGTTCTTATTGAAGATATTTGTTTTATGAGTTGGTCATTAAATCATAATGAAATCAACATTAAATTAAATAATATTAATAATTATGATGAAGATTTGTTACCAAAAAATCTTAAACATATAAACAGTGGTAAAAATTGGAATAAATCATATAAGAGAATATTTTGAGTTTATTTAGGCAATATGATTGGGATATAAAAGATAAAAAATTAATTGAGAGAATTTCATGAAACCGAAAATAAATCACTCTATAAAAAATTCTATAGTAATAAGTTAACAATATTCTTGAACATAAATCATGAATTATTATAAATTGATTGATTTCGGTGGGTTTAAAATATTTCTATTCGAGGAAAGAAAACAAGTAAATAGAAGATGAAATATCAAAAATATTGAGGTAAAAAACATGTATATAGATGTTCAATTCTTGTTATGTTAATGATCTAATTTATTTTTTGATATCATTTCCAAATAATTATATAATGATTTCCTAGAAAAGTAATAAAAAGTATTCAAATAAGGGCTACCATGGTGATCCTATAATAGAACAAAATTTTATTATTTAATTTTTGTACAATATGTGAAAAATAATACATTAAAACAAATTTCAGTATAATTTATAGAGTATATTAATTGAATTATCCATAAAAATATAAAACTGAAAAAAATTATACAATTAATAACATAATCCATTGATTTACCAAAATAGAAAACAATTTTCTCCAAAATCTATTTTGGTTTTCAAAAATCCATTCTCTCAAACATTAATGTTTTTATAAATATCGGGTATAAATTATAATACATAATAGTTACATTGAATAGAAAATTTTGAAATCATGCACTTCAACTTTATTGGATAGAAATATATTAAGATATAAAATGTTTATTGATATATTAAATATGTATCAAGACCTACTACTTCAGTTACAAATGTGAAAAAAATATCCAATTATTCATGAAAATAAGTTATTTTTAATATTATTAGCGTGTTTTAGTGATTTTATCTACAAGTTACTTCATCATGATTCTGTTTATAATATTAATATTTATAAGATATTTTGAAGGTATACTTGACTTATAATAGTTTCAATTATGTAAAATTTCACTGGGAATTTAGTAGTGACTTCCATAGAATATTTTCATTGTAATTTGACACCGCAAACTTGTAGTGGGAAATTCCAATTAATTTGCACTGGGTTTTAACATAAATATTCAATGTGATACATCCACTAGGAAATTCCCAAGATCATTTCAATAATGAGTTTTTAATTATTTTGTTATTTATATTTCCATTATAATTATTTTGTGCCAATTCACATTTTTGGAAATTTCCATTCATTATATTCACAGAATCAAAGTTCAAATGTCAACTCCTTGTTTACCTAGAGAGTTAAAACTATAATTTTAAAATGGTAACACATAATGGGAATTTCAATGAATTGGATTCTTCTAATTAATTTCAAGAACTGACACTGGTAAGATTAGGATAATATTTAATATATCATCTATTAGTAAATCACATATTACATTAATCTCAGCTTCATAAATATGTTAATCTAGTTCACAAAATAAAAAATTAATATCACCATCCTCCAAGCCACCCAAAAGGTCACATCAAATCTAACTATTTTAGTTTGTTGAAGGATATCCAAATTTTTTGTTAAAAGAATGATTTAATAATATTTAGATATTCGTGATGAAACTAAATAATTCTTCTCCTCATTATCCATATCATATTTTTATATTCCCTTAAACTCCCATTGGAAACCCCAAGTAGAATTTTTTCATTTTATTCAATTCTAAATCGCAATAAAAAAATTCAAAAAATACATCGTTATTAAAAACAAAAAAAACAATATATTATAATAAATAAAAAATTTATAGTATATATATATATATATTTCTACTGTATATTCCCAGTGTACATTTACACTTCAAATCAATATTTAATGGAAACTAAAAAATATAAATGCAATTGAATTTACTCATTTTTATGAATAGAAAATGTATAGATGAGATCTAAAAAAATATTCCAAATGAAAATTTATAGTATGATCCACCATAGGTTAATTCTAGTCCATATATATTTCCACTGAATATTACATCTTCCTATAAAAAATGAAAATTCCCAATGGAAAGTCCTACTATAAATTCTATAGTGAAAATTCTCGTTGAATGTACTAATTGAAATTCCCAATGTATATTCTCATTAGAAATTTATAATTTAATTACATTATAAATTATAACTACACATAATTATTGTGAATCAACTGAATGTTTCTACTCATGATACCTAGTGGGAATTATAACTACAGAATTACCAGTGGAAATTCCCACTAGAATATATGAATGAAAATTTCAAATAAATGATAATTTAAAATATATTGGGAAATTTATTTCATCTATCATGTATATATAAAATATAAATTATAAATATGTTTTTTGAAAACAATTTAATACACTCACTATTAATTTATGTTTATAATAAATTTGATATTCCAATTGAAAATTACATGAGAATATTATCATTATTAAATATCTAAAAATTATAAGTACAAGTTTATATTAAATTCATACTTTTTTTTTCTAATTTCCACTATTAAATACTAGTAGAAACATGAAATGAAAGTTAAAGACACATATATGATTGAAGTGGGAATTATTAGTTGTAATTTCTACTAGGAAATTCTATGAGAAAATACAATTGGAAATTAGCAATGGTAATTGCCAATGAAATTTACCATCAGAAATTACCTGTGAATTGAAAATATCAATATGAATTACCATTATAAATTCCATGTCGACGTAATCATTGGAAACTATTGGGGAAATTTATAATTCATATTCCAATTAAAATTCAAAATGAAAATTTCCAGATAATATTTCATATAATAATGAATTATTAATTATAAATCATTTCTATTGTATAAAATATAAATTTCATATTTAAATTTCAAATTATAATTTCTATTAGAAATTATAATTAGTTATTCATAATGAAAATTTCAAAAAAAAAATTAACCGTGAAAAATCAAACTAGTTATTATATGGAAAATTCACACAGAAAAACTAATTGATGTTTCCATTGAAATTTACCCATAAATATTCACTCTAGAAATGACATGAAAAATTTTATTTTATTAAAATACATAAAAAAGGACTAAAATCCCATATAAATATATCATATGAAACTAATTGTAAATTCATACCACAATAATTATGTTATTTAAATTATTTTATAGTATCTAGTATTAAATACATATTTAAAATTTCAATAAAATTTTCAGGCTGGGAATTGCATGGGAATGTTAACATATAAAATGGAAATATAAATTGTCATTAAATGTTAATTGGAAATTATTTGTGGAAATTACCGCTTCAAATAACCAATTAAATTCCCAATGGTTAGATGAAAATTGAAATTCCAAGTTGAAATTTATTTTGGGAATCAATTTGAATTTTCAAAGGAAACGTTTTAGTGAAAATTCATATATATATAATTGATGGAAAATTAAAGAAACTCCAAGTGAAAACTACTAGTTCAATGCCCCCAATATAAAATAATAAAATTTATAAATTAACAGGTTTCTAATTATTGAGAAGGAAAATAAAAAAAACCTTATAAATTTTAAACATAATTATGAACAAAAAAATAACTCTGTCATAGTAAATCAAATAATTTACAATGAAACATCCAAATACAACTCCAACATGATAAATATGATAATTTATAAATAACCCCATATATAGAAAAAAAAATTGCATAGCCCATTTTTATCTTCCATTGATGTTCGCCAAAAAACCGATATTAATAAATCAATGATGTAATAAAAGGAATACCAGTTTCTCTATATCTTACATACATGCACTAATACATTTATTTAATAGCTATATAAACCATCTATGAGGGGTTCACAAATTGAAACACCATTATTAATGGATTTGAGAACTATTTTCTTTCACAAATCTACATGATTACATTTTTAAACTCCACATCTAATAAATCATCCATAAGAAAAGAAGATGAGTTTCAACCATCAAATGAAAAAAATGAGTGTGAGGTTAAGAGAAAAATATGATACAATATTTTCCAGAAAACATGACCACAACGACCAACCATTTTCAATAACACCACTATCACAAACATCATACCTCTCACAAAAACATGTTATTATCACCATCTTTGTTAGAAGAAACACCATAACTGTATTGAAATGCATAAATAAAACCCACTAACATACCTTATTAGCTCTTTCTATCACCCATGAAATCCAAAAAACTGAGAAAAATAAACCAGAATCCAACCTAATACACTCAATATCATCACCTTCATCAACAACATAACAAAAACCATAACTGAAATCATTATTGGAAACCAAATAACAATTTAAACTACATGAAAACTAATCATCACCATCATTTTGCACCACAAACTAAACCAAAAACAATATTGTTGGATCATCGTGAAATTCATAAATGAACCACCTACATCAGTATGAATAAGATCCATGAAATAGAATCACCACTAAATGTTTTCAGAAAAATCATTGATTCTGAATCAAATGAAAAATAAAGCCTCAATTAATTATATATTTACAATCTTTTTCTTTATTTTTATCCAGTGATTCAAGTATTTTAACAAAGGATGGTGTCAAAATTATATATATGGGTTGTATTCTCTTTAAAAAATATACTTCTTTCATAAATATGAGAAATTTTGATAGAATTAGATTCATATTAATATGTATTTGAAATGCGATACAATTTATCAATAACAAAAAAAATTTAATATAATTTATAGTACCAATAACATAGTATAAAAATTGTATCTTGATTAAAAACAATAGATATATAGGGAAACAAACTAATACATATAGTAAAACTAAAATAATTATTATGATGAACACGTGACATGTTATTTTATGTTTCATTACTTTTATTATAGAGTGATAAAAACTAGTACATGGTTTATGGGCCTTACAGAAATCGTGTAGTAGTATAAATCCTATGGTGATAGTCATGGATCAGAAACAAATATTCCAAAACCAAGTGAAAAGTGACCACATGAGATGTGACAACATGTTTATCTAGTGATGCAGATGAAGATAATTTTTTACAATCCTAAGCATGTTCACTATTCAGCAAATTATTTTGTTGTCCAATTACGGTAATGGAAATATGGTGATGCGTTTCATTGATGGGTAAAATAAAATAATTAAATAAATATTTATTAAAAACTAGTTAAATGAAAGGGGACTAATATAAAAATGGGATATAGAGCACTTTTGGAATAATGAATAAATTTTTTATTTTTTATATTTATAAATGATTATTTATTTTCCTTGGGGGAGTAAGAAAAATCCTATAACATGAAATTATTTATGTTCATTTCATATGAATTTGTCATTTCATTTTGGGTGTTTTTTGGGAGATAGTTTCTATGTTGACTGTTATTGATGGATATTTGATTTAATAATGAGGTGAATTTAATTCTAAAATTTAATATTGTCATAAGTATGTTTTAATTTCGGTGTTTTAGACATTGTTCTTTGTGTTTTGAATTTAGATGGTGATTTTTTTTTGGAGGTTCGTAACACAATGACTGGAGTTATTGATTGTGGATTTGAAATTTATTGATCACATTTCTCTATAATTGAAATCTTCTAGTGACATTTAATATCATTAAAATTTACCATTTCTATTTAGTTCACTATTTTATAATGAATATTTTATTAATGATGCACGGTTCAGATTTAAAAATTCAATGGATAAAACATAAGATTTTGGAGGATGTATATTGAGGTATATCTATTCAAAAATTACATGGATTTAAAATTAAAGTGTGAAATCAAATAAGTAATAAATAAATAATAATAGGAATGGATGGATAGAATAAAACTTATTATAGATCAATTGCTATTAGTTATAAATGTTTGTTAGGTGAAGACAGCTATTGAACAATTGTATTATCTATACAACACATATGTTGTATATAACAGAAAGATAAAATTCCATGTGATTAATAGAATATTGAGAAATAAAATATAATAGTGAAATTAAACATATGATCATCTCAATTAATTCAACATAATTTACGTTAATTGGAATCTATAAGACTAATGTTCAAAAAACCTATTATAGAATGTACATTTATATTCATCAATCCAGAGATTATGGGATGTGATTGGTATAATTGAAAATTGGTTTTGTGTTTAGAATGTAATAGTGTTTTATTATTCTCATAATATCATTCTAAAGGTGGATATCAATCTGATGGATGTCTCGATGAATTTGAAAAACTATTTTTAACGAGGATGGTAAATGAAATTACTTATAATAGAATGTTTATAAGGAATATGGAGAAAAGGTGGAAAGAAGTTGAAGTAAATTATCCAGACCTATTCACATAAGATTATATTACCAAATGTAGGGGAACCAGTTTATATACTTTAAAAATAAATTAAAATATTAGAAAATATGTTCTATAATTTCCATATATATAATAACTATAGATTGTTTTTTTTATTTCTAACTATTAAAATTTTGATAGAATCATGGATTGTTGATTATTTTTACTTTTTGAACTATATATCCAAGAGGGTATTCTTAGGAAACTAAATTATGAGATTAATTATCAAGGTGAATGTTGTGAATAATGTAGCTCTTAATATCATGTGTAATCATGACATGAACATTCAAATGTCAAATTGAGGCTTGCTAGAGAACAAGGATTTTGACACATATCAAGATTATTAAATATTATAACATTCATAGGTCAACTAGGATTCTATGAAAACACTTTATATATAGTGTTTAATATCACACATTGTTTTATTGAAATGGGTGAACGTTACCATTATGAAAAAAATTAATTTAATAATTAAATCATATATAATAATAATTTTTTTGAATGAAAATTTTTAAAAGTGAAAATTTGTGGCATTCTGATTATAGGAACTTATGTGAGAATATAATGTGAGTATTAGTGTCTAAAATTATAGTAAATCATTTCCATATATAGGTCGTAACATGTGAGAGTTATATCATGGGAATGAATATGACCGTTTATTATATAAAAAAATTAATGATTCCTATATCTTTGAAGTTAAAGCTCATTAACATGGATGCTTAAAGGATTTTCTTACATTTTAACATAGACAGTAACTTTATTATATTATCTTTATTTATTATGAAACACCTAATATTTTGTTACTTTTATTAAATCCTAAATTCAATGTTTTTAAAATAATCATTAGATGGATAGTGTTGGGTGAAATGTTATACAATTTAGTTATATTTGTTTTAGTTATGACAATAAGGCATTTTAATATAGAAGTGATTTTAATAGGATTTTTTGGAAGAAATTAATATTTCATAATAATAATATACTTTTAATTTTATTTTTTTCATTTTAATCGTAGATGTTTTTGATAATTACATCAATTGATTATTCTATGTATCCTAATAAATTTTTTAATGTTTTATTAGATTTAGCTTGTCACTTTTTTTAATATAAAAAATATTTATCATATTCTTAGGTATTTTATTCTGTTGGAATGATAATATTATTATAATTAATTTCTATGTTTATGTGAATATTTAATTCAAATTTTTTGTTGGTGAATTTTTTTCCAAATCTATTACTAGATGTTCATATGACATTACAATTTTGAAATTAAATTAACTTATGAATTATAAATATATATCAACAAATATTTAGTGTGTTATCATAAATCATACAAAATTAGATAGATAATTTATTTATCAAAACATAATTACTTTTAGAGGAAGTCTAAAAAGGTTGTTTTGTAACACTAAGTAATCATGGATGTTGTTGCAGTACATTAGAATCTTTAAATCTTGCAGATTTAGTAGGCTATTATTTTTATTTTATTTAATGCTCTAATGATATAAGAAACACATTATTACTTGTGAGATATAAAACCAATATCTTTAGCTAGTTTTCATCAGTTTTCATGAATGGATAAAATGTTTATGTGAATGGTTAATAAATTATATGCTGTTTTCTAACACTGATTTTGAGCAGAAACTTATCCATAATGTTAGTGATCCAATTTTTTTAAAATATATGGAGTTGAGGATGATGGATTGATACATTTTTTAATCTATTATAAAGATAAATATAATTAAAAAACAAATAATCATTCTATAATTTCTGAGAATGATGTAATGAGGATTTTCAAAAATTCATTTTAAGATAATGAAACAGACATTTATATTTTAATAGATCTTTTGAACCCTATGTTTCAACCCAATGTTTGACACCTCTATTTGAACCCATATTTTATCCCTACTTTTGATCTCTAATTTTGACAACATGTTTATGAAATACTATTTCTGAGTTAAAATTATGCCCAATGAAACATAAGTTGGATCCAAAGTGGGGTTTATATATAATATATTGTAAATAAATGAACCATATGATACATAAAAGACATAATGAAACTTTTAGTAACCCTATAACAATCCATTTTCCATATTTCCAGGTGAGAATGTGAACTATGTTTTTGTATATTTCATGTGTGATTATGTTGAATATTTTTACAATAGTAGGAGTTTTTCATGCATGATTCTCACACATGTTCCTACATTATGTCAAATCACATGATGAACATGCATAATTAATCTATCTTGTTTCTATGCATTATGTATGAAACAGAAGTTGTCTTCATGGGGATACATCACCTAATGAAATTATGATCTTGTATGTGCTTTAAAATTGCGTCTTTAGATTAACAATTTCTAGGTATAATTTTTTGTTTTGTTTCTATCATGCTTACCCGATGAATAGTGGATTTGTCGATTGTGGTTCTGTCACAGTTGTTCTACTTGAGTTATTGAAAATAAATTTAGGATTTCAAAGTGAAGCACTACATGATAAAGTTAAATTAGTTAAATATTCCTAATTGGGCATCTGGTATATAAAGATCATTGAATGTAACATAATAATAAAGGATATGAATAGTTAATTAATTCAAATTTTGAAAGGATATATGATGAATTATTCTTAAACCCTACAACATTCGTGATATTCTAATCAAAAAAAATTGCATGGGTATGTTATAGAATCTCTCTTAAGGTCAAAAAATACCACATTTATTAATAATTATTATGGATTCTTATTGATATTGAGTGCTAAAACTGAGTTGAATTTTTTTTGATGCATGTTAAACATGATAGTAATAAACACCACTTGAAGGAATTTAGAGATTTTATGGAACTTAATAAATTTTTATCTTGTCATGGAAACCAAATTCTAATTAAATATAATTCTCAACTAGTTAGTTTATAAAATATTTGTACTATTTTTTTTGGGACATAGACAAGATAATTGATTATTTAAAATATTATAATATCTAACATTTTATATATTTCATATATGTTTATTCATAGGACAACATATAATTAAATTATAAATATTTTAACTAACATTTATATGTTGTTATTAGTTTAATGATATTTTTTAGCGATCATAGAGGATGGTTTTATGGTATTTACAAATATTTTGTATGATAATTAAATATTAGTATTATTCATCAGATATTATTGTAGGATTTACTAAAATTATTTAGAATTCCATTATTATAAATGTATTCTACTGTAAGAGTCCAATGGTGTAATGTTATTATTAGGTATATCATTGAAGGCTACTTACTCAATTTATTTTGATTATTCCACGAAAAAAATACATTAATTGTTGGATATTTATTTAATATATATATATATACATATATATATATATATCTAGTAGAAAATGAAAATTCATGATGAATGGAATAGATTTGAAAACACTAATGAAAATAATGTTCTAAATATTTACATTATTCAGATTGGTATTTTAAAGAAGTGATAATTATTTTTTGTTGATATTTATTCTATATTGGTGTAATGAATAAGGTAACATGTGTAAAATTTCCTAATATATTTCACATTTTTTAACAAATAATAAGCATGTATAAAATTGAATATTAATTTTCTACAGCTATGAATTATTAAAGATAAAATAAAAAGTTTGTTTCATCTTCAACTATAATTGGAATATGTTTTCTCAATCGAATATATCTCTATTTATTTATTTTAGTATCAACTTCATAGATGTAATCACGATGGAATTTTAATTTCTAATATAATACTTTTAATGTCATGGTTCCCTATAAAAGAACCAAAAGGGCCTGCAAAATCATTATAAGCAATCAACATTATGTACTCAGTTGTAGAGGTCTCTTGGTAGGGAAACCTATAAGTGGAAATAACCATGATATAGGATTGAAGATTTTGTTTAGTGGAATATGCTAATTCTATACCCAAAACCACTATACATTGTCATGTTATTTTCATTCATTATTTATTATACTGACTTGAACGAAAATTTGAAGGAAAGGGTCACTTTAATTTATGAGGGACATTTTTATTATGATAATTTTTTTAAAAGAAAAAAACTCACCCTCTCTTGTGTCTTCCTCACTCCCATTCTAACAAAAAATATGGTATCATAGGTTGGGGTGTTTTTTTAATAATAATGATTCAATTTTCTATCATAATCCATACAAAAAAATTAATGTGACTGAAAATAATAAGGGAAAATCATATATAAGGTATTTTTATTATACATGCTCTGTGTTTTAATAGTGTTAAATATGTATGGTAGAATTCTCTCATGGCTCTCTATTTGATTAATCATGGTTTCATTACATATATGATGAATTTAAATCATTTTTAAATCCGAGGAGATCCATAAATTTTTGATGATGGAGTGGAATATATATATGTTTTTATTTAAAATTTAATTAATTAAAATATATGAGAAATATTTTCTAATGAATATAGTTACATATATTCACATTCTAATTCATATGAAATGTGGAAGATAATAATTGTTAGTTATGATTAAAATGATAAATTTATTAATGATAAAAATAATTTTATTTCATTGGGAACTCAAATTTCAAAAAAATTTGAATTTAAGGATTTTAATGAGATGTATTAAGGTGAGATGAAAAATTTAAATGGAAATCATATTTCCATCAAAAATTAAAATGTTTCTCTCTTATATTAAATTAATGATTTTTTTATATTATTTTTCATGTGGATTTAGGCAATGAATATATTGCATAATCTGTAGTTGATCAGGAAATCAGAAGTAAAATTTATGTCTAGTGGCACACATTGATGAGGTAAAATTATCTTACTCTAAAAATTTAATTCATAATTTTTTTCCATAATGAACTTGATAAATATTATTTTATGATGCATGTAAATGTTTTATCCTTAAATAAAGATCATAGAAAACATATAAAATATTACGGTTCTTTTTCTAATAATAATTATTGTTTGTCAAATAAAACTATAATTTGGGAAATAATTAGTCCAATATTTTTAGTGATCCACCAGATACAAAAATTAATAAATTATTGGATGAATATGAAACAATGAAATAAGATTATTGTATTCTGATTATGGGATAAAATTAAATGAATCATATTCTTGGTAGAAATAAAATTCACAACATAAAAAATTAGTTTTGTAGTAAAGAATGAAATAAAAAAATTATACATTAATTATTTTGTACCTATATCAAATAAAAAAGACTTTATACTGTGAAATGTTTTAATTATAGAATTAACAGACATTTTTCTAATGATTGTAATATCAGAAAACATCAATTCCCGAGTGTCAATTAGGTTTATTATATAAATAAATTATATAGATTTATTTATAAAATGTTTGATCAAAATAAAAATATTTTCTTACTAAGGTTTTTAGTTGATAAAAATAATAGTCAAAAAATACTATGGGTAACAATTTGCATTTTAATTTGAAATCATGTAGTTCTGTTACACATAACAACATCATTACATCGTCAAGTGTTTTCTTGAAAAATTCATGGAGTTTTTATTTAATTATTTTATAATGCAATAACATCTCAAACTTTATTAGTTTTAGGAAAATATATTAGGTTTGGAATAAGAGATATCAAAACCACTTGAAGTTGAGTGAGATATTAATCCATGAAGTTTATATTAATTTATTCAGTATTTATAGAAGGATAAAATGGTCTTTTTGGATGATAAATAAATTCTATGATGTTTTCATATTATGTTTTCAAGATGCATTTTTACATAATGTCAATTATTCTATTATTTTATTTTATCCAGTGGTGTGGATGTCATATTGTGATTCTTATTGATCCATTGAAATATAATTACATTTAAAAAATATAAGTACACTCATAAAAATTATGATTTTAATTTTAAGAGGATCTAAAAATTTAGTTCAATATAATATTGATATGTTCATAATTTTCAATATCATTTGAACACTACATTTGAACTGTAATTTTGACCAATAATTTTTTGAAGCCCAACTTTTGAGTTACATTTTTGGTTAGTATACCATATATTTGATAAAAATATTTCATTATATACCATAAAATTGAATGAAATGAATAATAATCTAATTTTATAAACCACATGCTTCTCTTGTGAACCTGATGCTAATATCATAAAGAATAAACTCTAGTGAGAATGTACCATGCATTACAACATCCTCCCTAATCTATTATACGAAATATTATTCCTACAAGATGTGTTGTTTCAAGAATTATTCTAACACATATTATTGCATGTTTTTGGATAACACATGGAATTTTTATAATTAAACTATAGTTTCTACACAACATGTTCTATAATAGATCAGTTCTCTTAATGTTGATATGTAACTTGCATAAATGGGGATATGTTATATGATGAAAAAATGGAGGTCTAGGTCCATGGTTTTTATGTTGGATAATAATGAATCGTTTCATCTAGGATTACACAATAAATAAAGGAGTAATCAGTGGTGTATGTATGATAATTTTCGATTTATTTTTTAATTTACATAACATTTATAAATAAAATCACCTTTGTGATTGAGTTAAATTAACTATTTTGGTTATTGAAAACACATTTAGTTCTTTTGTTTCATTATATCATATAAGATTAGCTGTACTATTATGAAACATAACCATTGATAAAATTTCCATTGGAGCCAATTTATTGGAGGTTCCAATGTAGATATAATCATTGGTATTATGGATTTTCTATGACCTAGATAATATACAACAACTTAATCATGATTGAGTCCTTTTATAGGATATGTTCAATCACATCATGATCACCACTCAAACCATATACGCTGAGGCACCCCATGATATCTAATCATCATAAAAAATAACCTTACTGATATATCTATTTTAATAATTGGTTATATATCATGACCCAAATAATTCGAATTTGTATATTTTTACTTTTAATATAACAACGTTTATATTTACATCATTTCATTTTCACTTTTTAAATGATTTTGATTCGGATTCATTAAAAAATTGAATTTTGGGTAATATAGAATTTCAATTAATACATAACAATTCATGTATTAATGTTGTTTTTAAATAAATATTAATTTAATGAAATAAATTTTATAAAATTATTTTTACTAAATTTAAATTATAATTTTATTCATATGACGTCAAATATAAATTTTTACTGGATCAAAGACATTTATTATCAAAATAACCCATCATTTATAAGTTAATGTAAATTATTATATTAAAATTAAATATTATTAAATTTAGAAAATTATTCTCATAAAATAATTATTATTATTTTAATCCACATTTTCATATTATCTAACTTTCATATTTTTATAATTTCATGAAAAATTATAATTTTTATGTAAATATTAAATACAGTATAAATATATTCTGGGTATTTTGACATCCTATTAACCCAAAAGTGATGTAATAATTTTATTAATGTGTATCCATAATAGAATTTATTTTGACACTTTTGTTATATTGTTATTTTGAGTTTATTTGATTAATTTTTCAAAACCATTAGAAATGCTCCAACACAAGAATTTTATATTAAGGTTTTAAAATAAAATATTTATGAATAAGACTCACTTCCATATCACCAATGATAATGTTCTAATGGATTCATCCATTGAAATTTTAAAATATTTAAAATAACTCTTATTTGGAATAAAACATAGGTAGAACCAATTGGGAGGATTGTAGATTTCATTACATAATTTTATAGATTCCAAAACCAATGTTTGGGAAATAATAAAGAACTCCCCTCTCTTTACATATATAATTCCACATAATATACCCTTAATTATCACTCAAAAATCATGTATCATAGCATTAATCATCCGTACCCTTTCTATATTCCTCTCATGCTTCCCCCAATCTATCAATATGTTCCTACCAATATTTTTCAATAACCCAATCAAGGTAATAGATATCTCACTCTGCTTTTCAATTCATGCCCCTTATTTTTATATTTCTATTTAAACCAAAATTGAGTCTATTATCCTGAATTGATGACGATCCCAATAATTTATAATTTGTCTCATATTAATGATATATCATTTATTCCCTATCATTTTATCTTATACCAACACCATTTCTATATAGAACATTATCAAGGGATCCTTTTCATCTCCTCATTATTCATTCATCATCACCATTTTCACACAAGTTATTTCAAATTCCTAATATTGGGATATGTTTTCACACATACCCATTACTATCCATTTTATATATAAATGATGTGAGGCACATTCATCAATCATTAAACAATTTAATGAATATTTATGTATTGTTATTATTCTATTAATATTTCATTGTTACCCATCCATTCAAAAAAAAATTATTATGAATACCTTGTCTATACACAGTCAATGGAATTCACCTAGAACTACCTATAAATTTTTTATTATATATTTAGATGTATGTATTTCAAACATCATTATTTTTGTAATTAAATGTCATAAAATATGATCCTATGTTGAATGATCTCTATAGAACACTTACACATGTAAATGATTTGAAAGAATAGTGTCTTTCCAAAATTATATTAGACTATAATGAATTGGGATATGTTTTAGATCATTATATGTCTTTTAAGGGATTATAGTGTAACCATATTCTTTAATGCAAAGTTTTTAACAATGTTTTATGAATTTATTTTTATCATTGACCTATGTTTGTGATATCATGTTTAATTTTGTTGCTACATTTCCCATTTTGACATTATGTTATCAAGATATATCATGCCTCTTACATTATACTGAACTGAGGGAGCTCTGCATGAGGCGATGACAATGGAACCCTAGTATGAAAGAAGATGATTTCACCCCCCCTTCATGAAGGTGGGAAGGGGTAGGATGGATTGAAGATACCTCAGAGGCCGTGTTTCGTCCCCTTATACAACCCTCAGCATCTCCTTGAGTTCCCGGTTATATCGGTATGTATGAAGTTGTCGAACCTTCATCTTGGTAATCCCCATCTCCCGATATCAGTGTCGGAGTTCTCGAAGGTGACGATCCATCTTGACCTGACCCTAGTGGCAAGATTCAATTCTCGTAGGCTGTCTATTGATGATTTTTATCAGTTTGTTTTTGGTAAATGGGATTTGTAATATCGAGTGGTGGTTGGGCTTAGGGTTGGTTGCCACATGATGATTTGTTTTTCCTCGATGAAGACTAGATACGATCATTTTCCAATGCACCCAGACGATGTAATGGTTGTATGTTTCTTCTCTTCCAGGGGAATTTTGATCTCTGTATGAATCGTGACCCCTCCTCCATCCCGGTTTGGGTATGTTTCCCTCTTTTACCTATACCTTTCCAAAATCCTGAGATTATTCGCATGCTGCGGAATCTTGTCGGGTGTTTTTTGTGTTCTGATGTCCAAACATCCACAGTGAGTCACCCTATCAATCCTCGGCTGTGTGTTGAAGTGGATATCTCGAGAACTCCAGTGGATTGAGTATGTATTGTCGTGGGTAATGAATTCAGATGAAAGAAAGCAGTGGTGTATGAATCTTGGATTGATTACTTTACCATATGCGGTAAAATGGGGAATTTGGTTGATAAGTGTTATGGTGTTGTTTCGCGCAGGATGTCCCCATGTCCGGGGAGGAGGCTAGAAAAATCGGCTAGGAGGGAGTTTCCTGCTGTGGCCCCTCGGGTTGGCAATGCAATTGGGACATTTTCCCAGGTTGCACCTATTCTAGAAAAGCCAGCTGAAGATCATGCTAGCCCTCTCGTATCATTAGAGCTTTCAAGACTGAAGAAGGATTGAAATCGTGGGGCTGGTCTACAGAGATCTGATGGCCAATGTGATTCTATAGAATCATTTCATGTGGCTGAAGGGGAGCATTAGGATCCTTGGGTCACTTCTGGAATGGTCTTTCTTGAGATCAGCTATGAGAAAGGAGGGCTTCCTGCTGGAGGTGTTGGTGTGGTTAACAGTTGCAGTAGTGGTAAGGTTAAGGTAGGGAGGCAGGGGTCTATGTTGGAGTTCAGGGTTGAAGTGTCTCCCCCTACTTTAGTTATTTGTGGTGCTGGTATACCTCTGGGGTGTCTGAAGTTTATGGTAAGGCTGAGAAGGATGATGGTGTAGTTTATTCGTTGTCCACGAGGAACTGTTTTCATGGGCTGGAGTTTGTGGTTGGGGAAGGTAGTTTGTAGGTTCAGTTGGAGGATGAAGTGAATGCTGAAATTTAAAATGGGTTATGTGAAGGAAAGAATGAGGGTCTAGCGTTTGTGCAAGTTGGAAATGGTTTATGTGCATATCTTTGTGTGATGAACCAGCCGCCAGGCCTTGCTTTGCATGATATGAACATAGAGCTTCAGAATGGGTCTCCTCCATAGGAGGGTGGAAATGGATCAGAAGCTGTGAAACAGGGGAATTTGGTTAATTAGGTTGCTGGGGAACAGCCAAGGTGCCCTGCTATTGACACTAATGGCTATCTCTAGAAGTGTAGCGGAGGGGAAGATAATTTGTAGAATGTGATCATCAATGGGAAATGGGGGATTAATATAAGAGTGACAAATAGATCTATGGTGGTTTGATCAAGCCTTCATTTAGTGATATGGTCGAAGGTGGGAAGATGAATATGATTAAGTCCCAAAATGTATTGACTGTACCTCCGTAATGCAGGTCAAGTACGAACTACTCCTACATACCAAATGCTTTGGCCACTAGGTCTTCTTGTGGTAACAGTAAGCTTTTAGCCTTGGAACTAATGAATCTGCGAAGGGAATATGCTATGGTTCTGAAGCATTATGACAACATAGAATGGGAATCGGATACAGTGGAGGAAGCTTGCTACCAGGGGTGTGGAGATGGGTATGGTTTTTATGACATGTAACTTTTTCGTTAGAATTGTGTTTCTTGCCTACTGTCCTTCTCATTTATCTTTATAAATAGTCAAGGATTTATCCCCTGGCTGATCCTCTCTGGTTATATCATTCTTCTTTATTAAATTTTATGATTATAATCATTTCAAGTGACACACTATTTCCTATTATCTAACATGAAATTATTCATTTATTTATTATTATTTTTATTCCTATATAAGGCATTATAGCCCACCAATTTATATTGTTTGTCCACTGGTTATACCATGCATTTTTCAATAATGAAATATTATGATCATGTTAAGGATGTTTTCAATATTTTTGATTTAACCAATGTTTTGTGCTATTTTTATTGAACATAATTAAATAAATAGACTATACATGTCATTATTAAGTGTTTAATTTTGTGTACCAATTTGTACTAAATAGTTAATTAATTTTTAATAAAGGCAATAGTTGACATAGTTGGTATCAAAGCAATGTTTTGTCATTTTTGGGAAGGATATTGGAGAACTACAGATAAATCATTTGGGATATGTCTAAAGTTAAATTGACTTACCTAAATTATATAATGTTATAGATTAAGTTCATTCTGTGAATTTAAATTTATTTCTGGTTAATATTGGCGGATGTTGGTCTAGCATATATTTTCTTATGCATAACACCTGAAAACACTACATTGAGCTATATTCTATCAAGAATTGGGTCACGATAATGGGAATTAGTTTAAAAATTGTTGGACATAGGTAGTGAATAAACATTGATATATGTATATATATAGTATCATTAGAAACAATTATTGTAGCAATAAAAATTCCCATCAGATTATATGTTTGGAAATAGGTAATGGATAACATAGATTGAATCCAAGACATAAATAAATTTATGAAAAAAATATATTTTATATATTATCTATTTAATGTTATTGGATTCCCATTTTATTTTCTTAATATTTTAAAATTAAATTACCCAAATTTTAACTTTATTAGATCCAATGGATTGAAATTTAAGGAACTATGTAGACAATCGATGAGAAGTGTAATGTAATGACAACACAAATGAGTTTTCCACACCTATGAGAGATATAATTGAGAACATAGTTATGATACATTTTAAATTGATTGAGGGTTCAAATGGAGCTCTAATTCTTGTGGAACACACAAATCCACCAAAAAAACAAGATTGATATGAATATTTTAAGTGATAGAAGCCTCTGACTTTCAAGGGAACATCAAATATCTTACTGATATAACAATGGATTAACACCATTGATAATCAATTACCCATACTTAATTTTATTATGAAACAGATGTTAACATAGACTATTTATCATATATATGAAAAAATAAAAAATATTTTAAATTTATCATTAATATGAAACTTTAGGAATATATTTAGGTGATAGGATGGAAAATATTTCGGAAAATATTCTTTGACATATAGTTTCCTCACACTATCTAACATAAAATGGAAATGTATTTCCATTCTCTTGAAGAAATAGATTCTGCATCCATCAGGTCATAAAAAGAAAATGGCACATGGCTTTCCTGATAAACCTCAAGACATTTAATTTCCCCCAAAATAAATGTTGAAAGCTTATATTGGATGGTAAAGATCATTCTTTGAATGTCTAAGGAGATCCATGATTTTCATAGCAATGAATAAAATGGTTGATGTGACCTCAAAATTAAAATGGAGATCAGTGAATCTAATGTGTCTCATGGGGATATAAAAGGAAAAGTGAATTTATATTTTCATGGTGTTAAGGGGAAGATTTGTGGTGGAAATAAATTTATTTTTCCCACCTGTCGAATGTTCATAAAGAAGCTTCACATGTCCTAAATGAGATTAGGAAATTCTTTAGGTGGATCAAGAAAAGAAACATATCCAGTGATTACTGAAGAGATCAAAACACCAATTTATTGGAATGGATGAATTATCCAATCAACCAAAATCCATTTTTCCAATGTTTCAACTTCATGAAAATTGATCACTTTACATACCAATGCACTAATAAAATGTTGGTATGACAAAATCATCACCAACATCCTTAAAGTCATCAAAGGTGAGATAATTACACTACAACTAGTAAGGTGGATCTCAATAATGATGTGGTGAATGGTATACTAGTTATTGATTAGATAGTATAGAATATTCTTTTTTATTTTTTTACATATTTTTTGATATCATAAATGTTTAGAACTATTACCCCCCCACCCATCCTGAAAGTACACCTATCTGTGAAAATAGAAATTGGGAAAATTATTACATCCCTTTTATATAACTCCTATCCCCGGTAATAATTTGTGGGATTAAATTCCTCATAAACCATGTATTACTACCATTAGTGGAGTTTTATAAAGTTATATTTATGGATTGTGATTCCTTACACAAATCCAATATAAGTTACCAATAGAAGGAAATCACTCTCTTTATCATGAATCATCCTCTGATTCTCTAAATGTGAAATGAGGATTATGGATCATCTTTAGCACAAATATCTCATGAATTCATATTATTTCACTATGTCTAATATTTTCTATCATAAATGAATAATTATATTTAACTGATCATCCATTAATACGTGCCCATTGTAATGAAATATATTGAAGTGTTTATTGAATAAATTTATTGTCTTCTACCAAATAAAATGGTTTAGTACTAAATTGAACATATGCCTATGTCATTACTAGTTTCCAAGACTCTATATTTAATGGTTGTTGTGCAACATGAGGAGATGAAGAACCTTAAATATAATAATATAGGAAAATAGTCTATATGCCTAATTGATTCAACATGGGGTCAAGAAGTACCCTTTATAAATAACCAAAATGGGTCAATAAAAATTTTCATTGTTTTTGATGAGATCGACATGGTCATGGATAATAAAACTAATCATCTACCACATATGCATTGCTTGTTTTATAAGATATGTTTGTCCCAAAACATCTCTATAGTGTATATTAGGATTGTGTATTATCATGTAAGGGTGGTGAAGAATGACATTACTAAGACAGGATTTTGCATAAATTATAGGCCCTCTGAGATCAATGTAATTCCATTAAGACACACTAATTATCCTGATATATTTATAGACATGATGAATATATTATTTGGATATTATGACTAAAATAATATTTTATTTTTCATAAACGGTGTTATAATATACTCTAAACAAACGATGACCATGAGTAGCATCTGAGAACTGTCAAAAGGACCTTAAAAAAGGAAGAAATTTATGAAAATTGTATAAAATATGAGTTCTAATTGAATGAATTTTTTATATTAGTGAACATTATAAAAATCATCAGAATATCAATAGAACCTTCTTGGACATGGGAAACTTAAGGAACATCATGGCACACATTTTTGAAATAAATTCATTGTTTCCTTTGATTATAATGGTATATAGATGGTTTGGGAGAAATTTATTACAATTTAAAAACCATATAACCCAATATGACTTGGATTATAATCATGATTGTTTAGAATATAAAAATGATGAATGCATCATGTATTTTAAAAGAAGGTTTATACCTACACTTGAACTCATGATTCCCACATGTGGGGAGGTTTTTTATATAGTGATGCTTCGAAGAATGGGTTTGGAAATATACTAATGCATAATGAAAAATTCTTTTCCTATTCATTAAGACAATAAATGTTTATGATCAAAACTATCCAATGGTTGATAAGGAGTTGGACTTTCATATCATTGCATTGAAAATCTGAAGGAATTATCCCTTTGTGGAGAAGTTTGAAATATATATAGATCATAAGAAATTAAATTATATATTGAAACAAAATGATCTAAATATGCAGTACTGAATGTGTTTATAGATGCTTAAATACTATGTGTACTCAATTATCTACCATCATAGCACTGATATTAAAGTGAAAGAATCTATAAGTTGAGAGCATTCAAATATTGTATCATTCTTTGGAATTGATATGGATAAAATATTCTTAATATTTGACATATTGGACATAAGAATCAAGAAGGAGGGAAATTCATAAATCCATTCGTAAATGTTTAATAAAGAATACATTCTAGAGAAGAAAAATGGAGGTGAATAAGGTAATTAGAAAATTAATAACAAGGAGGAAACTATAAGAAAATGGAAATCCTCATATTTCAAAATTAATGAGGAAAGAATTATATAATATTAGTGATGAATATATGTACCATAAAATCCTGATTAAAAGATTAATATGTTTGATGATGCACATAATATAAATTAATCCAACAAACCATGTAGAAAAAAGATATATCATGATCTTTGATAGAACTTTTTGTGGGAAAATATGAAGAATAAGATCCTGAAATATTCATCAAGCTGTCTTATATGTCACCATGTGAAGGATGAATGAAAAAATAGTGGGGGATGATACAACCAACACCAATTACAATATAAAAATCATAAAAAATAACCATTGACTTTTCCACTTGTCTTCTAATGAAAATATTCAAAACTTATTTAATATGGGTTGCGGTAGATCAAATTACAAATAAATTTCAACTCACTGCAACTCAATATGACATCCCAGTCGTTTAACATGAAAGGATTAAATTATTGAAGTGGTGAGTTTGTATGGAATCCAACAGTTGATTGTATATTATTTAGAACAAATATTTACCTAAACATTCTTTAATAGGCTATAACATTCTCTATATAATTTTTTTGACATCAACCTAGATTCTCACCATCAAAATAGATAGATAATACGATTGGACTATCCTAACACTCATGGAAAAGTTGAGAGCATGGTAGATGTACAACACAAGAGAGTGATACAAACAATAATAGATGAGATCTATAGATTTAGGTTAAGGAAAAGGTATTCCTCCCAATATATATATATACAGAAGAATGTCTTGTGATTATTGAACAAGGGTAATATTAGTCCAATATACATAGGTCCCTTTTTGTCCCTCTATCACATTGTAGTGGGGGCCAATCGACTAGCACTCCCACTTAACTTATCTCCTGTAGATGATGTGTTCCATGTATCACACTTGATTATGTAAATATAAGACCCCAAACATGTACTGAATATTTATGTGGTTCTATTTCATAATTATCTATTATATGAATAGAATCTGTAAAGATCATATATCATAGAGAAATTTTTCTACAATATAATCCAATGACAATCATTAATATTCAATGGTGAAAATGAAGATAAAGGGGGCACAAATAAGATATTTTTGGGATGTGGATTTTGAAATATTATCACCAATGTTATGGAACATGTAAAACATAGTGATCTGAGCTTCAATATATTCCAAGTATCTCAAATGAATTAATCTGCGAACAAAAATTTAAAAATTTAAAAAATTTCAAAATGGGTCATTCATGATTATAAGTCATCTCCAATGACTGTTTCTTAATTAATTTCAATATTAACCACTCTAGATCCTCAAAAAATAACCCATGTAACTATATTCACATCATTCCAAAAATTTTGTGTGCTAGTGTGGAGCTTCGATGATCTATTTGATGTCACAGTGATAATTGAGATCTCATTTCTTGAGAGAATATATTTAAATTATTATTCAAATAACATTTATTTATTTATTAATTGAGAAAAGGAAATTACAACAAAGGCCATATAAAAAGTGGGCCCAAAGCGCCCCAAAACGACAATACTAGGAAGGATGATAGTAGTGGAGGCCCAGTGCATCCCCTTGAACCAGGTTGACCCCCTCTGGATTCATAGTGATATCAGTATGGAAACAGAAGTGGGTTGGACTGGGGACGTCAAGAGAAGCAAGGTGGTCTTCTACCTTATTTCATGCATGCCATGTGTGGGTTACACTGATGTTGTTGGTGATCATACCTCTTTACGCCCTCGTAGTGTAATGGATAGACCATGGAATGGAACCAGAGCCATGAAAATCGTTGTGGAGGATATGGGAATCCGTTTTGACCTTTGATAAGATGATCCCTTTTTGGCGACAGAGTGAGAGGCCCAACAACGTCACCTTTTCCTCGAGTTGGAGAGAAGAGCCGCGCCCCAAGTGCCCAGAGAAAGCCATGATAACCGACTGGAAAGGGATCTTCCTCCCCTAAAAATTAAATTCACCCTAAACAAGACGTAAATTAATATTTATGGAAAAATAAAATGAATCATTAATATTATTTATATTTTATCACATAAAATTATTATAAAATAATTATCATATCTGATAAAAAAATAGTTAATAGGACTCGTAATTCATCATGATAATAGAAGAATCGATAATATTAAAATAATATTCATTTGTATAATATTTTCATTTAATTAATAAATAGTGTATTAGTAATTTTATAAATAAATTCCACAAAATTATTCCATACCCAAATAAAATAAATTAATTTATTCATTAGTTTTCATTTAATACATTGAATTTTCTTTTATCCCATTGTGAGGACTTCCATTTCCTATTTTTATATTCACATGAATAAGGGAGATTCCGGAATACACTATTGTGTGTGACCCTTCAGGTATTTATTTATAGTAGTGAATATTATTAATAATGAATGATGCACACCTGTATCATCATCATTTAGGAATTTATTTTTTGTTCTTATAGATAGTGAAATTAACCTTTTTTTACAATGAGAAATAGTTTATAATTGTACTACCATCTCAATAAACAAATAATGAGATATTAGTTCATCTTGAATGAAAAATGTTATATCTAAACCATTAAACCAATTGTATAACACAAATGACTCACTCAACATAATATATTTATTCATGATTTATTTAATAGGATTTTTGGGGTATATCAAAGTACCTGAACAAAAGGAATACAATGATAATGTTATCAAGTCATGTGACCTGATAACTTGTCCTTAGATTGGAACAACAAATGACACCTAATAAATTAGGTGTTCCAATTTGAGGGTATATCACCATGATATCACCTATGATATATCACAAAGTCATAAGTTCTTAAAAATTAGTACCAATTCCTTTGATCACCCATCATTAGATAGTAAGACATCTATTGTGTCTAGTTAATAAGATGCATCTAGACTATATGAAATATATTAAATATTCATTTAGAACTATCACATGGTTATCATTGTACTATTAGATACAATATAAACATTTGAGAAAAAAATATTCTTTGGACACTACCATTTAGGGAGTTCAAGTAAAAATGTATTCAATACAATTTTTTGCATACATCATGCATAACTCATTTTATCCATTATACGTTAATTGAAACATACTATTTAGTTGGGTCTGAGGAACCCACTTTTACAACACTCCCAATACCACTAATGAAAACTTTCTATTTATCCTTGTTAGCTCTCACATGATTAAGATCAGGTTTTGGAAGAGTAATGAATTTTTTATTAGGACTTATATGTCTATATTTAATTGATCTTATAGTATGTGTGACATCATCTCCTTGATTAAAACTCCTCTAGTAATGAAAAAATGTGTTTATTCCTTTATTCCACTATCTCAAATTTATTTCATGGCTAGTAAGAGTATAATTATTTACATTATGATATTCCATTACAATTATTGGTGTGATTCCAATAACTAAAAAATCATTGTGTATTTTATGATGATTTATAGCTACCTTAGAATCCTCCACACCCTCAATATTTGAATAAATGGTGGAAACACTTTGTTATTAGTTTATCACTAACATTACCATAACATAAATATGATATTTTATCTGATTGGCCTTGAAGGAATACTATTTTTTGTCCCCTTGTATCTAGTATCCCTTCCTCTCCATATACTATGTACATATCATTTATGCTTACGTCATCACAATTTGATTGTTCTAAAATCATTCCTTATAGTAATCTTTGATATAAATAATATTTTACTACTATAAATTATTTGTTTCAAATATCAAATATTATTTATGCCATGAAATAAATTATAGATCCATTAAAAAAAATTGCAATTAAAATTTCCACTTAAGTCTCCTCCTATGAACATCCATGTTTTATTGGATATTTGTATTCCATGTAACTCTAACAAAAATTATATCATGAATTCTTCCAAAATCCATTTTTCAAAACCATGTTTGTATATCTATTATTAAATATTTCTATAACACTATTAGATCTACCATTTATTATCCCATTCCATTAAACATTGGTTGGTACATTAAGTAAATCTTAGATTATATTCATTTATTCTAGTATTAGTTAACTATAAGAACGATAGTTATTTTCTATAAGTTACCATAAATATGTTACATAGAAAATCATATTTCTCAAACTAGCCTTTGGTAGACATAAGGAAAATATTTATTCCAAATGATTATTCTATGATCTTATTCCTTACATTAATCCAGAATTGGATTTGAGAAACTATCACTTCAAATTGTAATTATATAGTGTCACCATATCATTATATATGGATTATATACACACCTTGCATGATATTTGATCATGATATCTAATTCTCAATAACATGATCATATATATTATATACTATATGTAAAATTATAATGTATTTAGGTATAACTACATAGTATTACCACTCAGTACATATTGGTGCCATACTTATACCACCCATGAATCATCTCATATTAATAAAAAACACAATATTCATAATTATGACACCTCATCACGTTGATAAATCGAATACATTATCTAATTTTATAGATCATTAAAATTTTATCTCATTTTCAAATAATTTTTATTGAAGAAATTATTATTCTTGATAAGTAATGTAACACCATTCATGGTGATTATGAAACTACCACTATATATTTTTAACATTTTTACACTGCATGTATCTATGGAATATCCCTCTACCACACCTCATGGGGATGTTTTTCATATTCCAACAATGTGTGCATATTCTTTATTAACTATAACCATATAATTAATCCTTTAAAAATCTCATGTATTGATTTGAACCTAGTTATATAAATTTACCCATTAACTTGACTACAAAATTTATATAATAGGAGATTATGTAATATCATAAGAAACATTTTATATAGTTAATTTTGTTTCACATTGTATTTTTCTTATGGAATGTATGTTTATATCCTTAAGAAACACTTCAATTATAAACACATGTTCTTATGAAATAGTTGATCTCCATTATTCATTAACTCATTAGGTATCTATTTTCATTACCAAATTTTATTTTATAACATCATTATATGCTAATAATGTCTTAAAAATGATTTTTTAAATAATAAACATAAATCTCAACATTTATTCTCCTCTTATATAAATCATTGCTTAAATGTTAAAAATAAAATTTTTGTAGTAACTAATCCATGCTACATTCCATTGAAAAATGTATTAATGTAAGAATTGTCATTAATAATCCTTAATAGAATCATAACATTGATGTAGATAAGGTAATATGTGTTTATCAATTAATCTAATCCATATTATACTAATCAATGAATTCTTGGTCACGATATTCTTTGTCTTTCCAGCCAAAACTATCTAATAGCTTCTAAACATGATGACACCATACTTAACATTCATAGTTCTTATACACATAAATGAATCTTATAATATCTGTGCAATACTATATTACACTTTTATGGATTCACTCTCATGCATTAAGAAATTATTTAGGATTTTTCACTTTATTTCTAAGGTATTATTTTCATAATACATGATATATTGATAATAGCGAAGGACATTATCTCAATACAGTCTAAATAAAAAACTGGTTATATCATTTTCATCCACATATTTTTTCTTCAAAAAATATATAATCTCTACATAATTGGGTATATTGGTAAATCATTTTATATCCATCATGTATTTCCAATAATTCCTGAATTATTGAATTATTGGATGTATATTAAATAATATAAAAAATTCAATCATAAACATGAATAATGTATACATGTGTCCAAAATACACATGAGATAATTATTTTCTTATACATAATAATAGTTCTATTAGAATAATTTACATAGATAATATACATTTTTTTCTTCTCTCTGCAATCATAGGAACCACCCTTTCTCAGTCTCTTATAGAACACTCCTTACTTATAGTAAATTTTTTATACATAAATGGTTATTATTTAAATATAGATATATCTAAATAATAATGTATTTAATATCCAAAAATTATTAGAAAAATATTATTTAAATATATGAATATTGATAATAAATAAGTTACTATATTCTTTTTTTGATTCAGTTTATTTCATTTATATGTTTTTACAGTAATTTCTTAATCTGAAAAGAAAATGAACTGCTATAATTTCTTATTATTTGAAAACAAAATCATGTTTTACTTTTGTTCCATTATTTATATAGTCTATTTAAAATTCTCATTCAAATTTATCTCGATAATAACTAATTATTAATCTTTGATTAATGTTCTTATATTGTATAAATCGTTATCTATAAGGTAACAATTCATTTTCTGCATTTTTTTATTTTTATAATATTAAATAAATCATAATTAAATTGATGAAAATGATATGATAATGGGATCCATTTAAATATCATTATCCAACATTCAATTCACACATATTATGTGTATTAAACACATATTCATATTTGGATTTTATTTCAACTAGAATGGTTCTTGAAGAGGAGACTACATGTAATATCATTAATCATTAAATGTAGTATCCACCACTTACACCAAAAACTGATGATAATATTATTAAATAATAATCATATGCATCATATATGAGTGTATAGTAAGAATTTTTACCTCATCGCATCCTAATGTTCTTTAACACGTATTCGGGACACCAAGCACGTTATATTTCCTATATTTTATTATTATTTACAAGCTCTAGTACTACTCTTTGAAAACTCATGATAGATAATTTACTGAAATTTTACAATATTATCATAGTATATTTTTGGTATTATATTAAATTTTATATAAAAAAACCTTTAATATTAGTAATTTTATATTGATTTTCCATTTATAAATTATTTGTTAATTAATTACAAAATAAAATGTCTCCCACTATTTTATATTACTCTAGTAACTGTCAATAATGTAATCAAAATATAGTTTATATTCAATATAATTGTTTCAAGGATCCTTTAACATCCCTTCATAGTCTATAAGAATTATATACACCACTACTTGGAGAGTTTATTGGTGGCATTTGACTAACCGATAACATTATATAAGAGATCCATGAACTTTTTAGTGTTGTATTAGCATAAAAAATCATAAATATAATATAATGAAAGCATTAATCTAAATTTGACTAAATCTGTCTCTACATACTTATTTTATTCCAACATCATCTAAGTCAGCCCATCACTCTCATAAGAACTCCTCAACAGTATTAGGAACCCTAAACATTGGTTGAGAGGCAACCTAAACACTCGGTTTTATTCTAATTCAAAAAATGAAAGGATTTTTTTGAATTACTATTTATTTGAAGGTTTTAATATTTTTCATTGATATTAATCCATTTCTTTTCATATATTCCTGATATTTTGATTCCCTCATAACATATCATTAATAAAAAACATTCATCCCTTCATTATGCATTTCATTATTTTTAATTTAATGTTTTCCCAAATTTTATACAAATGAATAAAATAATAAAATAATAAACAACGGAATGATATTCCTAATTTTTAATGAGAATAATTTATTGGTAGATACATTGAATGGAAAATGATCAACCATTACCTAGAGGAGTCATACATGGGTCATTTCTACTCTTGATGAATCTTACCCCCCATACACTATGCTCACTACCTGTTTGACATCTCCATAACGTAGAATTGCATGACTCTAACGTCATACTCACCATGGTGTAAAAATAGTCACACATAAGCAAAGTAATATCATGAAAACAATATATAGATACCTTACATTTATCCGATCATACATACCCTTATACATATTAATTTATAAAAAGGATGGTATATAGACCATCAATAAAACTAATTACTTATTTATAATCATCACACACATATAGTAAATAAATAAATAACATACACATTCACATGATATGGAAATTGATTAAGAAAAGTCAACAACTAAAGTTAAATTCATGGTAAAAATAAATGATACAAATTATATATGTGGGATTTTCATGAATTATTGGAAGGATGTTTTATTTGAATAATTTAATTTTCTTCAAGAAAATAATTTATTTATTTTTTCCATAAATTAAATTAATTCAATAATTAAATATTAGAATGAAAATTAAATTTCAAAAGATATAGTATTCCAAAATTAAATTATTTAAACAAACAATTATTTGTTAACAAATTTATATTAGTACATAAATTAAATTAATTAAAATATTTATGTTTTGAATATATAAAAAATAAAATGTCCAAAGTAATGAAGACACACCTTACTTGGGATTCTATTATAGGAAAGACTCCAAATGTGAGTAAGTCTGCAGGGTGTAATCCATTGTTTGTCAAAATAATTTATCCAATAACAATAATGTTCATAATTATTAACCTTGTGTTTATAGAAATTTTTTGAATCATGAATACCATCATGAGAAGGATCGAAAATGAATAAATTATCACAAATCTCAAAGATTTCGTTATCAATAACAAGAATAATGTTCTTAAAAAAATTTACATTCAAGAATGTCTTACATCTTTTATAGTAGTGTTGGTGTTTTCTAGAAGAGAATTATGAGAGACCATAGATATGTGGGGGGGTCAATTCCAATTATCTATCCAAATAATCAGGGCAGAGTCCATACTAACCATCCATCTAGATTTAGTCATATTATTTCCAAACAATTTCTTAATGGAGGTACATATAGATGAATTAATGTATTTTTAATTGCAATTCATTAAAATTAAAAGAAATATTCTTTTAATAAATTTAGTAGAATTAGAGTTGTTATGTAAAATCCCTTATCTGAGTCTGGCTTTGGGGCATCATTAAAATGACATAGGTTTTTTATTCCAAGGCCATCTCTTTCAAGAGGTTTGCAGAATGTGGTCTAGGGGATGGTAACAATTTTCCTTTCAAGAATATTACCTGGTCAAACAAAGATCTTGATGTAAGCGTTGATTTTTTTTAAAAGATCAATATTCCATTTTTAATCCATCAATTGAAAGACCATCCTGAAAACAATGGTGGATTTCACCAGATAGATTCTTCCCACCATCTAAATGTACTTTCCCTTCTAGTAGTATGGCTGCTTTATGATCTTCTCCAACACGTTGGTAAAGCACATGGATTTATGCCTTCCCTAGAAAAAAGAAATCCTGGGTAGGGGAAATGGGAAAAACCATCTTTAATGCATATACGATTTTTTCGAGAAGAAGAAGAAATTTTTTCCAAAGAAGAAATAGGAATTTTTCCAGCATATTGGCTGAACAGAAATTTCTTCGTAGTGAGACATGATATTGTTTAAAATTTGATTATTATTTTTCCCCATTAATGAATAAAATGATGTCATTAGAATATAGAATGTGTGTAGGCACAATTAAGTTTCTAGTAGCCTGAATAGGGAATTATTTGTTTGGATTCACAAGGACTGTGAGCAATCTACTAAGACAATATCCGCCAATGGAAAAAAAGGATGGAAATAGATGATCACCTTCTCTTACACCTTTAGTGTACTTATAGTAACCCTTATGAGAACCATTGACTGCGTCCAAAATCAAAGCCGATTTAAATAAGGAATTTATCTTGTTGATGAAAGTGTTATTGAAACCAGTGGATTGTAGGACTCTAAAAATGAAACCCAATCTATAGTATCAAAACCATTCCTAATATCAAGATTAATGGAATTAGTTCCTACTTTGACAGCTTTATTGATGGTTTTTGTACATTCAAAGGCTAGGCAGATGCAGTCTTTTACAGTCCTTCCCATGAGGAATCGAATTTGATTCTAGGAAACAATTTTATTGCATGATGCTGAAAGACTATTCACAAGTAGATTAATAATGAATTTTTAAATTGTATTTAGAAGAGAAATATGTTGAAATAGATGAATTTCACAGGCATTGTACACATTTGGAATTAGAATGAGGAATTGATCATTTATCTCACGAGTAAGATGTCCATTAGAAAAATAAGATGGGAAAATATTGCAAAAAACCATGTGAATCACCTCCAAGTATTGCTGAAAGAAACCATTCTTAAAACGATGTGTGGATCTAGATTACTCACAACAAATCACAAACCGCTTCCTCACTACGGTTTCTGAAATTCTTCATGTGATCTGGTATGATAAAAATGCAATTATTCACAACAATTTCTATTTCAATCTCAATGCCGGTAATATATGAATTCTCATTCCCATTAGTGATAATGCTTCAATCCAAACATCTTATTGTCACAATATGGTTTTAGATTTTGATATTCTCTGTCGACATCAGATGGATGGTCTCTATAAATATATTAAGCTCACTTTTGAAGTGTTTTGGCATTCTCCACTTCCAGGATGGATCAAATTGAATGTGGATGGTGATTTTAAAGGAAATCTAGGACCCGCGGGGTGTGGTGCTATTTTTAGAGAATACCTTAGTCAGTGTCCGGGATGCTTCTTTGAAAGTTTTGGTACTACTTCTTCTCTAGAGGAAGAAATTATAGTTGTGATACATGATGTCAGATTTTCCAAGGAAAAGGGATGGAACAATATTTGGATTGAAAGTGACTCAACCACTATTTTCCATTCTATTTGGGTGGATGTGGTGCATATTTCCTAGCCTCTGACAACTCGATGGATGTACTACCTTGATTATCTTTTAGATACTATATACATTTCCACACATGCCTTTTCTAAAGTGAACATGGATTCTACTGGTCTTTCTAATGAGGGAATCAGCCATTATATAACTTGTAAAGACATCCTTCTGGTTGAGCTTTTCCCTTTTTATGATAATGTTTGTAATAAGATCCCTCATTTCAGACTCATGTAGTTATCTCTTATTTTTATAAAAAATTGGGTCTCAGATTTTGACTGAGGAAGCATCTTTTATAAAAACAACAAATGAACATGTCTTCTAAAATACTAATACATGTCCATTATGGACTAGACTGACTCTTTTAGACCAATATATTGTCATGCAATGCCCATTTAAACCTGTTCTGGGCATATAAGGGACACCCATTACTATTCTATGTCTTTCAGACCCTCCCCAAACAACCGTGATGTTGTTAGAGTTAATTAAGAACTATTGAAAATTATAAAAGAGATTTTTAGGTTGTAACAAGGACATAAGAGGAGTTGAATTTTTCATTGATGATTGAAATGGAGGCCGTAGTAGTCATTGATGTGGATAGTGTCCAATATCTAGATCTAGGGAGTTGAGAATGGGACTTTAAAGGCTTCAGAGTGATGCTCAACAGTTTCTAGGTCGATCAATGGGATTAAATTATCCAATCTATGGACGAGATGACGTTACCTTATTGGTGATTGTAGAATGTTTGATCTAGAAATGGATTGACTATATTTGGGAACCTGATGTGACCATGTGTTGGTAAGTGTCACGATTTTACTAGAGATGGAGAGGGACACCATTTAGCTATGAGAAATGTGGTAAGTCCATGAGGCTATATGGGACATTAGTGTCAGGATTTTACAAGGATTCACATTGATGATGGTGTATGGTTTTATCCTGGAAATTATAATAGAATTCAGAGTCAATGAGGCTAGTGAAGCAACAAGCTACACAACATCAAGATTTATGTTACCAGCTAAGGACATGACCAAGCTTGACTAGCATAGAGGGAGATGCGGGATGGGGAGAGTCATAATGGGGAAACGTTATCCCATTAATCATGAAGAATCCCATTCTACTTTTTCAAAATCCTACAACGACTTCCCATTATTTAATTTTTTTTATTTTCTTCCCCTTAGAGGTAGTCTAGTCGACTCATTTGGCCTTTATTAATATTTCTAAATAATAGGTTTTGTAATGCCCCGACCCCAGCTACCCAGAGTTGGTGCATTACTTCGTAATAGTGGCATGATCACAAAATATAGACCGATTAGTTTAGTACCCTTGGAAACACTAGATAAATTCATTAATGTAACATTATATCATAAAGTGAAAAGCTATAAACAAAGTCTTCATAGTCCACACTCATATCTTCTTCTGACTATCCCTACAGGTCATTCATAAAATACTTCTTCACATCCTGGAAAATATTAAAACATTGAAAGGGTTGAGCTCAGATGCCCAGTAAGGATAACAATATTTTGGAAGCTTTCATAAATAAACATAAACATTTAAGGCAATGTATAACTAAAAAAAATCCTTTTAAACTTGAACATCAACATAATATGGAAAAAGTAAAATGATATAATACCATTCACTTCTTCACATGTATATTCTACTAGTCGAATAATCACATGCAATATCAATAACCGCTTTCATAATGATGGAATGCATAATTCCAGACTATCATAACCACGTAGCCAAGGCCTCATGCGAAGACAACAAATGAGAATTTGTCAAGGCCTCGTGCCAAGACACTAGTTTGTCTCATGAGACCTGCCGATGCATCGAGGAGCTATAGCGGGCTCCACCCGTCACTTACTAAGTCCAATGCATTCCTCATATGAATGGGTTTAAAAATATCATAAACCATAACATAATCGTATAACATAAAACATGCATAATGAAAACATAACATTTCCACATTTCAATCACAAGATTTCAATACAAAACATTGATATAATAAAAACGTTTTCAAAACCATTTTCAATACCAAAATAAAAGATAGGTAAAAGATGGTATTTATTTTTCTTTTAAAAAAAAGTATGGCTTGTAAAGGAAGCCGAAACTCAAATAATGGTCACGGCGGTGGAGAAGTCAGTGTCGCCGCATATGTACGGAAAGAAAAAACATTCCCTTTTTCGTTTAGTAAAACACATTGTATAAAAAAGATTCCTTTTGAATAAACGTAAATGTCAAAGGGGTTTATACACCGTATAAAAGAAAATTTTGTATAAAACCAAACATGCCTCAATGAAAGGAGATTGAGACGAAGTCCTTAAAAAGATCATTTTTAAAATAAAACAGATCTATTATCTTTATTCACTATAGGTAGATATAAAGAAAGTAAAAAATACAAAATAGTACATAATAATATCATGACATAATTTTAAAGTATGATATTAACCCAAAGAACAGAAATTGGGTTAAGAAGTTTCCTTACCTTGCGTCCTGTCCTACTCGACCGTTCTTTAACCTCCTGAATAATAAACTAGAGTTAATTTCTATTTACTTAAGAACCTTTTTCGTGGTCATTATTCCTTTTATATCCCTTATTACCATGTTATGAACATTATGTAATTATTTAAGTTTATAACGGTCATTTTGTCGATCTTAGGTACTTGAGTCAAAAATAAAATTCTTATAATTACAAGTTGTTCATGTGGTGATATATCCATTATATCCAGAATTATGTTCATGATTTAGATATCATATATAACATATATATCCAGTATATACATGCATTTATAATATTACATAACATTTAGAGATAAGAAATGAAATTCACCGTTCATGGAGACGGTAAGCCGTACGTACGCACGAATGCTACTTTCATTTCTATTTCGTATTTAATGGAAAGAAATCATAATTATATAAAGGTATAATATATATCCAGTATAATATCAAATATAATATCATTTACTCCATTCATTATACATCCCACATATGGCATTAACGATTCACATCACTTTGAGGGGGCGGTAGTCCGCACTTCCTAAAATGAAATTATCGCGTTTACCCATAATGGAAATCATAAAGTATGCCATAAATGAGAAATACAGAAGCATAAGTAAAACAAAAACATATTATATATCATATATAAATATATTGACATCTTAATGGCCACCTTTGAAGGTGTTATATGAGTGTTGAACAATCATCGTTTCGTGAGGCAGAAATTCGTCATCCACAGAAACTGTATGTTCTTTAACCATTAGATGTAGGTGTGTGTAATTGTAGCTCGAATAATTCTTATAACAACATCCTAGTATATTGAGGATACTTTTTTTGTAACAAAAGAAATTAATAAAAAGATTTTAGGGGGTTGGAGAAGAAAAATAAAACAAAACAACATTAGAGAAGACATTACCTCAAAATCAGGTAACTCTTTTTGATTTGAGACAAAGGCTTCCTTGGGAAGAGTTATGCCCAAAGTGAGGCTTCTAGGAGTAATAGGGGAATGTTGGGAGAGTATTTGGGCAGAGGTTGGCTGAGCCAAATGGCTTGAAAGTTAGAATGAGGTGGTAGAGGTGGGGGCCTTTTATAAGAGGAGAGGAGGGGCACTCTTGGAAAGTAAGGAAATTTTACATTATTATACAATGATTTTCGGATTATAAGGGTCCCACACTTATATAATTCATGGCTACGGTGATAAGGGTTCGAAATATACCCATCCAATAGTCTTTGGACAAGTTTAAGCCTTGGATTGTACAATATTTTTCATTTTATTAAAATCGTTAAATAATGAGGTCATCGCTGCATCATAATGATGTCATAAATAATTTAATTTATTTAATGTCTAAAATTTATAAAAAACAACTATGATGTAGGAAATCTTTTTAGCTTTCCAATTACTAATTATAGTCAAAAATATGACTTGTATAACCCCATGTAAAAATTGATTTAGTAAAACATTTCATGTTTGTGTCATTTTTTACTTTAACATTAAATAAAAGTTATTTATGTCATTTTCTATCTAAAGTGGCTCCATGGGGTCCCCAAGTTGACCCATGGATTGTCGTGGTCGGACATGGAACAACCAATGAGGGTAGGACGTGTTTCAATCTCATCTCAAAATATTAAAACCTTATTTTTACCTTAAACTACACTAATTACCTCTAATTGTGATTAAGAACATAAAAGTTACTATTCACCAAAAATTATTTTAATCTCATTGAACCACATTTTAATTCTTAATGACAACCATGTATGTATTATTTTTGAAATTCAAAACACAGAAGTGGTAAAATTTCATTTAAACGAAAAATCAGTTTTTATAAGTACCACTTAGTGGTTTCACTATTCATCAAAAATTGATGTTTTTCAGAAAAATCCCAAAAATTCACCCTAAACTATATTTGATATTCCGGTTTCAAAAATGATATCTATTTTACAAAATTCCAAAAATATAAGTTGCATTAATTTATTTTATAATTAATTCCCGATGTCACAACAAATAGCGTGTTTTTAAGAAACAATTTATATCAAAAAATTGGCAATTGTTTATTTCAAATTTCAATGTTAAATTAATTCTAATGACCACCATTGGATAAAATAGTAAAAATATATTCTAATTATACTTTAAAACCTCTAAATATTATAATTTATCACTATAAATTATTTTGATTAAAAAAGTTGTTTTTAAGTATTTTTCACTATTCATAAAAAATTAGAAGTTCTCAGAAAAATACCAAAAATTCAACATAGGCTAATTTCGATATTCCGAATCCAAAAATGAAGTCCATTTTGAAATATAAAATTTCTATAATTTTAAAAAGTGGTTATTACTATTCATAATGGCTACTATGATTAGTCGGGGTGTTTTAGAACTCGAAGTTTCGTACAATGCAAGCTATTGAATTATTGAATGAGAAGCGTATTGTGGAAGCTCGGGGTGTTACATTCTCCCCTACTTCAATAAATTGTGTCCTCGCAATTTGAAATTTTTCTTGGAAAATAAAATGTTGAAAATAGAAAATACCTTTGTGGAAAACCCACATCGGAAATAAGATTAATAAAATTTATCCTTAATAAGAGGGAAAGGGAAATGAAAAAGTCACCACCCAATTATGATCTCGATTAGGAGAACATTGGGGGCAATTAGAGACATATAATTGGAGGAAAAACGTAAATATCTGTAGGGAGTGATTGAGGTCATCAATCACAATCTACTGTCAAATTGAGGGCCTCAAAGCCTTCAATCTATGTTGATTTAAAATATCATCAGTTCAACAAGACATAAGGTATTAGGATAACACATTTTTTTGTTTTAATATCCCTTTACTAAAGTTTAACAATTAATTTATTCATTGAATAAGAGATAGGTATATATATATTTATGCTTGACAATTTGAGTTTCAACCTTCAACTCATCTTTCACTCAAAAAGATAATAGAACTCAAAAATATTATACTTATCCTAATTGTATAAGGTTCCAAATGTCAACACATACCATTTAGATTAGTAAATTATTTTTTAATAACCAGTGCCTTCCTGTAGGCTAGTGGTAGGAAATAAAGTCTTGTCGCACTATGGTTGTGGGTTTGATTCATGTAGCTTTGTTCGACGCGACGGGTTATTCCCCACCTTGCAGGTTTTCCTTTTTCTAAAACTATAGTATTATAATATTCCAAAAATAATCTTCATAAATTCTTTAACCTTAAACAATATTATCCAAATATCAACTTAATCCACTCCAACCTTTATAGTTATCCAAAATACCTTTGTCCAGACTTTCTCTAAAAGGTCTCTTAATTCCAAAATCAATTTATCAGATTCCCCAAACAAAGTAAAGTTTCTCTTATTGTCACATACTAAAAATATAATTACCTTCATCATATTAAAACCGTACTGAAATCAACAAGTACTGCAGTACAATCCTTATATATATATCACATTATTCTAATAAACAGAATATAATCCATGAGTCCAAAAGAACCAATACATTAGTTATTCTGCTTCAACTGTAGTAACAGCATAATATTGTCCTTTATCCCTTGGCCTTTTCTGAGGTAAGTTTCCCTGACTCTTAGGACATTCATTTGCATAATGCCCCATTTCTCTACAATTATAGCATTCAACATTGATAGACTCTTTCTTTCCCTTGCAATCACGTGCCTGGTGACCTTTTTCTCCACATTTATAACAAACTCCCATTCCTTTTAGGCAAGTACCAGGGTGATTCTTCCCACAATTATCACATAATGGAAAATCCTTCTTTCCCTTTTTCCCTTTATCTATCTCTTGTTCCACCGTTCTCTTCTTCTCTTGCTTTACTTTGTTGTCATAAGACTTAGAGAATTCCTTTTCTGTCTTGATAGCAAATGAGACAATATCTTCGTATGTTGAGAAAGATTGTGATACTAAAGGTCGACAGAGAAATGGTTTTAACCCATCAAAGAAACGATCAATATTACCTCTTGGGTTACGTATATAATCTTCAGCATACCTCGCTAACCTTGTAAAGTTGGCCTCATACATTGCGACATTCTCATCCTCCTTTTGTTTCAGACTCAGAAATTGTCTTTCCATATCTGCTCTATGGTCATGAGAAAAGTATTTTTCTAATAAAAGATCTTTGAACTCCCTCCATTCCATACTTGATACTTCTTCATCTTCCTTTGTATTTTTAATCAATGACCACCATTGATCAGCATCCCCAGTGAGGCGGTAAACTGCCATGATAACCTTCTCCCTTTCGCTACTCCCTAAGGCATGGAATATTTTCTCTAATGTGTTTATCCATTGCTTTGCTACTAATGGATTTGTACCCCCATTAAATGTTGGTGGTTGTTGCCTCATTAAGTGGTCTAACATTGATCCTCCACGTTGTGGATCAGGGTTCCCCATACGAGTAAGGATATTATTCATAACCTGAGTGAGTTGTCCCAGTATGGTAATAAGTTGATCAGCATCAGTTGTATCTCCAGATCCACAATAATTATCTTGAGCAGGAGAGAAATCCCTACATGGAGTTCATGCATTGATACGGTTTCCATTCCTTCCACTAGGCGCCATTTCTATACAATGGCATAAACTATATTAGTTTATGAATCAAAATACATAATTCCATACTTATAAAATACTTAACATAAATTGATCTATTTATGGATATAATCCATAATCATAAAAAGGTTTTCTTTGAGGAAGTATATACTCATAACCGTTCATAGTGGTTTGTAAAGAAATCGAGAATTATCCTAAGCATATCCCCCAGGAGTGTTGTAACCAAGAGTGCAACAAGGCCCATTGTCGTGCACCAATTCCCGTTCAAGTCTAGCTCAAAGCGGTGTTTTTGAGTTTTACCCCTAGGTACATCTGTGCTAGATCCGCCTCTACCTTCTTGTATCCAGAAAGGGATGTATTGCTCGGAAAACTCACAACATCTCTACAATACCAAAATTCTAGGAAGTTCTTCTATACCAATCCTCAAAGTCTATCTTCAGGATATGTTCTCTAATCAGAGTTTATCTAAATCTAGCTTCCAAGGTTAGTAATAAACTGCCTCTGATACCAACTCTAATGCCCTGACCCCAGCTACCCAGAGTCAGTGAATTACTTCGTAACATTGACATGATCACAAAAGATCAAGTCTCGAAAGACCGATTAGTTTAGTAGCCTTGGAAACACTAGATACATTCATAAATGTTACATTACATCATAAAGTGAAAAACTAATAACAAAGTCTTCATAGTCCACACTCATATCCTCTTCTGACTATCCATGCAGTTCATTCATAAAATACTTCTTCACATCCTGGAAAATATTAAAACATTGAAAGGGGTGAGCTTAGATGATCAGTAAGGATAACAATATTGCGGAAGCTTTCATAAATAAACATAAACATTTAAGGCAATGTATAACTAAAACAAAAGCCTTTTAAACTTGAACATCAACATAATATGGAAAAAGTAAAATGAGATAATGTCATTCACTTCTTCACATGGATATTCTACTGGTCGAATAATCACATGCAATATCAATAACCGCTTTCATAATGATGGAATGCATAATGACAGACTATCATAACCCCGTAGCCAAGGCCTCGTGCCAAGACCACAAATAATATTTTGTCAAGGCCTCGTGCCAAGACACTCGTTTGTCTCATGAGACCTGCTGATGCATCGAGGAGCTATAGCGGGCTCCACCCGTCACTTACTAAGTCCAATGTATTGCTCATATGAATGGGTTTAAACATATCATAAACCATAACATAATCGTATCACATAAAACATGCATAAAGGAAACATAAAATTTCAACATTTCAATCACAATATTTCAATACAAAACATTGATATAATAAAAACGTTATCAAAACCATTTTCAACACCAAAATAAAAGAAAGGTAAAAAATGGTATTTATTTTTCTTTTAAAAAAAAGTATTGCTTGTAAAGGAAGCCGAAACTCAAATAATGGTCACAGCGGTGGAGAAGTCATTATCGCCGCATATGTATGGAAAGAAAAACATTCCCTTTTTGTTGTTTAGTAAAACAATTTGTATAAAAAAGATTCCTTCTGAATAAACGTAAAAGTAAAAGTGGTTTATACACCGTATAAAAGAAAATTGTGTATAAAACCAAACATGCCTCAATGAAAGGAGATTGAGACGAAGTCCTTAAAAAGATCATTTTTAAAATAAAATAGATCTATTTTGTGTATTCAATATAGGTACACATAAAGAGAATAAAAAATAAAAAATAGGACATAATAATATCATGACATAATTTGAAAGTAGGAGATTAACCCAAAGAATAGAAATTGGGTTAAGATGTTCCCTTACCTTGCGTCCTGTCCTGACTCGACCGTTCTTTAACCTCCTGAATAATAAACTAGAGTTAATTTCTATTTACATAAAAACCTTTTTCATGTTCATTATTCCTTTTATATCCCTTATTACCATGTTATGAACATTATGTAAATATTTATATTTATAACGGTCATTTTATCGATCTTAGGTACTTGAGTCAAAAATAAAATTCTTATAATTACAAGTTGTTCATGTGGTGATATATCCATTATATAAAGAATTATGTTCATGATGTAGATATCATATATATCATATATATCCAGTATATACATGCATTTATAATATTACATTACATTTAGAGGTACGGAATGAAATTCACCGTTCATGGAGACGGTAAGCCGTACGTACACATGAACGCTAATTTCATTTCTATTTCGTATTTAATGGAATGAAATCATAATTATATAAAGGTATAATATAGTTACAGTATAATATCATATATAATATCAGTTACTCCATCCTTTATATATCCCACATATGGCATTAACGATTCACATCACTTTGAGGGGGCGGTCGTCCGCACTTCCTAAAATGAAATTATCGCATTTACCCATAATGGAAATCATAAAGTATGCCATAAATGAAAAATACAGAAGAATAAGTAAAACATAAACATATTATATATCATATATAAATATAGTGACATCTTAATGACCACCTTTTAAGGTGTTATATGAGTGTTGAACAATCATCGTTTCGTGAGGCATAAATTCACCATCCACAGAAACTGTATGTTATTTAACCATTAGATGTAGGTGTGTGTAATTTTATCTCTAATACTTCTTATAAAAACATCCTAGTATATTTAGGATACTGGTTTTGTTACAAAAGAAATGAATAAAAAGAGTTTAGGGCGTTGGAGAAGAAAAATAAAACAAAACAACATTAGAGAAGACATTACCTCAAAATCGGGTAACTCTTTTTGATTTGAGCCAAAGGCTTCCTTGAGAAGATTTCTGCCCAATGTGAGGCTTCTAGGAGTAAGAGGGGGAAGTTGGGAGAGTATTTGGGCAGATTTTGGCCGTGACAAATGGCTTGAATGTGTGAATGAGGGGGTAGAGTTGGGGGCCTTTTATAAGAGGAGAGGAGGGGCACTCTTGGAAAGTAAGGAAATTTTACATTATTATACAATTCTTTTCGGATTATAAAGGTCCCACACTTATATAATTCGTGGATAAGGTGATAAGGGTTCTAAATATACCCATAAAGTAGTCTTTGTACAAGTTTATGCCTTGGATTGTACATTAACTTTTCATTGTTTTAAAATCGTTAAATAATGAGGTCATCGCTGCATCATAATGATGTCATAAATAATTTAATTTATTTAATGTCTAAAAATTATAAAAAAACACTATGATGTAGGAAATATTCTTTTCTTTCCAATGAATATTTATAGTCAAAAATATTACTTGTATTACCCCATGTAAAAATTGTTTTAGTAAAACATTTCATGTTTGTGTCATTTTTTACATTAACATTAAATAAAAGGTATTTATGTCATTTTCTAACTAAAGTGGCTCCATGGGGTCCCCAAGATGACCCATGGATTTTCTTGGTCGGCCATGGCACATAAAATGAGGGTAGGACATGTTTCAAGCTCATCTCATATTATTAAAACATTATTTTTACCTTAAACTACACTAATTACCTCTAATCGCGATTAAAAACTTAAAGGTTACTATTCACCAAAAATTATTTTAATCTCATTGAACCACATTTTACTTCTAAATGACAACAATATATGTCGGATTTTTGAAATTCAAAACACATAAGTGGTAAAATTTCATTTAAATGAAGAATCAGTTTTTATAAGTACCACTTAGTGGTTTCACTATTCATCAAAAACTGAAGTTTTTCAAAAAAATCCCAAAACATCACCCTAAACTATATTTGATATTCCGATTTCAAAAATGATGTCTATTTTACAGAATTCCAAAAATATAAGTTGCATTAATTTATTTTATAATTAATTCCCGTTGTCACAACAAATAGCGTGTTCTTAAGAAACAATTTATAACAAAAGATTTGCAATTGTTTATGTCCAATTTCAATGTTAAATTAATTCTAATGACCACCATTGGATAAAATGGTAAAAATATATTCTAATTATACTTTAAAACCATTAAATAGTATAATTTATCACTATAAATTATTTTGATTTAAAAAGTTATTTTTATGTATTTTTCACTATTCAAAAAAATTAGATGTTCTCATAAAAATACCAAAAATTCAACATAGGATAATTTTGATATTCCGAATCCAAAAATGAAGTCCATTTTGAAATAAAAAATTTCTATAATTTTAAAAAGTGGTTATTACTATTCAAAACGGCTACTATAATTAGTCGCGGTGTTTTAGAACTCGAAGTTGCGTACAATGCAAGCTATTGCATTATTGAATGAGAAGCGTATTGTGGAAGCTCAGGGTGTTACAGTTTTAATAATAAAAACTATTTAATTTTTTTGATAAAATATTAATTATTTTAATTAAATAAACATATCATCAGTGAAATCATGTTACTATAATGAAAAACAATGTTTTAGTAATTGGTTTCCATCCCATATAGTTTAAGGATCTTGTGATACATAAACAAAGTAAAAAAAATAAATGTGACTAAAATTCCATGTTTAAATCAAATAACACTAAAATACAATTATTAACTAGAAATGATTCCCTAAACTATCCAATGAAACCCATCTCTATCTCAACTACACATGAAAAATGAATCTATAGACACATCGTCTATATAATTCTGGTTGTTATCCCCAAGATCCAATGATCATATTGACATCACATCAATCCTCATGACCAGGATCATTCAATCTATCGAATGTGTCTTATATTGTTCAATCAAAAAAATAAATAATATACTGAGGAAGGAGGAGATAAAGTTTACCAATTTGAATGGGTGAACAGTCACTTGAATGATCTCCTCCTTCTACTAATATAGTGTGTGGAGAAAATATTGGTAATTGATTCTTCTACCCATGTAAATAATAAAATGAAAATATAAGATATAATTAAATAATAGTGATGAACTAATAAAAATCATTAATATTATCTGTATTTTATCACATTACTATAATAAATTTTAATTATATTATCTGATAAAACAAATCCATTAACTCAGGCTATAATTGTAGTTGTTATTGGAAAAACCTATAAAATTATAATAATCTTTTATCATATAATATTTTCTTATATTCACTAAATATCTCATGAATAAATTTAATATGCAAATTCCACCCAACTATTCTATACTTATATAATAATGAATTTACATATTGTTATATTATTATTGGTCAACTCTATAACCCTTTTGTGGAGCCCACAATGACCAATTTACCTATCCTTCATAATTAGGACGATTCATGAAGATGTTATTCTATAAAAATATCTAGGACCTTACATCAATAGAAGTGAATATTATTAACAGAAAAAGAGTGGATTCTATAAAACACATCAATTTCCCTATAAAAATAAGGAATGAACATTGTTATAACATCCAACCCATGAGAACACATTGTGTAATATAATGTCTTTGTCTTTAGATATCTCATAAAAAAGGATAGACACTTGTTTCATTATAATTTAAGTCTTTATTATTTAGTGATATAACATGATAGATTTACTTCTATATACCCTGTCCAAATATTTATTAGGTTACTTTTATCCTGATCAACCAGACCTAAGACATTACCTTTTATGTGAGAAGTGACAAATTATATCATAACCATTCATCCAGTTTCACACTAACAGTGATGCACCCGAGAAAATAAACCTCACCCAATTTTAATTATCATGGTGTATTCAATGAATAAATTTACATAATTAAAAATAATACATTGATAATGAGATCGTGTTAGGAGACCAATACACATGTTGGTATATAATAAAAATCGATGACATCTGAAAGATGTGGTGTTCATATTAGAGGGTACATCCACATAATCTCCCCTAACATAGACCACCAAGTGAGAACTTCATGAGGAGAAGTCTTAGTTCTTAGGAGACACCATAACCTGAAAATATAACATCTATTATTTCCATTTATTATGGTGTATCTTGACCATAAGACATATATTTAAGATTAATTTCATTTTATATTAAGGTTCAGATTATTTTCGGGTATCATCTATAAATGTTTTAAATAAAAATTAATAGACTACTGTTACCATTTAAATAGAGGAATATAAATTTTCAAAAATATAATTTTATATTCCGATCATGCATAAATTGTTGTATTTGTAATATGGTAATCGAAAATTATTGTTTTATTTTTCTTTAGGGAACCCATGATTATAATAGAAACCTCTGGTCCCAAAATTCATTTGGGATCTAGAGTGGGAAGGGAAATAGAACTTTCCTCATCTAATTTATTTCATTAAAATAAAATTCATACAAATATATTATTTAGTTGGATGATTTTAAAAATCCAAGCATTTATTAATAAAATCCATGTTGTGATTGAATTAAATGACTTTATTATAGTTTTAGGATACACATGCACTTCATTGGAATCATTTTATACTATTATAATGGGAATAACATTAAACATCATAACCATTGATAAAATTTTAATTAAATGGGGGTCACAACATTGGAATAAAAATAGACATTGGATTAATCCAGTAGACCATAAAATAATAATTAAATTACTACAACTAACAGGATTGTACACCATGAAGCATATTTATCAAAGGTTTTGAGGGATATGGCATCACCAAGATTTTCCCTTGAACAAGCCCACATTTTTATCCATAAAATAATCATGAGCCCAACTATTTATGGAATATGTTATATCTCATGGAGATCATGGCCAAACCTATATGATCAAGAATCTCACCACCCCATGAAAAGTTTGCCATCGTGATCCTTCTGATTAGGGAATTTTATGGTGTAATAATGTGTTATGTATCAATGAACTTATAATATAAATTTTTATATTATATTTTTAGTAAAATATTATTTAAATTTACATCATATTATTTTAAATTTAATAATGATTTTTATATTTATTTAATAAATAGAAAATTGTATTTTGGGGTAATATTTTATTTCAAATAAGACATTCATTATTTTAAAATAATCAATCATCTTAAATAAATTATGATATGGTAAACTAATATTATTAAAGAATAGTTAGTAAAATATTAATAACAGTATAATTTTTTTTGAAGTGGAATGTTATTTTTAACGGATTAAATATAGTTATTTTCGAAAAAACCCAAGCATTACTCAAATATTTTATTGTTTTTAAGGGAAAAATTCAAATAATAATAAAATTATATGTAAAAATTAAAAATTATCAATTTTATTTGTATTTCAATATTTTATAATAGTTATTATTTCTTAATTTTATGAGAATTTATATTTTTCAGGTAAAAATTAAATACGGTATAAATATATGTTATGTATTGTGACAAAATAATGACCTTGAAGTTATGTAATAAATGATATAAACGTTTTTCCAAACCAAATATATATTTCCCCATTAGTATAATGTGATTTTTCAGATAATTGGTTAATTATATAAATCTGTTATGAATCCAGTAAATCCATATTTTATATTAATGTTTTAAAATCAATTATTAATATTCAGAAGTTACAAAAAAATCACCTATGAAAATATTTTAATGGTTTCTTCCCTTATCCATAAAATATGATAAAACCATTTCTCTTTGGAATAAAACATTGGGAAAACCATGTGATTGTTTTGGGATATAATTACATTATTATAAATACTCCAAAAACAATGTTTGGAAAACAAAAAAGTTCCCTATATTTTCCAATATTATCCAATCCAATATCCCATTTCTATTATACCAAAAAAGATAGAAAATGTCATTACCCCTTCCTCCCCTCTATAGAATCCTCCAAAGGTTCCCCTATCTCTAATGAAGCTCCTCCAAAGCTTTTGGAATCACCATCTCCATGTAAGGGACCTATCACTCTTGTTTTCAATTCTTACTCCTTTGTAATATTCATTTTAAACATGAATTGGTTTTTATTTCATGAATTTATAAATATAAATATTTAAAAAAATTTACTATAATGTAAATATAAATTATTAAAATCACATTATAACATTTACCTAATCTGTTTCTATGCCTAAATTTAGTAACATATTCATTGATTATCCTCTTTATTAAAATATATTATTCATTTTATACATGTTATTTACAAATATAATGTTGGGATATGTGTTTTAACATATTACATATTATCCATTTAATGTTTTAATGATAATATACCCCTTCCCCTATCAATAAACCATTTTATGATTCAATATGTTCTTTTTTTGTACTGCCAAAATCTCACTCTGATATTTTAATTCCAAACCATTTTAATAATAATATTAAATATATTCCAACTTATGGGTATTCAACTAGACACAATTAGAATCCAATTATTTGGAAATTAAATTTATTTTTCCCCTACTACTTTATTTTTCAATTAAATATTATGAAATATGATCCTATATCGAATGATCTATGTGGAACACTTATAAAACTACATGATAAAAAAGTGATGTGTGCACCAACATATATATATCACTTCAATGAATTATGTAATATTTTAGTCTCGTGAGATTTAATTTTTGGGATTAGGGAGTTGACCTAATAAATCATTGTAATTTATCCAAAAATTTATAATATCATTGAGGTTATCCTCTACTTATGCTTATGATGTCATGTTTATTGTTGTTTACAAATTTTGCATGTTACCATTATATTATCAAGTTATATCATACCAATCTTGCAATATTCATGATGTTTACATTTTTATTTCCCATTTAATTTCTTATTGTCTAAAAACAACTTATTTCTTCATTTTATTCATCGTTTATTGATTTAGTAGGATCTAGAACTCACCACTTTCATATTTACTTTTCCAGTTTATCCCATTTTGTATTATGTGAGATTGAATATCTGGATCATGATAAGGATTATTCTAATAATATAGATTTACATCCTATTTTATGATCTTATGAAATGTTCCTAATTATAAAAATAAAAAATTCATTTCAATTATATCATTTATATTCATTTTACCATTGTATAATACATAATAAATAAATGTGTAATAAAGAAAAGTTTTGTCATAAAATATCATGTAATATGTTTCATTAAAATGGCATTGGATGTGGTTTATTAAAAACATTAACTTAAAATATCTTATTTGATAAAATTTAACATTCCAATATTTTCATTGAAATTTTCGTCAATTTTATGTGTCATAAAAGGGAGATGGTTACAACCCGATTCCCACCACTATTGTGCCTTGGGTTGAAGAATAAAACTAATGGAATAATAGACATAAATTTATGAGGAATTACCTAAAAAGGGAAGTTAAAAAAGAGATAAATATGATAGATACACAAATAAAAACATACTCATACCAATTAATAATGATAAATCACATGAGCACATTTAATGTCATTCAGTATTATAACAACTGAATGGAAACATACCAATAACCAAATGAAATAATGGTAGTTACAACAAATCTCAAACAACTCTGAAAAAACCCAATTATAGTAATATCAACCCTATCTCCAAGGTTATCTAGATGAAATAATATCATTTTATATATTCATAGGGTTTTCATAACATTATAAACCATAGGATCCTCCCTAAAGATTTCCAATAAAATGATAAAGGAGTCATAGAAAATCTCAGTGTTAAATTGTGAAACAATCTTTTCACTAAAACATGAATAATAAATTCATTGCCTCACCATGATTATGTCCTGCAAATTATCTCACAATATAGAGCATATAATACAATATTGATGAAACAAGGGTACCCTTCTCACGCTTAAAAACTAGTTTACCACTCTTCTCTAATGTCACACATCCGTAGCTATCTCTCTTCAGTATAAGATGACTGAACGAAACATTGGAAAGGAATCACAATGTTATCCTCATGAATCATATCATCACATCATATAATATCAAATCTATTTATAACAAACATGTAGTAATATCGATCCACCAAAGCCCATATGATGTGTATTAGACATCATGCATTATACTTTAAGAGAAAACATCTTATACAGAATGTAATATACCTCAATCCATAATATCCTATACACATCTTACATATAATAATTCTTTTTATACAATATATAGAGATACACAAGTTTTAAATAACATTAACTCGTCATATTCTCATACACAAATATATTGGAAACCTAAATTCCATTAATACCAACAAAAGTAACTATCAAGAGAAGAGATAAAGTCTAGAGGTATTAGTTATCCATCCAGCCACCCACCAGGTGGTTGGGGTAAACAACCTCCTAGTGTCCACTAGGTGAAAATTTATCTACCTAACATTAGTTAGATGGAATATTAGATAACAAACAATACATCATTTTATAATTATCTTATCGACATTTTGGGAAAAACATATTTTTATACTCAACAATATATAATGTCACCCAGACTCCCATCTTCCAATACTAATACTAGATATCCAATAATCATAGAATAATTTTATGAGATATGATAAATTAATTCTTATATTTCATAAAATAATTAATTCACATTAATTAATTTTTTTCCATTAATTATCCAATAAATTTGTACTGGATTACATTAGCTTAACAATCAAGCCATGTCGAGGACCACATGGAAAATCCAAACCGATTCCCCAGTTTCTTATGATGAGCAATTTTACAAAGTTTTAATTTCACAAAACGTAACCCGGGGGATAAGTAATTTATTTATATTTATTAGAATAATTATGAAATCTACTTACTCTAGGAAAACTATCCTAGGTACCCACCAAGAAGAAACATTTGACCAATCATAGCCAATGCCTCATGTAGTTGGTAATGGAATCCAGATAAATCAATAAACCCAACAGTCATCAATTAAAAAAAATTAATTCATAGAGGAAATAATATTTATTATAAAAATGTGGTATCCCACCATTAACTCATTCCATCATCTTCAGTGCAATGTTCAACACCACATTCATATCCCGATGCATCGCATTGTTATTATTGGAAATGAATACCACATAATATGGACCTCCCAAACCAAATTCACATCTTGATGTATCTAACTATAATTGGCATCAAATTATTACAAATAATTTGGGTCCCACCACCCACCTTCTAATTCTAATACCTCTCGTGATAACAATAATTAACTATTTCAATATCTACTAGGACTCCTAGTCAACATCCAATCATCCATCCTAGGATCATCCATATCAAGATCCTAATACATCACCTAAATAGAATCACATCTAGATAACATTGAAAAATCAACAGTAAATACACATATTCAATAGTTGATTATACGATGTAATGAAATTCATCAATCTTACACACATAAATGTGCACTTGTGGCTCTAGAAGAAGCCTCTCAGTCTTCTCATAGAGTTGTGTAACTGAGGAAAAATCAATCATATTTATAACACAACGGGTGCATGTTCTATCTTGAATTAAGTGATTCATTATTCAGAGGTTTTGAATCTGCACAACATAAGGCTTCATGATACCAAATGATACTAAATTGATTAAAACGTTAATGTAATAATGAATCCCAATATACATTCCAATTTCCACAAACATTTGGGATTAAATTTTTTTTAACACAAACTTATATCAATTCATGAAGATGAAATATTAGGATTCAAATTCCGTCTTGAATTCCATAAAAAATGTAATTACATATTAAAATTGTAACTCCCCGACCCCAGTTAACTAGAGTCGGTTAATTATTACCTAACATTGACATGATCACAAATGATCAAGTCTCAAAAGACTGATTAGTTTAATAGCCTTGGAATCGCTAGATACATTCATAAAGTTTACATTACATAATAAAGTGAAAACTAAAACAACATCTTGTATCCAGACTCAAATCCCCTTATACAATCCCTACAAGACATTAATAAAATACTTATTCACATCCTAGGAAAAATAAAACATAGAAAGGGGTGATCTCAAATTCCCAGTAAAAGTAACAATATAGCGGAACATTCATAAATTAGCATAAACATTTAAGGAAACATATAAATAAAACAAAATCCTTTTAAACATGAACTTCAGCATAATATAGAAAATAAAAATTAAAATAATTCCATTTACTTATTCAAATGGATATTCTACTTGTCGAATAATCACATGAAATATCAATAACAACTTTAATAATGATGGAATGCATAATGCCAAACTATCATAACCACATAGCCAAGGACTCATTCCATGACTAAAAATATGATTTTTCCAAGGCCTCCTGCCAAGACACTAGTTTGTCTCATGAGACCTACATATACATCTAGGTGCTATAGTGGGCTCCACCCATCACTTATTAAGTCCAATGCATTCCTCATATTAATAGGCGTCAAAATAACATAAACATTAGTGTTAAAACTAGCATATGAAATTTCAATACTTTCTCCATAAACCATGAATTGTATCAAAATAACACATCCACAGTCAATCATATATTAAAACCGTTAATAAAATATGGTATTTTTGTATCATAATAAATAGACTTCAAATAAACTTAAAATCCATCAAATGATGTTCACATAGTTGAAATCTAAACAATTAGAGAGAAATATCTATTTTTTTGAAATCATTTACGATTCACATAATTATAAAAGAAAAAAATTACATTGAAAATATTATTATAAGCTTGTAAGGTACGATTCTACGATTTTATAATGGTGGAAAATAAACGCACCCATCGTATAAGTTTGAAAAAAACATTCTTACCTTAATTTTGTCGACAAGGATAAAAAGGACCTTGTTTGGAAAACGAAAAAATGATTCCTTGATAAACTTCTCATAAAAATTAAATAAGTTGATAAATGAATTTAACCCATATTATGTAAAATAGTATGAATTATTTGAAATACAGTTTTAAGAAACATGGATGTGGATGATAAAGAGGTCCCAGTAGATAATTACGTATAAACACTCTCAGATAATGAAGAGATTGTGAAATAAACCCTTACCTTATACTTTTCCTTGTTTGAGGGTAGGTTAGCCTTTTTTATAATGTTGAAATAACTGTTATTAAATTATAAAATAATCATATACATTAATATGATATCATATATGATCTTTTAACATTAATTTGTTAATAATATCTTGTATTATCATCGTTTCGAGAGTTAATGGATTGGTTTTCCTTTATATTCATTGTCATGTGAGCCATATTGGTTGTGGATGGGATTTATATTATTCATATCCAGAATGATATCATGTCTCTTAAAATTATTTTTAATAATCAAATGAAATTTAGTCTTGAACAGATATGATGGGGAATGAATCTCATCGCGTTCGTGGAGACGGTAATCTGTATGTACGCACGAGCGACAATATCATTCTTTTGATATTAAAATAATACATAATTGGATGTTATATCATATATACAGAATAATTATCATGTTATAATTATTCATTACATTAATTAAACATAATTATCATACCCATCCAAATAAAAATGTTTTGAATAACAATTACTCCACGACATGGAGACGGTAAGTCGTACGTATGCACATATGGTGACATGTAATTCACAGGATAGATAGAATACTGAAAATGGTTGTACCATATTTATAATAACATCACAATATATAAAAGATACTGGAGTTATTATTTTTGAATGTAAATAACATCGAAAGAAGAAGTTGAAGATGAATGGAACTTGAAAGAGGGTGGTGAAATCATTAACTCTTCTTTAGGTTCTTCAATTTGATTTGATCAAAAGGGATAATTTGGTTGGTTTCTAATCAAAATAATTCCTCTAGGTTTAAGTGATGTAATTTCGGAGTATATGTGGGCATGGGATGGCATAGCCAAAAGGATTTGATGGTATGAATTTTTGAGAAGGGTGAGTGCCCATTTATAAGAGGGGTGAGGGGAACCTTAGGAAAAGTTAGAAATATTATTTTATAATAAATTCATATTCGGTTTATAATGGCTCAAAAGTTAATTATTTAAATGTTAAGGTGGGGATAAGTCAAAACATACTCATCCAATTGGTTTTAGACTGGATTGGGGCACTTTATTAACCTTATCTTTTAGTTTTAACTCTCATTTAGTTAGTTTGACACTTACCATGTCACTTTGTATTTTTATATTATATAGTTAGTAAATATACTATATACATCCAAGGGACACCCAAATGGTCTATTAATGATTAAAATATCACAATATAAGTCTTTTGGTCAAACAATAGATTTTTAAGAATTTAATATCAATTAATAATTTAATATTTGTTTTAAAACCCCTTTTATGTCAATTTTGACAATATTTGGTATTTGATTTTTGTGAAAATCATAACATCATTATTACTTAGAAAAAACATAATTAAATCAATATAAACATGTAATATTAAGCTATAAAATTCTTGGAATTCATTAAAGTCTCAAATTATATTTATTTGGTTATTTATAATATCAATTATTTTAATATTTTAATAATAATGTAATTACTGCATCATCATTGTGTCATAAATATATGAAATTATTTAATGTCTAAAAATTATAAATAAAATACTAATATGTATGAAATATTTTTATATTTATAATGAATATTTATAATAAAATTTATCTTATGTATAATCATATATTAAAAATCCTTCAGTTATTAAACTTTGATTTTATCTCTTTTAACTCTTCTTTGAATTAAATACAAATAAATATCCTAGTCCAATCCATGTAGACCTAAATGATGATATTTTATTCCTAAGTTAGTTTTTGGTTTATATAGAATTTTCCAATCAAATTAGGACATGTGTTAGGGAAATATTAATATCATTTCTACCCTTAATTAATCTATTTATATTTAACCATGGTAAATAAAAGTAAAAAGTTACTATTCACCAAATAAAAAATTTATCTAATTGAACCACATTTTACTCCTTTATATTAACCATGTCTCTCGGATTTTTGAAATTCCACTCACAGATGTGGTAAAATTATGTTTTATGTGAATTTCCAAATTCACTTAGGAGGTGGGTAAAAGACGGTGAAAAGTTCCATAAACTTTTTATATATCTAAAATTATTCTAAACTAACTCCAATTAATTAAATTGAACATATATAGGTATTATGTATCTATTTTGACCTTAATTAAACATAAATAAAATAAATAATCATTTAAATAAAAAAATCAGTTTTAAACTATAACTCAGTGTTTTTTCACTATTAATCAATAATTGAATGTTTTCAGAAAAATTCCAAAAATTCACCCTAAGCTAATTTCGATATTCCGAATCCAAAATTGAAGCCCATTTTGAAAGATAAAATTATAAAATTTTAAAAAGAGGGTATTACTATTCACAACGGTTAGTTTGATTGGTTGTGGTGTGTGTTAGAACTCGAAGTTGCGTACAACACACACTAATGTATTATTCAAAGAGAAATGTATCGTGGAAGATTGGGGTTTTACATTATCCCCTCCTTAAAATAATTTCATCCTTGAAATTTCTAGAATACTACTGCATGAAAAGACTCGGGTGGTTCTTCATCATTAGTTCCTCGGATTCCCACATTGCTTCTTCCATCTTATGGCTTCTCCACAAAACATTTACCAGACGAATCTTCCGGTTTCTAAACACTTGTTCTCTCATATAAAAAATCTTGATTGGATCTTCACAATAAGACAGATCGGGTTCCAGTTGTAATTCATCATAGATGATTACATGCATTGGGACAGGCATGTATTTCCTCATCAGCGATACGTGGAAGACACTGTGAACTTTGGAGAGACTTGGAGGAATTGCCAAACGGTAAGCTACATCACCAATTCGTTCTAGAATTTCAAATGGTACGATGTACCTGGGATTCAATTTACCTTTCTTACCGAATCGTATAACCCCCTTCCATGGAGATACTTTCAATAAAACATTATCTACTATTAGAAATTTTAAATCCTTCCTTCGATTATTATCATAGCTCCTCTGCCTACATTGAGCTTCTTTGATATGGTTTTGGATTACCTTCACCTTTTCCATCATTTCCTCCACCAGTTCTGGGCCTACGAGTTTTCTTTCACAAACTTCATCCCAACAGGTTGGTGTGTGACATCGCTTTCCATAGAATTCATAATATGTTTCTATCAAAATACTTTAATGGAAGATATTTTTATAGGAAAATTCTACCATAGGTGAATATTGATCCCACATACCCTAAAAGTCAAGTGATCAAGATCTCAACATGTCTTCTTTGGTTTGAATAGTCCATTCTGATTAACCATGTATTTGGGGGTGGTAGGCATTGCTCAAAAAAAGTTCAATATCCAAGGCCTTCGGATGACTCTTCCAGAATCTTGAAGTAAAACAGGGATCACGATCAGAAATAATCAATAGGGGTACTCAATGAAGTCTCACAACTTCATTAATATATAGTCTTGCTATATATTCCAATGGTGGATGTTCTCTTATAGCAAGAAAATGTGCTAGCGTGGTAAGACGATCAACAATAACCCATATTTCATCGTTTCTTCTAGGAGTATTTGGTAGCCACATGAAAAATTCCATTGTAATATTTTCCCATTTCCACTCTGGTATGGGAAGAGGCTGCATGACTCCTCCAGACTGTTTCCTTCCAGCTTTCACTTGTTGAAAAACCATACATCTTAACACAAAATCAGAAATCTCCCTCTTCATGTTGTCCGACAAAAAATGTTCCTTAAAATCTCTATACATTTTGGTTCTCCCATGGTGTATAGAGAAATTGGAACTATGAGCATCATCTTACAATTCCCTTTTAAGATCAGGTATATCGGAAAAACAAAGTCTCTTCCCAAATTTCAAAATTCCTCCTTCATATACAATGTCTCTCAATCTCCCCTCATTCACAGTCTTAATCTTCTTTCTAAATTATTCATCATTGGTCTGAGATCTCTTAATACTTTATAGTAAATATGGTTTGGAAACAATTTGATAAAACATTGATGTTTCACCTTCCATGGTAATTCCCATATCCATCTTCACTAGATCCATGAAAATAGGAACACATTCAATTCTCATCATGTTCAAAACTCCATGATCATTTCTTCCCAAAGAATATGCCACCTTATTTGCCTTCCCTGGGTGGTAGTGTTTCATGCAATCATAATCCTTGAGTAGTTCATGCCATCACCTTTGCCTCATGTTGAGTTCTTTCTATGAGGAAATAAACTTTAAACTCTTGTGATCGGCATAAATGTCACATTTTTCACTATAGTGATAATGTATCCATATCATAAAAGAAATTATTACAGTAGCTAACTCAAGATCATGAGTAGGATAGTTTTTCTCATGACTTTTTAGCTGTCGTGATGCATAGGAAATAAACCTATCATTCTTCACAAGGACACAACCATGTCCTTTCTTCGATGCATCACTATAAATAACGAATCCATCATTCCCTGATGGTAAGGACAATATAGGAGCATTGAATAATATGATCTTTAATTCTTCAAAACATTCTTCACACTCTTTTTTCTAACAAATTTAACCCCATTTACATGTGATATTCGTCAATTGGTTAGCCACTCGGGAAAAATTCTAGATGAAATGCCAATAATAATCTTCTAAGACAATAAAACTATGTACCTCAGTTATACTCATCGGGGCTGGACATTCTTCGATTTCCTTGTTCTAAGACGGATCAACAAAGATTCTATTCATAGAGACAATATGGCCAAGAAAAGAGATCTCCTAATTCCAGAAGTCACACTTTCTAAACATCCCATATAATTCATGTCTTCTAAGAGTCTTCAAGAAAATGCGCAAGTGATTTTCATGATCTTCATAGATTTTGTAATATACCAAGATATCATCAACAAATACCACCATGAAATCATCGATATATTCCTTGAAAACTCTATTCAATAGATTCATGAATATAGACAGCACATTAGTCAATCCAAAAGGCATTACTATAAACTCGTAATGCATGTACCTGGTTCGAAATGATGTCTTCGGAATGTCTTCCTTCCTCACACACAACTGATGGTTTCACGATCAAAGGACAATCTTTGAAAAGAATTGAGCTCCATGAATTTGGTCAAGTAAATAATCAATGTGTGGTAGGGGATACCTGTTCATTATTGTTATAGCATTGATTTCCCTATAGTTGATACATAACCTCATAGATCCATATTTATTCTTAACAAAAAGGATAGTGGCTCCCCATGGAGAAACACTAGGGTGAATAAATCCCTTATTACTTAATTATTCTAGTTGTTTATTTAGTTCAACTAATTCTACAGTGGCCATTCTATAAGGGGTATTCGATATAGGCCTTGAACCAGGAATTAAGTAAATAGAAAACACAATATCTCATTCTTGAGGATGCCCAGGTATATCTGCTGGAAACACATCAACATATTATCTCAAAATAAGTACATCCTCTATTAGAACATTCCTTTACTTAACCACATTTATTTCATTCTCTTCCACCCCAATAATTTAATTTAGTGGAGATACTGGGGGTGGATCTAGGTAAGAATCATGTGGTGACGATTCTGCTCTAAAGATAAGGTGTTATTTATCATCATTATAAAAAATTGTATCCTCTTTCTTCTTATAATAAATATTCACATCATGGTCTGAAATCCAATCCATACAGAGGATTATATCAAACTCAATCATAGGTATGACGATAAGGTCAGTAGATAAAGAACATTTATATGCCCTAATGGGGAATGATTCACAAAACATTGTTGCAATGATACTTCACTTAGGAGTTTTCAATGACAACTCCCTTGTTAAATCAAATTGGAAGTATCTAATTTCCTTAGAAAACTGGGAAGATATGAAACAATCTTATGATCCAGAATCAAATAATTAATTTTCTAAACTTTAGGAAACCATTAAATTACCTTCCACCACATCTTTCGGAGATTCTACCTCAGCAGTAGTGATAGAATAATCATGGCCTTGATCCCATGGACTTTTCTGAGGTATGTTTCCCTGACGATTAAGATATTAATTTGAATAATGTCCCATCTCCCTGCAGTTATAGCATTGAACATCGATAGAATATTTCTTCCCCTTGTAATTATGATCTTGGTGGTGTTTTTCACCACACTTGTAACAGACTCCCATTCCCTTAAACCCAATATCAGGGAGTTTCTTCCCACACTTACTACATGATGGATATTAAACTTTTCCCTTCTTCCCTTTATTTCCATTCCCAGAGTGATCAGCAGATCTCTTCTTATCTTGCTTGTCTTTAAATTCATAAGACTTATAGAATTCCTTTTCTGTCATGATATCACATGAGACAATGTCTTCATACGACAAGAAGGATTGTGATAATGATTATTGATGAAGAAATGGTTTTAAACCATCAATGAAATGATCAATCTTACTTCTTGGGTTACATATATAATCTTCAGCATACCTTTCTAACCTTGTAATGTTTTCCTCATACTTTGTGACATTCTCATCCTCATTTTGTCTCATACATAGAAATTTCCTTTCCATATCTGCTCGTGGTCACGAGGAAAGTATTTTTCTAAAAACAGATCCTTCAACTCCCTCCATTCCATATTAGATACTTCATTATCTTCCTTCGTGTTTTGAATCAATGAACACAATTGATCAGCATCTCCAGTGAGGTGATAAACTCCCATGATAACCTTTTCCATTTCACGACTCCCAAAGCCTGAAATATTTTCTCTATGGAACTTATCCATTGCTCATATACCAATGGATTTGTAATAAAATTCAATGTTGGTGGTTGTTACCTCATGAATCAATCTAACAATTGTCCTCCACGATGCGGATTCGTGTGCTCCATACGGGTAAGGTTATTATTCATATCATGAGTGAGTTGTCCCAGTATGGTGATTTCCTGATCAGAACGAGTTGCATCACTAGATCCACTATAATAATATTAAGTAGGAGGACAATCTCTACATGGAGTGATTACATTGATATAGTTTCCATTTCTTCCACTAGGCGCCATTTCTAAACAATGGAATTCACAAAAATTAGTTTATGAATCGTATTACATAAATCCAAAATTGTAAAACACTTAACATAAATTGAACAATTTATGGATATAATACATAATCATAAAAATATTTTCTTTGAGAAAGTATATACTCATAAAACCTTCATAATGGTTTGTAAAAAAAATGAGAATTATACTAAGCATATCCCTCGGGAGTGTCGTAACCAAGAGTGCAACAAGGCCCATTGTCATGCACCAGTTCCCGTTCAAGCCTAGCTCAAAGTGGTGTTTTCGGGTTTTACCCCTAGGTACATCTATGGAATATCCTCCTCTACCTACTCGTATCCAAACAAGAATGTATTTCTTGGAATACTCACAAAATCTCTACAATACCAAATTTTTTGGTAGTTCTTCTATATTAATCCTCAAAGTCCATCTTAGGTCTATGTTCTCTAATCAGAGTTTATCTAAATCTAGCTTCCAAGATTTGTACTAAACTTTATATGATACCAACTGTAATGCCCTAACCCTATTTACCCAAAGTAGGTTCATTATTGCATAACATTGGCATGATCACAAAAGATCAAGTCTCGAAAGGCCGATTAGTTTAGTATCCTTGGAATCACTAGATACATTCATAAAGTTTACATTAAATAATAATGTGAAAAATACAAAAACATCTTGTATCCACACTCAATTCCCCTTATACTATCCTTGTAGGTCATTCATAAAATCATTCTTCACATCCTGGAAAAAATAAAACATATAAAGGGGTGAGCTCAAATGCCTAGTAAGGATAACAATATAGCGGAAACGTTCATAAATTAGCATAAACATTTAAGGGAATGTATAACTAAAAAAAAGCCTTTTAAATGTTATCTTTAACATAATATGGAAAAAATAAAATGAAATAATTCCATTTACTTATTCACATGGATATTCTACTAGTCAAATAATCACATAAAATAGCAATAACCACTTTCATAATGATGGACTACATACTTCCATACTATCATAACCACGTAGCCAAGGTCTCGTGCCAAGACTACAAATAAGATTTTTTCAAGGCCTTGTGACAAGATTTTAGTTTCTATCGTGAGACCTACTATTGCATCTAGGAGCTATATAGGGCTCCACCCATCTCTTATTAAGTCCAATGCATTCCACATATGAATAGGTTTAAACATAACATAAATATTCGTATTAAAACTAGCATAAGAAATGTCAATAATTTCTCTATAAACCATGAATGGTATTAAAATAAAACATCCATAGTAAATCATATAACAAAACCATTAATACAATATGGAAGTTTTGTATCATAATAAATATACTTCAAATAAGATTAAAATCCATCAATGGATGTTGACATAGATGAAATCAAACATAATTGAGAGAAATATCTCTTTTTTTGAAATCATTAAAAGTCACATAATTATAAAAGAAAACATTTACTTTTAAAATATTCTTATAATCTTGTAAGGGAAGCTTTGACGATTTTATAATGGTGGAAAATAGCCTCATCTGCTGTATATGTTAAAAAAATACATTCTTTCCTTAATTTTGTCGAAAAGGGTAAAAAGGACCTTGTTTGGAAAAATATAGAAGGATTAGTTTATAAAAATATTATAAAATGTTAAAAAGTGTATAAATGAATTTAGCCCATTATTTTTAAAATAGTAAGAATGATTTGAAATGAATTTTTATGAAAAATTTATGTTGATGATAAAGAGGTCCCAGTAGAAAATTACTTATAAACAACCTCAGATAATGAAGAGATTGTGAAATAAACCATTACCTTGTGATTTTCCTTGGTTGAGGGTAGGTTAACATCCTATATAATGGTGAAATAATTGATATTAAATTAATCAAGAATCATATACATTAATATGATATCATATATGATATTTTAACATTGATTTGTTAATAATATCTTAGTATTATCAACATTTCGAGGGTTAATGGATTCATTTTCCTTTATATTCTTTGTTTTTTGAGCCATATTTGTTATGGATGGGATGTATATTATTCATATCCAGAATTATATCATGTCTCAAAAGTTTATTTTTAATCATCAAATGAAATTTAGTCTTGAATGGGTATGATGGAGAATGAATCCCATCGCGTTCGTGGAGATGGTAATCCCTACGTATGCACGAGTGACAATATCAATAATTTTATATTAAAATAATACATAATTGGATGGTATATAATATATACCGAATCATTGTCTTGTTATATTTATTATTTTCATGAATTACACATCATTATCATACCCATCCAAATTATAATGATTTTGTATAACAATTACACCACGACGTGGAGACGGTAAGTCATACGTACACACATATGGTGAATGTCATTCAATGGATGGATAGAATAGTGAATATGCTTGTACCATATTTATAATAACATCATTGTATATAGAAGATACTATATTTATTATTTTAGAATGGAAATAACCATGAAAGAAGATGTTGATGATGAAAGGAACATAAATGAGGGTGGTGAAATCATTACCTCTTCTTCAGGTTGTTGCTTTTGATTTGATCAAATGGGATCCTTAGGTTGGCTTTCTGATCAAACTAAGGCCTCTAGGTTGAATTAAAGGAATTTTATTGGTTATTTGGGCTGGTTTTGGCCTAGCCAAAAGGCTTTGAAAGTATGAATTAGTGAGAAGGGGGAGTGCCCTTTTATAAGAGGGGTGAGGGGCGCCTTTGGAAAAGTTAGAAATATTATTTTATAATAAATCCATATTCGGTTTCTAATTGCTCCAAATTGAATTATTTAAATTTTAAGGTTGGGATAGGTTGAAACTCACTCAACCAATAGGTTTTAGATAGGTTTGGGTCACTTTAATCAACATATCTTTTATTTTTAACTCTTAGTTAATTAGTTTGAAATTTAACATGTCACTTTCTATTTTTAAATTATATAGTTAATAAACATACTATATACATCCAATAGACACCCAAGTGGTCCATTGATGATACACCTGTCAGGATAAAAGTCCTTTGGCCAAACCTTGAATTTTTAGGAATTTAATATCAATTAATAAAATAATATTAGTTTTAAAAATTCTTTTTTGTCAATTTTGACACTATTTGGTATTTGATTTTTGTGAAAATCATAACAGCATGACTACCTATGAAAAACATAATTAAATATATAATATCATGTCATATTATGCTATAAAATTTGTGGAATTCATTAAAAGTCTCATATTATATTTATTTGTGTATTTATTATATTAATTATTTTAATATTTCACTAATAAGGAAATTAATACATCATCATTGTGTCATCAATAATTAAAATTATTTAATGTATAAAAATTATAAATAAAATACCATTATTTAGGAAATAATTTTTTATTTCTAATGAATATTTACATCCAATTTTATCTTATGTATAATCCTATATTAAGAATGTTTTAGTTATTAAACATTGATTTCATCCCATTTAACTCTTCTTTGAATTAAATAATAATAAATGTCCTAATCTAATCCAAGTGGACCTAAATGATAATATTTTATTCATAAGGTTTTCTTTGTTCGAGATACACTTGTCCAATAAAATTAAGACATTTTTTAGGGTAATATTAATATCATTTTTACACTTAATTACCCTATTAACATTTAACCGTGGTAAATAAAAGTAAACGGTTACTATTCACCAAAAATTATTTTTATCTTATTGAACCACATTTTAATCTTTGATATTAACTGTGTCTCTCAGATTTTTGAAATTCCACTCATAGAAGCTGTAAAATTATGTTTTATGTGAATTTCCATATTCTCCTAGGTGGTGGGTAAGAGACGGTGAAATGTTCCATAAAATGTTACATATCTATAATTATTCTAAACTAACTCCAATTAATTACATTGAACATATATAGGTATTATGTATCTATTTTGAACTTAATTAAATTTAAATAAAATAAATTATTATTTAAATAAAAAATTTGGTTTTAAACTATAAATCAGTGTTTTATTACTATTCATAAAAAATTGAATGTTTTCAGAAAAATACCAAAAAATCACCCAAATCTAACTTCGATACTACGAATCCAAAAATGAAGTCCATTTTAAAAGTTGAATTTATTATATTTCAAAAAGTGGGTATTACAATTCATAATATCTAGTTTGATTGGTTGTGGTGTGTGTTAGAAATCAGATTTGCGTACAACACATGCTACTGTATTATTCATAGAGAAACGTACAGTGGAAGCTTGGGGTGTTACAAAAATAAACATGTATGCTTTCATATATTCAACCATCATCAAATTAAAAAAAATACTAGATTCATTAAACATGAATCATTATTATCTTTCCATATAATTATAAATTAATTTCATATTTTCACTAAACATAATGATCCACCAAGAATAACATTCTAAAATTAGAAAAATAACATGATACATATGTATAGAATATAACATAAACTATTTATAAAATCAAGAGGTGAACTGATATCATTATAGAAATTAAGGGAAATGATAACAATCCAATTTTCATATTAAGATAGTTCACTCTTTATAAGGTCAATTACATTTCCAAATAAGGGGGATAACTATTATAACATTACAGTTTCACATAAATTAGTATGAGAACAAATGAATCCCCTACAAGGAAGTAGAAGCATCATGTCACTTTCTGCACTAAAGAGAGGGGGAATGCACAAAATAGAATTTATATAATTATTCTTGGTCAATCAGCCTTGTGAGGATCTTAATTTTCCACATCGAAATAAGTCAATTTTTATTTTCTCAAAACTAGTGAATATCTCCTTGTGAATGATTCAACATTACTATAATCACTACATAGTAATTGCCTCACAGATGATCCGTCCATGAAGTTGATTCACCTACCTAATCCATCACTTTTGTTGGATCATGTAGTTGATCCATGTAGCTTATCCATCCATAAAGATTATTCACATTAATAATCTGTCCATGTATCATATTCATGTAGTCCATCCACGTATTCAATAACTATATTTGATCTATCAACATGGCTGATTAACCTAGTTAATCCAACGTCACAAGATATTCACATTTCCAATCAATATAGATGATTGGTCACATACTCAATCACTCACACATTCAATCACTGACATAAGGGATCACTCATATAGCATATCCCTCACTTATGTGATCAATCACATAGTTGATCACACGTGTAGTGTAACACCCCAAGATTTCATAGTACGTTAGTTTTTCCAAGTAATTCAATAACTTTCACTACATGCAACACCGAATTCTAGCAAAGCATGACAAACCATAAAAACCCTTCAAAAGCTGTTATGAATAGTATTAACTGAATTTTGAACTTTATATAATTATTATAATTTTATAATCCATATAATGAGTTTCTTAGACATAATTTAATAAAAAATATATTTTTTCAGATAAAAGAAGTATTTTTCAAGAAATTGCAATTTTACAGCCTTTTAATGGAGAAGCATTTTCTAAATCTAATATTTGAAACTTTTATATAATTAGTTTGAAAAAATTAACTCATTCTTTAAAATCGTGAAATAATAATTTAGTTTTAATAAATTTTGGTTCTTTCTGATAACTTGCATTTTTGGGTGAATAGTGAAAAATAAAATATTTTAACTGAAAATAACATTTTAAATCAAAATAATTTATATTGTTAATTTATAAATTTTAATGGTTGGGAAGTATAAATATATTATATTTTTACCATTTAATCCAATGATGGTCATTGTAAGTAATTTCACTTTGAAATTGGACATAAACAAGTGTCAATCTTTTGATAGTTGTTATTTTTTAAAAAAATATGCCTTTAGGTTTTGACAGCGGAAATTAATTTTAAATTAAGAAATGCATCTTATATGTTTATAATTTGGTAAAATAGAATACATTATTGAATTCGGAGTACCAAAATAAGCTTTGTGTACATTTTCTATATTTTGCTGAAAGCATTTAATTTTTGATGAATAGTGAAAAACACGGAGTTATAGTTTAAAACCGAATTTTTATTTAAATAATTATTTATTTTATATAAATTTATTTTATTTCAAAATAGATACATAATATCTATATAATTTCAATGTAATTAATTGGAGTTAATTTATAATATATATATATATATATATATATATATATAATTTATTGAACTTTTCACCGTTTTAACCCACCTCTTAAAAGAATTTAAAAATTCACATAAAACATAATTTTACCACATCTGTGAGTGTAATTTCGAAAATCCAAGAGACACTATTAATATCAAGGCGTAAATTTTTTTTCAATAAGATAAAAATAATTTTTGGTGAATAATATCTTTTTGCTTTTATTTACCATGATAAAAAGAAAATAGGGTAATTATGGGAACAAATGATAATATTATTACCCTTACACATGCCCTAATTCTATTGTATGAGTATAATTCGACCAAAAACAACCTTAGGAATAAAATATGAACCTCTTGGGTCCAAATGGATTATATTAGGACATTTATTATTATTTAATTTTAAAAATAATTAAAAGAGTTATAATCAAAGATTAATAACTAACTTTTTTTTAATATTGGGTTATACATAAGATAAATTCGATTATAAATATAAATTAGAAAGATAAAAATATTTCCTACATAATGGTATTTTAAATATAATTTTTAAACATTAAATAATTTAATTTATTTATGATAAAATGATGGTGTTGTAATTACTTTATTAGTGAAATATTAAAATAATTGATATTATAAATACCCAAATAAATATAATTTGAGACTTTAAAGTAATTAAATGAATTTAATTGGTTAATATTACATGTTAGAATTAATTAAATAAATTTGGTTCTAATTAATAAATTTATTAAGAATTTATCAAAAACAAATTATTAAATAGTGTCAAAATTGACATAAAGGAGTTCTTAAAAAATATATTATATTATTAATTGATATAATATTTTTAAAAATCTATGTTTCACAAAAGGACATATATGATGATATTTATGTCATTAATGAACCACTTGGGGTTCTTTTGGTAGTTTATAGTAAGTTTATTAACCATATAATATAAAAATACAAAGAGACATGGTAAATGTCAAACTATTTTACTAAGAGATAAATATAAAAGATAAGGGTAAAATAGTGACCCAAACATGTAGAAAACCTATTGGTTGAGTGGTTTGCAACTCCTCCACACCATATAATTGAAATAATCTAGTTTCAAACCATTATAAACCGAATAAAATTTTATTTTAAAATATTACTTTTTGTTTTTTCTAAACAGCCCCTCCTCCCCCTTATAAAAGAACACCACTTATAACCAATTCCTCACACCTATCAAGATTTTTGGATCATCCAAATTCTATCTAATTAATCTCCCTATATACCTATCCTCCTCCTAGAAGAATTACCTTATGAAGAATCCACTTCAAGAGTCTTTTTTGGTTCAAACCAAAGGGATTTAGCCAAATTAAAGGTAAGGATTTATCTTAACTTCTTTTCTATTATTTTACATCTACAACCCCTAAACTCTTCTTATTATTTTCATTTGTAACAAAAACAGTATCCAAAATATACTAGGATATTGTTAAGAGATGTATTCAAACTACAAATACACACACCTCCATCTAAGGGGTGAAGAACATAATGTTTCTGTGGATGGGAACCAAATGCCTCATGAAACGAAGATTGTTCAATTATCACCTACCACCTTTCATGGTAGCCAGTATGGTGGAACTATAATTAAATATGATATTAATGATATTTATTTTATATACAATCTTATTTAATTCTGATTTATATCATACCATTATTCGTTTCATGTTATATATATATATATATACGATCATCTAATTTGAGGAAATGCGGACTACCACCCTCACAAAGTGATATGACTCATTCATACCATACATGGAACGTATAAAGGATTGTGTTAATGAACATAATTAACACATATAAGATATTATATTATACTGGAATAATAATATACCTATATATCATTTTGTTTTGATTCCTTGTAAAATAAAAATTGAAATGGAAGCAGTATTTGTGCATACGTACGGACTACCGTCTCCACAAACGCGATGAGATTCATTCCCCATCATATCCATTCAAGTATAATTATCATTTTATGATGAAAATTAATGTTTTAGGACTTGATATAATTCATTATATGAATAAGATACAACCTATCCATAACAAACACGACTTCTGTAACAAAACATATAAAATAAAACGAGTAATTTAACAAATGAAATGATTATAATACTAAGATATTTTTAACAATGAATTGTTAAAAGATAAAATATGATATCATATTAATGTATATGATTTTTTAATAATTTTAAAAAAATTATTTCACCATTATATAAGAGTTTAATCTACCCTCGACCAAGGAAAATTACAAGGTAAGGGTTTATTTCAAAATCTTTTCATTATCTGAGGTTGTTTATACGTAATTATCTACTGGGACCTCTTTATCATCCACATACATGGTTCATAAAAATGTCTTCCAAATCATTTTTACTGTTTACAAAACTATGGTTTATATTCATTTATACCCTTATTTTTATTCTTATAAAATTGTTTGAAAGAAATCATTCCGTCATTTTCCAAACAAGGTCCTTTTGATCCTTTTCGACAAAATAATGGTAAAATGTCTTTTTAACTTATACGGTGGGTGCGGATCTTTTCCACCATTGTAAAATTGTCGAAGCTTCCCTTACAATCTTATAAAAATATTTTCATAGTAACTGTTTTCTTTTACAATTATGTAACTTTAAAAAAAGATATTTATCTCAAATAGTTTTTATTTCATCTATGTCAACATCCTTTGATGGATTTTAAGCTTATTTGTAGTTGATTTATTATGATAAAAAACAGCGATATTTTATTGAAGGTTTTGTGATATGTTTTAATGTGGATGTGTTATTTTTATACTATTCATGGTATATGGTGAAAGTATTCACATTTCGTAAGTTAGTTTTAATATGAATGTTTATGTTATGTTTAAATCTATTCATATGAGGAATGAATTGGAATTAGTAAGTGACAGGTGGAGCCCGATATAGATCCTCGATGCATCAGTAGGTCTCATGAGACGAACTAGTGTCTTGGAACAAGGCCTTGAAGAAAACATATTTGAATTCATGGCACAAGGCTTTGACTATGTGGTTATGATAGTCTGGCATTATGAATTCCATCATTATGAAAGTGGTTATTGATATTGCATGTGAGTATTCGACTTATAGAATACCCATGTGAATAAGTAAATGAAATTATTTCATTTTATTTTTTACATATTATTCTGAATTTCATGTTTAAAATGCTTTTGTTTTAGTAATACATTTCCTTAAATGTTTATGATTTTTTATGAAAGATTTCCCTATATTGTTATCCTTACTAAGCATCTGAGCTCACCCATTTCTATGTTTTATATTTTCTAGAATGTATATAAGTATTTTATAAATGACCTACAGGGATAGTATAAGGGGATAAGAGTGTGGAGAAAATATGTTGTCTTAGTTTTCACTTTATGATGTAATGTAATCTTTATGAATATATCTAGTTATTAAAAGGCTACTAAACTAAAAGGTCTTTTGAGACTTGTTCTTTTGTGATCATGCCAATGTTATGTAATAATGCACCGACTTTGGGTAACTGGGGTCGGGGAGTTACAGTTAGTATAAGAGGAATTTTAGTACAAACCTTGGAAGCTAGATTTAGATAAACTCTGATTAGGGCACATAGACCTAAGATGGAATTTGAGGATTAGTATAGAATAACTTCCTAGAATTTTGGTTTGGTTGAGATTTTGTGAGTTTTTTGAGCAATACGTCTTTTTCTGGATATGAGCAGGTAGAGGCAGCTCTGTCAAAAATTTACCTAGGGGTAAAACCCTAAAACCCCTCTTTGAGCTAAACTCGAATGGTAACTGGTGCATGACAACGGGCCCTGCTACACTCTTGGTTACAGCACTCTTGGGGATATGCTTAGGATATTCTCATTTTCTTTAGAAATCATTATAAAGGGTTTATGAGTATATAATTACTCTATGAAAACATATTTAGGATTATGGTTTATATCCATAAACCATTCAATTTACGTTAGGTATTTTACAAGTTTGGTATTATTCATTACAATTCATAAACATAACGAGTTTATGCTATTGTATAGAAATGGTGCCCAGTAGAAAGAATGTGAACTCCATAAATATGTATGATCCAAAAAGTAATAAGGATTATATATTGCATAGTATTAAGCCAACATTTAAAAGGAAAATAGTCTCCCATGTATTCTTAACATATGAAGAAATAGGATAACGTGTAAATAATATAAGTAAAGAATTATCCGAGTACTATGGATTTGAAGGGAAGAAATAGAAGAAATGGTTTGAAGAGAGAAAGATGGAAAAAGAGAAGAGTGAAAAGAAAAATTTTCCCATATTTGATAACTGTGGGAAGAAACACCCTAGAACTTGCCTGAAGGGAATGGGAGTTTGTTATAAGTGTGGAAAAAAAGTAAACCAAGTATGTGACTACAAGGTTAAGAAAAAGGTTTCAAATGAACAATTATTCATCTACAAGGAGTTGGGACACTACACAAACCGATGTCCAAATCATCATAGTTTCCCCCAAATGATGTTATTGGATAATAATCAAGTTATGATACTACCCCAGATGAGGAAGAATTATTAGAGTTCTTATGTTGTTATTAGAGAATTATTTAATTTGAGTGTTGTTTCAACAATGTACTGGTTATAATAATAATGGAGTATATAGGGATTTTACTGATGTACTATTTCATTAAAGACTTGATATTGTGTAGAACCAAGAAAAGTGACTCAATTGCAGGATAATTTTTTGAAAATATATGGTTGAGTGAAAAATAAACCATAATATGGTTCTGATACTGAGGTAGTGATTTGGGAATAATATATGATTGATTTGGATAAATCATATTGGATATTCTTGATTACCTTGAAACTGATTAATGATTTGTATATTCAATCATTTTTGGAGATTACAACATTTTTGGATATAAGTCATATATCCAGTATTCTATAAGGAATAAGGGATCATGAATGTAATCAATAAGGTTTTATGGTAATTCAGGATGTTGTTGTGTTTTAAAAGAATACTTGATTAATGTGTTCACATGTTATTATGCGGAAAAAGGATTTTCATTGTGTTTACATTTCTTTATAAATTTTGGACTGTGAGTTTGGATAGAAGTATTTTGTATAATTCTAGTTTGAGATTATTTTTGGATTTCCATAAAAGGACAACCCAGAGGTCGGTTGGAAACCTGTCGTGTCTGGAAATGCCGCGAGACATGAACCCGCAACCAAAGGGAGACAAGGGTGTATCATCTACCACTGGCCCATGTGATGTCCTGGATTGAATAATGTAGTCTTTTTAAATAAATTCATGATAGATGATTTATAAATTATTATTTTTTGAACCCTATACGAATAGGATAAATAGAATATTATTTTTATGTTCTATTATCATTTTAGAGTGAAAGATGAGTTTTTGGGTGATATTAGTTAAAGGATAGGACTATACTTGTCAAGTATATATTTTTCTTCTTCTCTTATTCTATGAATAAATTAATTCTTATACTTTAGTGATGGAATATTAAAACAAAAAATGTGTTGTCCTAATAACATATGTTTTGTTGAACTGATGGTATTTTAAATCATCATAGGGTGATGAATTTAAGGCCCTCAATTTTACAATTGATTTTCATTGATGACCTTAATCTCTACCTATAAATATTTACATTTATCCTCAAATTATATGTCTTTAATATCCACCAATGTTCTCCTGATAGAGATCATAATTTGGTGGTGACCCTTTCATTTCACTTTTCCTCTTATTAAGGCAAACTTTTATTAACCTAATTTTCGATTTGGGTTTTCCCTAATGTATTTTCTATTTTCAAGATTTTATTTTTGAAAAATAATTTCAGATTGCGAGGATGAAATTTATTGAAGAAGGGAAGAATGTGACACCCCAAGATATCATAAGACTTTATTTCTTCAAAGTAATCCTATAACTTGTACTACACACAACACCGAGTTCTAGCGCACAATGACATACCAAACAAGCCGTTAATAAGTAGTTATGAATAGTGTTAACAGAATTTTGACCATTATATAATCCTCATAATTTTAGGGTAAATTTTTTGTATATCCCTGAAAACATTTAATTTTTTATGAATAGTGAAAAACACTAAGTTATATTTTAAAGCCGATTTTTATTAAATAATTATTTATTTCATTTAAATTTATTTTATTTCAGAATAGATACATAATACCTATATAAGTTCAATGTAATTTATTGGAGTCAGTTTATAATAATTTTAGATATATAAAAAATTTATTAAACTTTTCACCATATTTTACTCACCTCCTAGAAAAATTTTCAAATTCATATAAAATATAATGTTACCACTTATATAAGTGAAATTTCGAAAATTCGAGAGAAACAGATAATATCAAGGTGTAAAATGTGGTTCAATAAGATAAAAATAATTTTTGGTGAATAGAAACTTTTTACTTTTATTTACCACGACAAAAATTAAATAGGGTAATTAAGGGTAAAAATGATATTATTATTACCCTAACACATGTCCTAATTCTATTGGAAATGTATAATTCGACGAAAAACAACCTTAGGAAAAAAATATGAACATATTTGGTCCACATGGATTAGATTAGGACATTTATGTTGAGCAATGTATTATTTACAAACAATTCAAAATAATGTTTTTTAAAGGGGGAGATTATTTTAAATAATACTCTGTCTTTTTATGATGATTTTGATGCTCACAAATACCCTTAATTATTTACTAATTATTTCGTTGAGTATTTTGCAGGAATTTATTTTATTTATTTATTTCATACAACGATATTTCATACTTCATTTATTCCGAGATCAATTTTAGCGCGTTCTGGAATCACTGTAGCGCGAGATCAATTTTAGCGCGTTCTGGAATCACTGTAGCGCGAGATCAATTTTAGCGCGTTCTGGAATCACTGTAGCGCGAGATCAGTTTTAGCGCGTACTGGAATCACTGTTCATACCCTACGTTGATGAACGTAACATATGGATGAAAAGTTTACTTTTTATGTTAAAAGAAACGTATGGTTAAGGAACCTTACGTTATTTTGAAACGTATGGTTAATGAACCTTACGTTGTTGAAAAGTATGGAAGAAGAACATTACGTTTGGAAGGAACCTTACGTTTTTGTTGTTGGACAAGTATGGAAGAGAAACCGTACCTTAGTTTTCAGTGTTGAGTTTGTTTCTCAAAAGTATGGATCATCAACCTTACTTTTATAATCAACCGTACGTTCTTTGGAGAGTTGAAGCAAGACAATGTATGGATGATCAACCCTACATTTGAATGCTGAAGTGAAAGTATGTATGTTCAACCTTACGTTTGAGCTTACGTTCTGAACCTTACGTTTGTGAACCTTACGTTTGTGAACCCTACGTTTGGAGCCACGTCATCAACCCTATGTTTGGCGTCGGGATATTTTTGACAGACGATATTTCCTTTTTCATTGGTCAAACAGGCGGATTATTAAGCGGATTTCGAGCCGATTCTTAAGTACGACTTTGACTAAATCAAAGACGATTTTCAACGGATTAATGATTGATTTAAACGAAGCTTTTTATGCGGATTCTTCAGGGGAGTTACAACAGCTCTGTTATTTCATTTAATATCGCGAATCTAAAGGAGATTTTCATGGATCTATTTATGCGGAAGATTTTCTCAGATTTGAATATATATATTCTATCTTGGAAACTTCGGATATATATATACACAGGGAAGTGTATGAAATATATAGATTGATCTTTCAACGAGCAAGAAACAGAGACTGTGTGAAGGCGTTCTTTTCTGGTGATCGAGAAGAAGTGTAAAACCTTTATTACCGAAGGAAGATCTTGATAGCAGATTCACGTGTTCTACATCGACTATCTGTTGTGAATCTACTGCTACTGAAGTTGTGAAGTTTCTTGTAATATCTATTGCAACTGGATCGACTCAGAACTGTTTTGATTACAGATCTTTATTTTCTGAAGACGACGATCTATCTACTGTCAATTGCATTCTGTTGCAATTGTGAAGAACAACTGGAGAAGTGTTTTCTTTATCGAAACCTTTTTTTTGAGTGATCAGCTTCTCGTTCTAAGCTGTGTGGGTTCGTGTTTGAACCAGGAAGGCTGTGTTTGCCAGAAACTTGTGAAGGTGTCAACTGCCTGTACTCAGTTGTGAATAGGTCTGTGGAAACGAGGACCAGATAGTGAAAATCGCCAAGCTCGTGGATTTGAGTGTTGGTGGAGTGGACTAGGGGCCTTCTGTTCCCCGAACCACTATACATCCGTGTGTTCATGCTTTTACTTTTTCCGCTGCATATTTAATCGTGCTAAAGCATAGTGGACAGAATTTGTCTAAATTGAAGAGATTGTAATAATTTTGAAAAGACACAATTCACCCCCCCTCTTGTGTGTAATCCGTAGATTCAGATCCTACAATTGGTATCAGAGGTGGAGATTCTTATTTTTAAAGTCTTATCAAGCTAGAAGTATTTAAAGATTATACATAGTGTATCATGGCTGATACGAGAGAGGGAATGTCAATGGTCAGAGCACCTTATTTTAATGGAGATAATTATGGCTGCTGGAAATCACGTATGATTATTTATCTGAAAAATCTTGGTTACAAAGTCTATTCAAAGATTCTGACTCCCTATGAAATTCCTGAAAATCCCTATACATGGAGTGCTGCTACAGAGGCTGAGTATGACAAGAATTCAAAAGCTATGAATGCAATCATCTGTGGTCTAGGACCGGATGAATTTAACAGAGTATCTCAATGCCCGACTGCATATGAAATGTGGCAAACAATAGCTGTTGCTTATGAAGGAATAGATAATATAAGACAGATGAGATATACAACTGCTAAATTAAAATTCGATACTTTCAGAATGATTGAAGGAGAGAGCATCACTCAGATGAATGGAAGATTGACAGAAATTGTCAATAATATAACAGCTCTAGGAGAACCAATCAAGCAGGCTGATCAAGCGTTAAAGGTACTGAGAGTACTTCCTACTCGATGGAATGGAATCTATGCAGCAATCAGACAATCAACTTCTGTTAAAGATCTAACTATGAGAGAGCTGATTGGTACATTGATGATGTACGAGGATGAAATGCAAGATGAGATAAATGAGCATAAAGTCTACATAAAAAGGGAAAATACTGCTTTGAAAGTGACTTCTCAACAAAAGGATAGAAAGATGAAGAACAGAGATGTAAGTGCTAAATCAGAAAGCTCTGATTCTTCAAATTCGGATGAAGAACTGGCTCAGCTAGCCAGAAAATTCAGAAAGTTCTATAGTAAGAAGAAAAACGTCAAGAAATCCTTCAAGAAGGATAGCAAGGAAGTGAGATGTTATGAATGCAAAAAGATGGGACATATCAGACCGGATTTCCCAAAATTGAAAGATGCAAAGAAGAAGAAATTCTTCAAAATAGATGATTATGAGCAGAAAGACAAGAAAGCTATGAAAGCTACTTGGAGTGTTTCTAAAGACTCAAGTAATTCTTCTGAATCAAGCTCAGAGAAGGAGGAAGCCAATTTAAAAGAAAATATGTGTTTCATGGCTGAAACTGATGAGGTACACTCATACTACTCCTCTGACTCAAATAATGAATCAAACTCTGAAACAAGCTTCTCAAATAAAAAAACTTGCAGCTTACTGCAATATGCTTGAAGAAAGGTATGACTCATTATTTAAAAAATATAAATCTATAAAGAACTTGCATAAAGCTATTTCAGATGAGAGAAATACTTTGCTAAAACAACATAAGGAATTAATTGACAAATACAACTCTGCTGACTCAAATAAAATTAATTTTGAATCAAAAATAAAAACTCTACAGGATGAAGTAGAATCTTATAAAAAGGCTGCATTAGTTTCTACAAAAGGAGAAAACACCTTAAATGAGATACTTGGAAAAACTGTAATTAAAAGGGAAAGGTTTGGAATTGGAAGTAAAGGAGAAAAACCTAAGTTATACAAAAATTATTTTGTTCCTAGCACTAAACAGGTTATTTGTAACTTCTGTGGAACAAAAGGTCATATAGCTAAAAACTGTTTTCTAAGACAACCTCAAATATGTGGAATTAAGAAAGCTTATATTTCCAATGATCTATATGATTCAATCAATTTTCAGAAAACAAAGCAAATCTGGATACCCAGATCACTGCTTGCTAACACTCCTGGACCCAACAAAATATGGGTACCAAAGCAATTTGTTTGAATGTCTTTACAGGTAGCAGGTCACCAAAGAAAGAAAGAAATATGGTATATGGATAGTGGCTGCTCAAGACACATGAGTGGAACTTCAGCTAATTTCTCTTCTCTTACTCGAAAGGAAGGAGGGTGTGTCACCTTTGGTGACAATGCCAAAGGAAAGATTATTGGTATTGGAACAGTTGGAGATCCAGAGACAGTCTCAATCAACAAAGTACTTTATGTACAAGGGTTAAAACATAATCTGATAAGTATCTCTCAACTCTATGATGATGGATACACTGTTGATTTTACTAACAATAGTTGTACTGTTTATAAAGATAAACTGTTTAAGTTTAGAGCACCCAGAACTGATAATGTTTATACTTTGGATTTGTATTCCTTGTGTAAACAACAAGTAAACTGCTTAACTGCTAATATAAGTGAATCCTGGATCTGGCATAAAAGACTTGGTCATTGCAATATATATGCTTTACATAAATTATCTAAGAAACATCTAGTTTCTGATTTGCCTAGTCTCAAATTTGAAATTGATAGATTCTGTGATGCATGTCAGCTTGGCAAGCAACACAAATCATCATTCAAATCTGTTAATAAAGATGCTACAACTAAACCTCTAGAACTTATCCATATGGATTTGTTTGGACCTTCAAGAGTAGAAAGTTTAGCTGGTAAATTATATGTTTATGTATTAGTTGATGATTATTCTAGATTTACTTGGATTTTCTTTTTGAAATTTAAAAGTGAAGCTTTTAGTTTATTTGAAGGTTTTTGTAAATCTATTCAAAATGAAAAAGTTTTTAATATAATCTCATTGAGAAGTGATCATGGTGGAGAATTTGAGAACCAGGAATTTAATTCCTTTTGCTCAAACATGGGTATTAAACACACCTTCTCTGCTCCAAGAACACATCAACAGAATGGGATTGTAGAAAGAAGAAATAGAACTATTCAAGAAATGGCTAGAACTATGTTAAATGAATATAGCCTACCTATTTATTTCTGGGCAGAAGCTGTTAATACAGCTTGTTATATAATGAATAGAATTTTAATAAGACCTATTTTTAAAAAGACACCCTATGAACTATGGAATAACAGAAAACCTAAAGTAAATTACTTTAAAGTTTTTGGATGCAGGGTTTACATCTTGAATACCAAAGATAATCTTGGTAAATTTTATCCAAAATCTGATAAAGGTATTTTCTTAGGATATTCTGCAACCTCCAAACCTTATAGAGTCTATAATAAAAAGTCAAGGATTGTTGAAGAATCAGTTCATGTGAAATTTTATGAATCTGATCCTTTTGAGAAAAGGATAGAACAAATAGATGAACCTGATTCTAATGAAAACATGAGACTTGAGAATTTAAAGAATGTTTTTGAAAATGATATAAAAGAAATTCAGTCCAGTTCAGAAGAACATGACACTGAAGAACCTTTGAATGTAATGCCTAGACAGTCTAGAACCTTAAAGAATCACCCTTTAGAATCTGTGATAGGTGACTTAGAGACTGCTATTCAAACTAGAAGAAACCTTGGAAACATAGTTGAATTCTCTGCTTTCCTATCCCAACAAGAACCTAAGACCATAAAAGAAGCCTTAGATGATGAGAGCTAGGTAATAGAAATGCAGGATGAATTGAACCAGTTCAAGAGAAATAAGGTTTGGGAATTAGTTGAAAGACCACATGATTATCCAGTAATACGAACTAAATGGGTCTTTAGGAATAAACAGGATGATCAAGGGATAGTAACTAGAAATAAAGCAAGATTAATAGCTAAAGGATATAATCAAGAAGAAGGAATAGATTATGATGAGACCTTTGCACCTGTAGCCAGGTTAGAAGCCATTAGAATCCTTTTAGCCTATGCATCTTATATGAATTTTAAATTATTTCAGATGGATGTTAAATCTTCCTTTTTAAATGGTTATTTAATGGAGGAAGTTTATGTTGAGCAACCTCCTGGTTTTGAAAATTCTCAAAAACCAGATTCTGTTTTCAAACTTACTAAAGCTCTTTATGGCCTTAAACAAGCACCTAGAGCTTGGTATGAAAGACTGCGTTCTTTTCTTTTGAAAAATGATTTTACTGTTGGACTGGCAGATCCAACACTCTTTAAGAAAACTGTGAAAAATAATGTTTTGTTGGTTCAAATTTATGTTGATGATGTAATTTTTGGATCAACCAATAAAATTCTTTGTCATGAATTTTCAGAATTAATGCAAAAAGAATTTGAAATGAGTATGATGGGAGAATTAAATTTCTTTTTGGGTCTTCAAATATTTCAAAAAGATTTTGGAAATGTTATAAATCAATGCAAATACATTACTGATTTACTGAAGAAATTTGGACTTGAAAACATCAAGCCATTTACAACTCCTATGTGTACTAATATAAAACTTGATTTGGATGAAACTGGAAAATCAGTGGACAACAAGTTATATAGAGGTATGATTGGTAGTTTGTTATATCTTACTGCTAGTAGACCAGATATAATGTATTCAGTATGTCTTTGTGCTCGATTTCAATCAAATCCCAAAGAATCCCATTTAACTGTTGTTAAAAGAATTTTTAGATATTTAAAAGGTACTATTTATCAATCTCTGCTTTATCCAAAAACCTCTGATTTTAATTTAATTTCATATTCAGATGCTGACTTTGGAAGCAGTAGATTAGATAGGAAGAGTACTTCAGGAACATGTCACTTTTTAGGAAAGTATTTAGTATCATGGTCTAGTAAGAAACAACACTCAGTTGCCCTGTCAACAGCCGAGGCAGAATATGTGTCTGCAGGTAGTTGCTGTGCACAGGTGTTGTGGATGAAAAACACTCTTATGGACTTTGGATTAAATTTCAATAATACACCTATTTTATGTGATAATACTAGTGCAATTAATATTTCAAAAAATCCTATTAGTCATTCTAGAACTAAGCACATTGATATAAGACATCACTTTTTAAGAGATCATGTGTTTAAAAAGGATATATTTTTAGAATTTGTAAATACAGAAAATCAATTAGCAGATATTTTTACTAAACCACTTCCCACGGCAAGGTTTGAATTTATTAAGGGGGAGTTAGGTTTATTTAATTTTAAATAGTTTTTTTAAATCTTATTTTGTTTTCGAATTCTGCTTAATTTCTGTTTTCCGCTATATGTAATTTTATTTTGTTTTAAATAAAAGTAATGATTAGTGATTACACGGGAATCAAGGCTGTCAGAACCTTTTCACCTTCTAAACTGCTTCACCTTTTTCGGAAACCCTTTCGAAAACCTAAAACCGCACATCTGCTCCAAACCCCTTTTCTGAATCTTCAAACCCTAAACTTACGAACCTTCAGAAATCGTTGTTGGAATGGCAAAGACTAAATGTCCAGATGAAGCCGAGAGCAGTTCTGCAAAGAAACCTAAGGTAGTTAGTCGGAAAATACTGCAAGGTAAAGTCATAGATTTAGAGTGGCTGTTTGAAACTAATTTACTGTTGAAGAAAGCGTTGTCGTTTCAAAGCCTTGAGCAAGCTTTTAATAGTGAAAATTCTGAGTTTCTATATGAGGCAGAAATGAGACATTTCTTTAGAACTGTTCAGTTTAGCCTTGGAGATACAGAGGATAGTTTATTGGCTCAAATAGAGGATAAGGACTTTTCAATATCATCTGTAGAGATAATTCAAATTCTTAACTGCCCTCATGAAGGAGTTTTTCATTTCGATTTACAGAATATTGGAGATTCTGTACATAATTCTGAAGACATTATGTCTTTTCTGTTTGGAACCAGAATGATAAAGAAGATGTTTATTAAGGATTTGGAGCCCGATCAGAAAATTTTGGTAAAATTTGTTCAGACTGGTTTAGCACCAAGAATGGCTGAGATGGAGAAAATCCTATACCCTGACATGTACATAATGTATCTTCTGATGTGTGATATTAAGTTTAATTTTCCTCGGTTTATGATAAGATATCTGAGTTACTGCTGTCAGAGTGAAGCAAGAATGACCTTTTTCCCTTATGGAAGGTTCATTTCTTTGTTTTTGTTTAAAAGAGGAATGATCAGATTGGTAGATGCTGGGGTGAAATGTCACCACAGTAATGTTTTTAATGCTGGAACTTTGAGGAAAGTAGGATAATTCTGGAGCACAATTAAAGGAAAACTCTTACCTGTTGGAGCTGAGGAAAACTCGGAGAGTGCTCAGGCTCAACCGGCTAAGTCCAAGGAGGGACAAGCAGAATCAAGAGTTAGTACAGTGGCAAGGAGAATTCGTTTTGAGATAGAGGAAGTTGAGGAAGAGAGAAGTCAAGAAGGACTTCAATCTAGAAGGAAGAGGTCAATTGATGAAGAAATTATCTCTCCTACCTTGAAATCCTCTGAACTATTACTTTCTTATTCCTTTGTGAGAGAAGCTGTTGTGGAGCAGACTGCACCGATAGAGGAACCATCAGCTCAAACAGAAACTCAAAAAGAACCTCAATCTGCTGTTGTGGCTGTTGAAAAAGTAATTCAACAAGAACAACATATGGAGGCAGTGCCTGGTGAAGAAGTGGCCCGACCTCAATATTTACATGAAAATATTGTTCTTGACCAATCAGTAGAATTCAGAGAGACTACTGTTCGTGATGAACATACTTCTGAAGCTAATACAGAGGTACTTCAGGAATATTTTTCAGTGGAAGAGTTTCAGGCTTCAAAAGATAGTTCAGTGGATCAACCTTGTCAGGACAAGGACAAAGAACAGTCAGATGCAGATTCCTTACCACTTGCCCTGCTTCATCAACCTAATTCTGGACATGAGAATCGAGCACAGGGTGCTCCTGATTCGAGAAAAGAAGAAGTTGTTGAGTTGTACAAGCGTATCTCTCAGTTAGAATCTGAGAATGTTAGTCTCAGAAATTCTCTGAACTTAGAGCAGTTGAAGTTTCAGAAGCTGAAAGAATGTACTATTTCAAGACAGGAAGTAGATTTGTTTAAGACTGATATGTTGCATGCTGTTGATCAGTTAAAATCAGAGATGGTAAAGAAAGATGATTTGTCTGAGTTGAAGATTTACATGGAGAATAAATTTGAGTCTGTTGCAAACAGTGCTGTGAGTGGATCAGGCTCTTCACCTGATTTGATTCGGAGATTTCAAGAAATTACTGCAGCAATGAGCAATATGAGTGACAGATTACACGATCTTCAGTGTAATAGTGCCCCTTTGTCAGTTTTGCTAGATAATCAGAAATTTTTAGTGGATCAGTTGACATCTGGAGAGCAACCGATTAGGATTCTTTTGAATCAGTTATCAGAAAAACTGGCTCCTTTTGTTGAAAAAGAAGAAAGAATGCATGAGTTTTTCAGAGTTAATTTGATTGAAGATATCCATATGACTCAATAGAACAGAGATCTTATCATCAAGTTAGGAGATGGGATGATGAAGAGGCTCAGAGAACAGTTTACAGAGATAAAGACCGCGATTCAAAGGGGATAGACACCTTTTTCCCTGTCTTATCTATGAACCTTGATTCCTCTGTATATCACAATCGTTTGTATATAATAGCTTGTGAATGAAAATTCTTTTCTTACTTTTTTTTGTTTTGTTGTTTATTGATTTATGATTGAGTTAGCCAGTATAACAAATTCACTTATTCATACACAGTTAATTATAGCATTTACTTATAGTTCAGTGCAATATTGAATGTGTTCAAATCGGTACTTTTTCATTCTTTTTGATATCACAAAAAGGGGGAGAATTTGGATAAACACAACATTTAAATTCATTTGTTTCCTATGAAGAAATTTGGATATATGGGAGAATTTGGATATATACGACATTTATCTTTTTTCTATTTTTAGCTGAAAATTTATTTTCATGGGGGAGAAATTTTATTATAGTTAAATATTGTTTTAATCCTTTCAAAATTCTAAAATTTTATAAAACTAATTTTTCAATAAAGATTGCAATTAAATTAGTTCTATTATTTTATGGGTTTTGTGATCATCAAAAAGGGGGAGATTGTTGAGCAATGTATTGTTTTCAAACAATTCAAAATAATGTTTTTTAAAGGGGGAGATTATTTTAAATAATACTCTGTCTCTTTATGATGATTTTGATGCTCACAAGTACCCTTAATTATTTACTAATTATTTCATTGAGTATTTTGCAGGAATTTATTTTATTTATTTATTTCATACAACGAGATTTCATACTTCATTTATTCCGAGATCAATTTTAGCGCGTTCTGGAATCACTGTAGCGCGAGATCAATTTTAGCGCGTTCTGGAATCATTGTAGCGCGAGATCAATTTTAGCGCGTTCTGGAATCACTGTAGCGCGAGATCAGTTTTAGCGCGTACTGGAATCACTGTTCATACCCTACGTTGATGAACGTAACGTATGGATGATAAGTTTACTTTTTATGTTAAAAGAAACGTATGGTTAAGGAACCTTACGTTATTTTGAAACGTATGGTTAATGAACCTTACGTTGTTGAAAAGTATGGAAGAAGAACATTACGTTTGGAAGGAACCTTACGTTTTTGTTGTTAGACAGGTATGGAAGAGAAACCGTACCTTAGTTTTCAGTGTTGAGTTTGTTTCTCAAAAGTATGGATCATCAACCTTACTTTTATAATCAACCGTACGTTCTTTGGAGAGTTGAAGCAAGACAAAGTATGGATGATCAACCCTACGTTTGAATGCTGAAGAGAAAGTAAGTATGTTCAACCTTACGTTTGAGCTTACGTTCTGAACCTTACTTTTGTGAACCTTACGTTTGTGAACCCTATGTTTGGAGCCATGTCATCAACCCTACGTTTGGCGTCGGGATATTTTTGACAGACGATATTTCCTTTTGCATTGGTCAAACAGGCGGATTATTAAGCGGATTTCGAGCCGATTCTTAAGTACGACTTTGACTAAATCAAAGACGATTTTCAACAGATTAATGATTGATTTAAACGGAGCTTTTTATGCCGATTCTTCAGGGGAGTTACAACGGCTATATTATTTCATTTAATATCGCGAATCTAAAGGAGATTTTCATGGATCTATTTATGCGGAAGATTTTCTCAGATTTGAATATATATATTCTATCTTGGAAACTTCGGATATATATTTACACAGGGAAGTGTATGAAATATATAGATTGATCTTTCAACGAGCAAGAAACAGAGACTGTGTGAAGGAGTTATTTTCTGGTGATCGAGAAGAAGTGTAAAACCTTTATTACCGAAGGAAGATCTTGATAGCAGTTTCACGTGTTCTACATCGACTATCTGTTGTGAATCTACTGCTGCTGAAGTTGTGAAGTTTCTTGTAATATCTATTGCAACTGGATCGACTCAAAACTTTTTTTATTACAGATATTTATTTTCTGAAGACGACGATCTATCTACTGTCAATTGCATTCTATTGAAATTGTGAAGAAAAACTGGAGAAGTGTTTTCTTTATCGAAACCTTTTTTTTTTGAGTGATCAGCTTCTCGTTCTAAGCTGTGTGGGTTCGTGTTTGAACCAGGAAGGCTGTGTTTGCCTGAAACTTGTGAAGGTGTCAACTGCCTGTACTCAGTTGTGAACAGGTCTGTGGAAACGAGGACCAGATAGTGAAAATTGCCAAGCTCGTGGATTTGAGTGTTGGTGGAGTGGACTAGGGGCCTTCTGTTCCCCGAACCACTATACATCCGTGTGTTCATGCTTTTACTTTTTCCGCTGCATATTTAATCGTGCTAAAGCATAGTGGACAGAATTTGTCTAAATTGAAGAGATTGTAATAATTTTGAAAAGAAACAATTCACCCCCCCTCTTGTGTGTAATCCGTAGATTCAGATCCAACAATTTATTATTATTGAATTCAATGAAAAGTTAAAAGAGTTAAAATCAATGACTAATAACTAAAAAAATTTTAATATAGGGTTACACATAAGATAAACTCTATAATAAATATTCACTAGAAACATAAAATGATTTCATAGATAATAGTATTTTATTTATTATTTTTATACATTAAAAAATTTACCTTATTTATGACACAATGATGATGCATTAATTACCTTATTAATGAAATATTAAAATAATTTATATTATAAATACCCAAATAAATATAATTTGAGAATTTTAATTAATTCCACGAATTTTATTGGTTAATATGACATTTTATGTTTGATTAAATTAATTTGGATTGAATTAATAAATTTATTTATAATTTAACATAAATCAATTATTAAATAGCGTCAAAATTGACAGAAAGGAGTTTTTAAAAAAATATTATATTATTAGTTGATATAATATTCCTAAAAATCTAAGGATCTAAAAAAGGACTTATATGATGATTGGTATGTCATTAATTAACCACATGGGGTTCTCTTGGTAGTTTATTGTAAATTTATTAACCATATAATATAAAAATACAAAAAGACATGGTAAAAGTAATACTATTTAACTAAGATTTAAATCTACAAGATAAGGGTAAAATAGTGACCCAAACTTGTCTAAAACCCATTGGTGGAGTGGTTTCCGACCCATCCCCACCTTATATTTTAAATAATCTAGTTTGTAGACATTATAAACCAAATATGAATTTGTTATAAAATAATACTTTATGTTTTTTTTAAAGAGCCCCTCCTCCCCATTATAAAAGGGAACCACTTCTAACCAATTCCTCACACCTCTCAAGCCTTTTTTCTCATCCAAAATCTGTCCAATTAATCTCCCTACATCGTTTTCCTCCACCTAGAAGCTTTACCTTAGGTAGATGACACTTCAAGAGTCCTTTTTGTTTCAAACCAAAGGGACTTACAGAAATAAAAGGAAATTATTTCTCTTAGATTCTTTCCTTTTATTTTACTTCTCCAAACCCTAAACCCATCTTATTCATTTCTTTTGTTAGAAAACAAGTATCCTAGATATACTAGGATATTGTTATGAGAAGTATTCGAACTACACTTACACACACCTCTATCTAATGGATGAATAACATAATGTTTCTGTGGATGGAAACCAAACACCTCACGAAACGATGATTGTTCAATTATCTCTTACCGCCTCTCATAGTGGCCATTATTATGGTACTAAAATTAAATATGATATTTATGATATTTATTTTATATATAAACTCTTTTAAGTCCATTTTATATAATACCATTATTTGTTTCATGTTGTATATATATACAATAATTTCATTTGAGGAAGTGCGGACTACCGCCCCCTCAAAAAGATATGACTCGTTAATACCAAACATGGAACATATAAAGGATGGTGTTAATGACAATAAGTAACACATATATGATATTATATTATATTGGAATAATAATATACCTATGTATCATTTAGTTTTAATTCGTTTTAAAATGAAAAATGAATTGGAAGTAGCGTTCGTACGTACGTACGGACTACCGTCTCCACGAACGCGATGAGATTCATTCCCCACCGTATCCATTCTAGTATAATTTTCATTTTATGATTAAAAATAATGTTTGAAGACATGATATCTTTCTAGATATGAATAATATACAACCTATCCATATCAAACATGGCTAATGTATGAAAACATATAAAATAAAACAAGTAAGTTAACACCCAAAAACGACGATAATACTAAGATATTATTATCAAAGAAACGTTAAAAGATCATATAAGATATCATATTAACATATATTATTCTTGTATAATTTAATAACAATTGTTTCACCATTATATAGGAGGTTATACTACCCTCAACCAAGGAAAAGTAAAAGGTATGGATTTATTTCACAATATCTTCATTATCCGAGGTTTTTTATACTTAATTATCTACTGGGACCTATTTATTATACACATCCTTGTTTCTTATAAATGTATTCCAAATAAATTTTATGGTTTACTAGAATATGGTTTAAAATCATTTATACCATTTTTTGACTTTTTAATTTTTTTTTTAAAGGAATCTTTCCATCATATCCCAAACAAGGTCCTTGTTAAGCTTTTCAACAAAATTTAGGTAAGAATGTAATTTTAACTTATACAGCGGGTGCGGCTATTTTCTACAAATATAAAATTGCCAAAGATTCCCATAAAATCCAATAAATATATTTTCATAGTAAATGTTTTATTTTATAATTATGTGTCTTTTAAATGATTTTAAAAAAAAGATATTTCTCTTAAATAGTTTTTATTTCATCAATTTCAACATCCATTGATGGATTTTAAGCTTATTTGAGGTTGATTTATTATGATAAAAAACATCCATATTATATTGAAGGATTTATGATATGTTTTAATATGGATGTGTTATTTTTATACCATTCATGGTATATGCAGAATGTACAGACATTTCCTATTCTAGTTTTAATATGAATGTTTATGTTATTTTTAAACCTATTCATATGAGGAATTAATTGGACTTAGTAAGTGTCGGGTAGATCCAGTTGTAGCTCCTCGATGAACCGGAAGGTCTCATTAGAAAAATTAGTGTCTTAGCATAAGGACTTGAAAACAGTTATTTGTAGTCTTGGAACAAGGCCTTGACTATGTTGTTATGATAGTCTGCCATTATGCATTCCATCATTATGAAAGTGGTTATTGATATTGCATGTGAGTATTTGACAAGTAGAATATCCATGTGATTAAGTAAATGGAATTATTTCATTTTATTTTTTCTATATTATGCTGAAGTTCAAGTTTAAAAGGCTTTTGTTTAAGTTATAAATTGCCTTAAATTTTTATGCTTATTTTTGAAAGTTTCTGCTATATTGTTATCCTTACTGTGCATCTGAGCTCACTCCATTCAATGTTTAATTTTTTCCAGGATTTGAAGAAGTGGTTTATGAATGACCTGGAGGGATAGTATAAGGGGATATGAGTGTGGAGAAAAGATGTTGTTGTGGTTTTCACTTTATGATGTAATATAAACATTATGAATGTATCTATTTATTCCAAGGCTACTAAACTATTCTGTATTTCAAGACTTGATCTTTTGTGATCATGAAAATGTTATGTAATAATGCACCGACTTTGGGTAACTGGGGTGGGGGCATTACATGTAGTCGATGCATTCACAATATTTATACAAATGACATGGAATTATTTCTTTCCCTCTAGTAATGGAATGAACATTCATGAATTAAAATCCACAAACTCTATGAATCAATAATTCCTCCATCTTTTAGTACCATTCTCCTATATCCTCACCGTATGCCCTCAAAAATCACCGCAGGTTTTAGAAGCATTGTACGGGTTGTAATAAATAGATCCAAATCCTTACATTATGTACCTATCATAAAAATATCATAATCAAGAATCCAAAACCAAACCTTGTGAGAAAACAAGAATTGATCATTTGAATAGTAACATTGAGATATTCCCCTCAAGGATCACACCGTACCTAGATATCAACCTACCTATCCGAAGAAAAAAGCATAAAATCATGAATATTTATCAACTTGATCATAAACACTATCCTAACGGAGATTCCTCTCAAACTAGAGAAATATAAAAACATGAAAAATAGGCAAACATTTCCAAAACTATAATGTCCAACATCCATGGAATAACAAAATTATAAGATAAGAGTTATAAATAAAACAACTCAGGTTAGTGAGTGTGTATCTATGACACACATTTAAATGTACTCTCCTCTATTCCAAATTCCACCACAAAACATAGATGAAGGTAATATATTGCCAATGATTCACGATCTACCAACAGTTTTGGATCTCCAAAGGATTCTCCTAGAAGTTCAAATAATCATTAATATACATCTCCCCCAAATTGATGACATAAAGGTCATCATAGTGATAACTATGGAGCTGTGACACATGAAAAACAACTATTATTCTCATTCATGGGAGGTTCTTTATATAATATTACAAAGAACCATCATGATCCAATACCAATAATGTCCAAATAAATAAGGGATAAAGGTTACTCTCATGACCAAACCATAATTTCCCTTGATAAGGAGTCACCTTCTTGAAGAATTGATCTCCAATTTCAAACAACAAAGGTATCCTCATATGATCCGTATAGGATTTATGTGATCTTGAACTTCCTTCATACTGTCCGAAATTATATAAACCGTCTCTGCTATATTCTATTCTAATACCGGGAAAAGAATTCATACCTTTCAAGGACCAGTCCATCATAATAGATAATTGAATGGTCCACCAAAAAATATTAAAATAGGGAAATACCAGTGGTGAATTGGAAATTAGTATTTGAATAAAACTAAACTAAAATAATGTACTTCATCAAAAAACAAAAAAAAATCTTGGACACAAGTGAACTACATAACTTAAATAGTCTAGATATCCCAATCAATCTGACTATCTTTCTACAGATGAAAATTTGTGGTAATGAATAAATGAGATCAAAAGACATTCTAGAAACTCTCTACACTATTTTGGAAAAACAAGGATCAAGATCATATATAATCATCTTAACGACTCTATAGAGTATCACTATCTACACCATGTGAATCCTCCACAAAACCTCTACTGAGATTTAATCCCTGATCATAATAAAGTAGAGTAATTATATCTAATGATCTAATATCACAGATATAGAAACATATCCTCCCTTATAATGAAGAAAAAAGGAAATTATATCCATTAATATTTCCTCCCAATTACAATGGCTAATATCTAAAGGATGTAGAAACCAACCAAGGACATGGTATATTCTATTCACATTCTGATAGACCAAACATCGAGAAAAAAAATATAAAACATCAGGCATCAACCTAGGCCACAAAAAATTAACTCTCAACGATTGGTAAATCTTTTTGACATAGAGATATACTACCAATGGTAAAAACATGATCTCAATGAGAAACATATCATGAATTTATAAAGGGATGAAATTCCATCACTGAAAAAACACCCAATAATGTCCATTCTCAGACCAACAATCAAGGGAATAACGAAATATATCTCAGTCTCTCTTGGCCTCTAACACATAATACCTCAATGAGAATCATCCCCTTGATGAACTAAAGAATATTGTACTATCATCTAGAGTAGACTACATTTTCATCCAACCTAATGAATATATAAATTCATGAGTGAGAGTTCATTCGTAATGAAAAAGAAATATCTTGATTCATTTAGGACATCACTAGATGAATTCCTTCTCAGCACATCTGCCGCATAATTTCCCTTTAATATATATAATAAATCATGAATTCATAATTATATATGAATTTCATCCAATTATACAACCACATGTTTGAGTTGTGCTGGGATAAGACATTCCATGTGCAAATGGGGTCAGTAAAATCCTCAAAATGCTCTCCATTTCAGTAATGTCACCCAAACATCAATGAATGAAAAATAATCAACCAATATAAAATCGTGGTTGGAATAGCTAGGGTCATGATAACCTAATGGATAAGAACCAAAAGAAAAAATCATTCTCAAATACATCAGTACACAACCCAACTGAAGATGTGAAGCATCATGAAAAACCAAAAACTGGACTCCCATAGGTAGAAACCAATGGAATGGAGAACTGAATAACATCATTTTAAGGTGCTCAAAAGCTACATGATCATGCTCAGACCACAAGAATGCATGATCATTATTATAAAAGGCTAGCATCAGATTTCAAAAAATATATAAATAGGTTACCAACCACCTATAATACATTTCAAGGAAAAGGAAACATTTATCATTTTGCACTATATTTGGGGATTCCCAAGAAACAATAGCATCAATTGTCAAATTGTCCACAAATACTACTAATTATGGAATTCCCTTCCTTATGAAATAGTCTAAAGAATTTCCAAAAAAAATCATCAACTTCCCAATAGCCACTAACAATAAATAACCCCCAAAATGTAACAAAGGATATCTACATGATCCTCCTCATACAAGGATTACACATAGGTAATGTCATTGAAAACAACCACGAACATATCCAAGAATTATCTTAATGTTTCATTTATCATCCCCATGGACGTGGATGGGGATTTAATCACATTAAAATACATCATAATGAACACATAATTCCCATGATAATAATAGAATGAAGTATATGGGATATAGTCATCCATCCCATGCACCTATTGACACCCTAACCATAAATTGATTTTCATGAAATGAAATTCTCCCTTCATATGATCAAATAAATCATCAATACACAGAAGAAGATAACAATTCTTCACATTCAATTGGTTGAAGTGATTATAATCAATAAAAATCTGTAACTTAGCACCATCCATTAAATAAATTCATTTGAAACATGTATTCATCTTTATCACATTATTGTTAATGCCAAATTCATCATATTTCGTCATCATTGGTACTATCCTTGACACCCACATGAATATCCATATACATCTCCCCATAAAAGGAGTCAAATACTCTCACATCAACCAAGAATCGCAAGCCACATGCATATCCTGATGCATATCTATATCACAACCATTAACTATTTACCAATCATTTGGACCTCGATAACAAAATTCATATCCTAATGGATCTCGTAATCAAAGGCTTCAATTACTACCACATTATTCAGTCCTATATTCCCACATCACATCAACCATCCCAGAGTAAGTCATATAATGATCATAAAACATCACAGTGTGAAGAAAACATCTAGAACACAAAAATCATGTACAATAAAACACAAAATTCAACCTAGAAATCTAGTACCTAATGAAACATATTCACCCATCACACATAATATAGATCACCTGCCTCTAACATAGGTTTCCCAACAATCTCCAAAATTATAGGTAACATAGACCATTGAATTATCATTATCACACAAAAATTTATTATTATATCTTGAATTAGAAAATTGATTATGAACAAAATATGACTATGATAAACCTAAGTCATCAAACTATAGCATGTAACTATGTTAATAATAAAATTAAATAAAACATACTTCCAAACATATATTCGAATTTCAAAAATCATAAAGAATGGAAAATTTTTTATCATGCCTTTCATTATCTCCGACAACAATAATTAACATTCTTCACATTATTTATAATATTAATTCAACACATGGAATTATATATTCAAATAAACAAAAATAAAAATAATCAACTTGACCATTAATAGATTACATAAAAAAATTCTATAAAAATGGATCTTTATTATAATGTAAATAAAATATAAATTAATATTTTATTTATGTTCATTATCAGGATCTAGTAATAAAAAAATACTCAAATTAAAAAAACAAAATTCTGTAAAAGAATAGCATAGATCACACTATATCTATAAAACCATTCCAAAAATTATGATCACAGTATAAATAAATAACAGACAATCACAATTCAATTATATATTAATCTGAATAAATATTAATTATCTTAATTTCATTAAATTTAATGAATTTAATCCCTTATGAATTATAAATTAAAAACAAATATATTTATTAATCAACAAATCAACTACATGGAAGAAAGAAGATTCACATTACTCCCTGCAATAAAAATAAGGGCACATTCAAGAAAGAATAAATATTAGTGGAAAAATCACCAATGACATATGGATTCCATAAATCCAATAGAATTATTTATAACCCACAACATAGGTGGGGAAAATAAGAATGAAAAAATGGAAGAAATTCATTTATTGTGCTGATGGATATAGGATGATCATATGTTTTCAATCAATTAATTTTTAATTACATATATCAGGAATATAAATAAAATCTTCATTAATGGAGACTTCTATATCTTCATACATAATATAAAATAAATTGTTTTAATGACCTTTATTTGTCTGTCTAGAAGACTGTCATGTTCGTTTTCATGAAACTATCAAAACCCAATTGATGGCTGAATCGACGAACACAGAAGAACCAAATAGAAAAAATCCCCACATATCAATTTTTAGGTATATGATATATCATCATAACCAATTAATGAATATGATTCATACATGTAACCAATTCACTTTGTTGATCCATGTACTTGATCTGTCTGCACAGATGATACACATAGCAGACCCATCCACTTAGCTAATTCTTGTAGGTGATCCACATAGGTTATCCATCCATGTAAACGATTAATAAATCCAATCCATTTTTACAAATGATTGACATGGTTGATATCTCACATTGCTGGTCATTCACATTTCAAATTGACCCATGTAAAATTTTGACTAACCAAGAATCTTGCTATTGCCCAAAGTGTACACCACACATTTTAGATGTTAAATCCTTTCACATCGTAAATCTACCCTACTAAAACATTTATCCAACGAAACAAATAAAAATCTACTCTAATACCCCTATGATCACCATAGGTTTCTAAAATCTCAATGTGAAATTATAGATGGATCTCAGACCTTAAACTATATCTGTTAGAGGGGACTATTTTTTATGTAATTGGGAATGGATAAGAGAGGGAATGAAAAAATATTTATCCCATAGGTTTTTTGGTCTACATAGATGGAAAAAAGTATTATGGAAAATGATATTAGAGTATTATAGTAAATAATATATTAAATAATAAACTATTGTGTACATAAGACTGACATTTAGGTTATGTAATGAGAATCCAAGTATATTGGAAGTTAACATGCTTCCCTAATTGAAAAAACCCAATTCCTTAAAGCATGTGAATGATTATACCTATATATCAGAATATAAAATTCCACAAAAGAGGGTAGGGATGTGTGTTTTTATTTATAGAAATACAAATTCATAAGATAACATCTAATTTTAGATTCTATTAATAATATATAAAACAACCAGGCCTATGATACATAGAAGCACTCCCTTATATGCTGATATATCCCAAAATAACGTTTCACATTAAAACATTAGCAATACCAATGATTTCTAACCTATATTATATAATGTATAAATTGTGTATTCTAGGGATGGTATAATAAAAATGTATGATATATCCTAGATTTCAATTTATTAATAAATAATGGAATTTATTTGTAGCGATGACACGCCAATAAATAAAATGTTTTTTTCTGAAATTTATTTTGTATGAAATGGAAGTCAATATAAGTCTGTTTGGTTTAATATTGGAATACAGGGTTAGTAAAAATTATCATTAAAACATTATTTTTTCACCCTAATTGAGTTTCTTATCTAATCTAGGGCCGATATCGGGATGAAATTGACTAGTACAAAAGATCTCAATAATGACATGTATTATATGATGATATTGAAATTGAAGAGTAGATATAGAGCTAATACTATGTATCATTTTAATCCATGAAATATTATTTTCTATAGTGAATACATCAAAACATTTGGTTGTATTTTGAACTGTAAATAATCCTTGAAAATTAGAATAAAATAATTTACATAGTTCATATGTATATTGATGGAGTAAGTCAATCGATGATATGTATCCTTAATAAAAAATTATTTTTATGTGATGAACCACAATTAATTGATTATTTTCTATAATTTTTATAAATATTTTTATCATTAATTTTTAAATTTGAAATATCAAACTATTTAATGGTGAAATAATTGATTTTTCTAAAAATGTGTTGGCAATGAACTGGTTCAGCATAAGCGAACATATCATAAAATAGAGACTACCCACAAAGAAATAGAGGATTTTTAACATGTGATGCATTATATTACCTAATATCATGGATCATACCAAATATAAATTTTTATGACGTAAATATATTCAATTATACAAAAGGTAAATCTCAACCCCATGAAAATATTTTTGTAATAACAAATCCTTGGTGTGAATTTTTTTATGTAAATATGTCATATGTTTTTTAATAACAACCATGTTAATGTTTGTAATAATCAAATCATTGATATAGAAAACATGAAGGAATATATATAATTAATCGAGTGATATAAATCAATAAATTCTTCTATTCCTTGTCTAATTCAATGAAAACCATTAAAATCATATAAAACACAAATCTAAACCATGAATATTTATTTAAACCATTAAATTAAAATAAAAAGTGGAATAACATAGGTGGATCAGTGGAGCCCATAAAATCGAACAATTAAAACATATATAATAAATCTATAATGTAATGCCAGAGTGCATTATTAACATCATGCTGACAAAAAAACCTAGGTATGATGTGTAAAAAGTTAACCAGTGAAGAAAGTCTAATCATTTTGAGGTTTAATTGGATGATAATGGAGAAATAAATATACATAAATAATATATCCCATCATTCTCTAATGTTATCAAGTCTCACATGAATTACCACCACTATGTATGCATCTTTAGGTTCCATACGATTGGCCACTACCCAAGCCCATAATTAATTCACATCACTATGATATATTGATTTTTAAGAAAACATAGAATTGAGTGAGTGATGGTCCTTTCAAAGATGATGATGCATACTCATATTATCTAGGGTAGATTTTCTAGATAATATTTCAACAATTTTATAAGTATATACCAGTGGGATTCCATTTTAATAGAGAAAATTGTAAATATTGATCACAATGAGTCATTTTTAAGTAATGGTTTATCTATGGGCCATATCTAATGATGCATGATTCTGATATTTCTATTCCATATTGCATGAAATATATAATTTTTTAACCAATGGTAAAATAATTTTTGGAATGTATTTGAAACATGTGTGTGATTATTAGTCTTGAAAGATGTTGTTATTCATAGTGTTCAATAATAATATCATTCTATTTAAATATACGATAAAATGATACTTTTAGTAAATAAAAATGGGAATATTTTTTATGAAGTGAGGCAGTAGACTATATTTAATATATGTGTTTAGTGGTTGGGAATCTACTAAATTAGATACAATATTTATGTTATATTAGAACATTACAAATTTAATGCATTCAAGTAAGAAATTGATAGATTCAAGATAGTAATAAAGAAAAGAGTTAAATAAGGAATAATATATTAGAGTACCACTAATAGTGATATGGTAAAATATGAATTATTTATTGAATCAGAGTGTTGGGATAACTATTCAATATTAAATACACTGATTGGTGGAAAAATCCATATTGTTTGACTTAATACAAATCAAAAAATAATATCCATTTTTACATGTTCCCTTTTTTTGAATGGATCTATTAATTAATTCTAACTCTTTTTTCACAATGAATATAGTACTTAAAATGAAATAATCCAAATTTGAGAATATAAATTTGGTAATGAGGATAGTCTTTAATATCGATGAAAACATTCCCGTATTATCCAGTTTTATATTCCACTCATGCGTAGTTACTATATTATTATACATATTAAAGATAAGAAATTGTATGACCTTGGACTAATACAGGTGTTACACCAAATAAATATTGATACAGGAAATAACATACTATTTAAAATGCTTTATCACCAATTAGTCCATTAATTATAGAATAAATGAAATCAACAAACTCATCTTGATGTGATAGGTTATTTATAAAAGTCTCTCTATTAGGATACAATATTTCTGTTCTTATCATCTGAATAAAACAATATTGAATATAGACTCCAAATTATTTATTCTATATTATATAGGATATCCTATTATTTGTCTGAGAAATTTATATATTGAATGGTAATATAAAAATATCTGTACATTATATCTCTCTCATCATAATCATCTTCAACACGAAAGATATTCTTTTTCTGTAATGTTGGTTCACATCAAGTATTTGGCATAAAATATTTTACATGTAGCGGTATCCTCATGTATTGTTATATGATAGAAAAATAATACTATGTACATTTGTCTTAGAATTTATACTTTATCATTCTTCCTGAAATAAATTTTGTTTGATTTTTTTTTTCACCTAACATTTCCTTATCTCTATACCATCAATCCTACAATTTATATGGCCTTAAATTATATTTAATATGGTACATGTTGATATCCATTTAATTATCAATAGTAGTATTCCTTTAATACATCACAACAATTAGAATTATCATTTATTTTTCTCTCATTTATTTCTTACCCAAAAAGACTTCCCTAAATATATTTGTTTTCATGGGATCATGTTGTGGATTTGATGCAGTGTGAAGATCACCCACAACTATACTAATCATTATAAAATGTGGTATGGTACTCCCCCAATAGTACATCTACTATTCAATAAAAAAATAATTTTTTATGGTTATCCCCTTCATATTAATCTCCAGCATGTATTTCATCACCATCTTATTAAAAGTTAATATTTACTGAATTAATTTAAAAATCAACATGAATAACTGGTAAATCATATGAAATATTATATAAATTCGTTTAATATTAACAAAACATTGTAAATGTTATACATTATTAACCATAATATACTATATTATAATATATCAATATTTTGGAAAACAAATATTCTTAAAAAAATATTATGTTTTCAAAAATAATTTCTTATTAAGAGTGAGACAAAGTCCTATATAGAATTCAATTGAAAATTTTCACCATCTAATGAGTCTTATTAATAAACATAAGTTGTATTCCATTAGTTCCATTTTCAAAAAAAAATTATATAATAGATATTTCATAATACGTAGGGAGTCATATAAAATCCATGAGGATGATTGTGAAATTGAAAATGATGTATTAAACAATTTTATCAATGTCTTTTAATGTTTTAATAGTATTTGAAAATGTATACAATGCATCACAATGTTAAAAAATTTCATAAGAAATGAATAAAAACCATACGAAATAATCAACACCATTCCATTATATGCTTCAACACAAGAGAATTATGGAATGTATATATGGTGATCCAACATTCTTCATTTTACTATACTCGATATTCCATTTGAAATGGGTCTGAGGAATCCTATGAAACTTATTAGAGATATATAATTTATCATTTCTAAATTCTAGAAGATAAATCTTGTATTAATATCAAAAAATTATCAAACACATTAAATAACATTGGGGTACTTTCAAATTATCTAAAATATTTTCTAGAATATATTTGAAATAATATTAAAATATAAATATACCTCTAAATATTTCATTGATATTCTCCTGCCTCAACTAAAATTTAATTCCAAAAACATCATGAAGGAGTATTTATTTATATTAATATAAAAATAATTTTAATATAAAAAATATATTTCCCACCCATTTGATAGGGATATAGGATCTAGCAACATCAAGACCCCATATATCTCCACTTTACAAATCAACTTAAATAGTTTCTTACCTTAAATATATTTTTTGACCTTTTACCACATTTTAATGAAGTTAATAGTTCATTAAAATTACAATTGATAAAGTTATATTATCATACGATAATAATAACCTATCACTTGAAAATGAATCCCTATTTAGAGATCATAAATATTGAAGCATCAATGTCTTTTCTAGTCTGCAAAAATTTACACCTTCAATGAATGTGAAATCAATGATTCATCAAGGATTTTCGTATTAATAAATAATTAAAATTATTAATTATTAATTATTAAAGATAAAAATAATATAATATAATGTGTATTTATTAAATAAAAAGAAAACTATGTAATATTTTCTAGAAATAAACAAATTTAAGTACATTTTAAAACTACAATTTTTAAAACTATAGATATTGAAACAGATAAATCATATATCCCATATATAGTTCAATATTTAATAAAAAAGGGCATAAGATATTTAGGGTGATGAAGACTTGGAAAACAATTTCCCTTCATGAAAAAAAAATCATAAAAATGATGAAAACCCTATATTATGGGAAAGAGAAAGATATCCTTCTCTGGTCATGGATGAAAATTTCTAAAATATACATCATGAGAAAAACATCATTTTTTGATTGTCCCCTATAACTCCCTAACCATGGGGGTGTCATAATATTCTCCATTTAGGTGTAATTTATATTATACAATCTCATATTGTAGGTGTAATATCCATAGAATCATTATTGTGTCCATCATGATCTATAAGAGAAAGTTGGGTCCCACATACAAAAACATTCCTTATTAGAAATTACAACAATAAAATACTGACTAGAAGTATCAGACAAAACATCCCTCTACATTACTATATGATGTCTCCAGATTGTTTGAATAGTTTTGAAATACTCATTGTACACATTCTTATTCCCTCCTAATAATGCATATACAAAAGAAGAATCATTAAAGGAATGACTCTTATCATAATTTTTGTTTATTTCATTCTCCAAACGTTAAAATGAATATCCATATTTTTTGTCTAACAAAATTACTTTGATCATAATCAATTTATTTATTTATTTATCTCCTCCAAATTATAAGTGAAATAACAAACTAGAGCACACTTCTCAAACATATGTTGATGTCTCCCATATGGGAAAACATGTAATTACCATGGATTTTTAATTCCTCATCTTAGACCCTATACATCATTCTATATACCCTTCCCTATACCTAGTTCACCATAACCTATTTCCATTCCATGTATCCTTTAATGTATTAAATTTGATCCTTTATATCTCCTAAATTTCATTTAAGAGTTGATGTTTAAGGAAATATTCTTGGATTAAGGATGTTGACCAAGAGAATTCAGACCAATAATGACCCGATCAAGATCGTGCTGAGAACATACTTAAGTGGGTCTAAAAAATCTATTCACATAAAACAAATGAGATATAAATTCATTGATTTCACATGGTGGTGAATATCCCCAACCGTTTCCATATTAGGACAAGGAAATTCCTATAACCTGATAATGTGACACCACATCAGATGCCTTAGTACCCTATTCATAGTCCTGAAGAGGTATGGGTTATGAAGACTCATCTATTTATTCAGACCATATATTTGTAACATATTGGTTCCATATACTACTAAAATATCATACTGTTGAGAAAATTCTTGATGATACACTTCGATTAGTAATTAATTCCATTTCTATATAGATAGTTTAGGCCACAAGGCTCCATTAATTAAAAATAAGTGTAGGGTATTGTATTCATCACAAAATCAAGAAATGATAAATCATCATTTCATTTAGGATTGATATCCTCTATTAAATCCACCTTACCATCATTTTTTGTATTATCCATGGAATCCCCTTACTGTGCTATATGCTGGAGCTTATTTTTGAAATTATTATAGAGTTCCATTTTTGCTTGAAGCTAATGAAAGTAACATTCCTATAGTAGGAATCATTCAAATGCAAAATTTATCAATGTTAATTCCAAAAATGGTAATATTTCATGATCATGGTGAAATTAAACCCCATCATCTGGGATGTAATAAAAAACATAACATTCAGTGTAGAGTTATGTATCAATTAATTTTTTTAGTATAGTGCCATAAATTATAGTCCTCATTCCATGACACAACTTGATTGAAACACGAACCTATCAGGTAATATACAATGTCCATAATAATCATTAAATGTAATCACAGGTTCCTAAACATATGACCAAGGGTTTTATGGTGAAAATGTTTTGAAAGAAGGGAACAAATCCCACAAACACAATGTTCTATGTTTGAGAGAAATCTGTCCAAATCTGAATACCTATCTCTTCAAATAATTATGCATGAATACTATATGATGCACATGCATGTGCTGTTTAATTTTAATAGGCTCTTGTCATTGTAAATTTTCATATTTCTCAAAAATAACAATCTAATGTGGAATAGTATAGTGACAGTGTAGGGTCGATCCCATAGGGAATTGTGCTAGATGCAAGAACATACATCGTAGAACCATATTTAATGAAGACACTTGTAGTTTCGTTAATCTTGGTAAAATTATTTCAATAGACATATAGCTTGGAATCAGAGATAGAAAATAGAGCATGGTTGATTTCTAGGATTCATGTAAAAGATAATCTATATCCTCACTTTGTATGGTCTTATTATATTGCCTACAAAGAAAGAGGATGTCTATAGTTTTATATGGACAATACAAAAATATATTCTTATGAGAGGAGATCCCTTGGTCTATTAATAACCATATCCCAAGCAAATTAATCTTATCTTATATAGGCTAATGTTTAATAGGCAATTGGTCATAGCCTAATTTACTCCTATTAGATCATGGTTATTTACCTAAACTTCTCATGGTCAAGGTAATTAAAATTAAGTGGATAGACAATTTTATTTACCAAGATACTGTTATAAAAATTATCGTGTTTATAATTTCAAGATTATTTATATTCAAATGCACCTAATATCAAACCCTACACTATGGGATTTATCCACCTATTAAAGAATTAATCAATAAATTAAATGATAATAAAAACATATTGAACATAAAAATGGAAAAAAAATTAAACATTTAAAGAACATTCATATATTAGGACATATTATTTTGATAGAAATACCGATTTAAATTGGAAATAAAAATATGGTTTCTATTGAAATTATAACTAATTTACATACATAAAACAATGATGAGAAAAAACAACCTGATGGTTTGTCATGGCTAGCTAATTTAAGGGATTAATGAGTGATAATGCGTTATTAATGAAAAAGGTAATGAAAACGGTCCATGAAATCGATCTTCAATTCTTTTATTAAAGTAAAAAATGAATAAAAACAAATGAATATTGTGTTTTGGGTGAGGTTTTAGATGGTAATGAGATAATAATCAAATAAAAATTCACCTTCAATCGTCACAGTAAAAATATTTATGCTGCTACTATATATATAGAAAGAATATTACATGATATGTAATAGGAATTCACATAATTTAATATCAATCCATGGTTTTCACCATAGCTATTGATTATATATGTATCTAAAATTATCTCATATGAGATCAAGATCATTGATTCATCTCAAAATTTTTAATGTTATTTTGTAATATCACTCCATGAACCATCCATCAGATTAGGGAAAATAGTATTGTATTAATTTATGTAAAATAATGTGTATTAACAATGTATATATTTCCACTACTCAAAAATTATTCAGGACATGTATTTATATCATGTGTCATGTGGTGAAACGATATTACACTACATGTAATGTGGTTCTATAACATGTAACATCCAATTTTTATCAATTATTCCTTTTTTTCAAGGAAACCAGGAATCCTATTATCTATAATATTCCACACATTCAAGGAACATTATTTATTAAATCATTGAAAAAATATTTTCAAATGAAAAAAAAAATTACATATGATTTCATCTTATCAAATTCCCACGTACATGGAAAAATTATAATCCTCAAGAATAAAGACATCAACAGTGATTTCATAATGGTAAGCAATTATTAATGGCGGAAACAATCGTAATATCAACGAAATCAATATTTTTAAGTAGAAAAAATATTTTTAGATAATCATCTAGGATAATAAAAAAAGTTATGCCTCATAGCTATGTTCATTAAAAAAATTCTTAATCCACTAATAAAAATTTATTAATTTTTCTTTTAACACTATACCCATTATTAATTTACATCATAAATAATGTTCTCTCAACACTTTGTTTGAAATGAAATGATAGTTATTATCATACCCTGATAATATTATCCTCACCAAAGGTATGTATTTGTTCTATGATATCATCTTCGTAAATACAAATAAAAAATCAACTATTAGGGATTCATCAATTCGGCTTAAAAAACTATAAGGATGTGGGTGGGTAGGTAGATATTAACAAACATGATCAAAAGGGAGGTAAGGATTCATATTATAATGCATGAATGTTGTGAAAAGTGGAATAAATAGACTCATCTATATAATATATCATCCACTCTCCCATCATATCATGTTAGATCAATGTATATCTATCGTGTCAGTGTAATAATTGTATCATGTTCTATTCATTTTCATTTTCATTTCTATTTTCTAAAATTCATGTCTAGGCCATATCTCACATTCATCCCCTAACAACATGTGACATTTCATGTGATTAGTCAGTCTAGAAATAGTTATTTTTAACATTCCTAATAAAAAATACATGTTTTTAACATTTTTAATTTTCAAAGGAATTTGATATATGTGAAATGTTACAATGTACACATGAATCATAGTCAATCATTCTGATTAAAAACAATACAACTCCACATTATAATTGTCATGTTCTGAGTGAAAACATCAGCCACAGTTGTTCTGCATATGTTCATGCATTATACAAAAAGTAGAGTATGAAGGGATAGTAAAATTATAATTGATTCATCATATGAGTTCATTGATAGAAACTATGGTCATAATAAGGGAAACATGTAAGATGTGTCTATAGAAAAAGTTCTCAATTGTGATTTACTCAACCACTTTAAAATTTTAATTATTCTATTATAGCCTCAATAAGATCTCAGTAAAGGTTTGCTAGGTTTGCATGTCCCACGTCTAACTCAAGAAATATACATAGAATATAATTTTTAATTGTATTCTTATAATCCACTTTGGAATTATATTAAATAAATAACTACCAATCACTATGTGCATACAAAAGAGTAATAATTCAGTTAATACTAATTTAAAAATTCATAATTCTGATTCAAATTACTAATCCCATTAATCATTATTAAAATCTAAACTACAGAAAAACATGGATTCCCCACATTTAAAACATATCATTTTCTTTTATTTAAATGGTTATAATTATGTTTTGTTTTAATTATCTTCCAAATTGAAAAATTTATCCATGAGAGATGAGGACAAGAAAAAAATAAAGAGTATAAATAGTAAAACACACTTGAAGATCCCCACACATAGAATGATAAAGTTTATGAACTATCCACATATGTATTATGGGATGGTTATAGTAGATAATTCATTGATAAATGAAATAGAAAATTTAAATTTTAAATACTATGGGAATCAATATTTCACTATAACAATTGACATGAAATGATGGAACGTTAGAGAATGAATTTTGAATATAGGATACATAAAAATGTCTTAGAATTAAAAATCCATCAATACATAAATCAATAGTCCACATGTTTGAAATATTTTTTTGTTGAAATATACGTAGGTTCACCATATGATTTTAAATGAAAAAAAACATTTTATTACAATGGAGGATGTTTTCTATAATAAATATAAATAGGCCTCATAACAAAAAGAAAATTTATAAAGAAAACAAATCAATTTGAAGACTCAAATGATAAGTCTTATGAAATATGTTTTTCCTCCCATAAAGATCTTACCAATGATATAAATATCCAAATTAATGCACCAATTTATTTGGATGTGGCTTCTATTAGATCTAGGTCTACCATATCAAATTCATCTACACAAGGAAGTGTATTCTATCCAACATTAACATTTGGGATGATTACTTACATTAATAGAATAATGAGAATTTATAAAATATAGAATTAAGGGAATATGATCTCAGGGTGGTGGGTTCTATTCATGAGTCTCCAGTGAGAGCTCCTGAAAAAGATGCTTGATCGTACACACTTGATGAGTAACTCAATCAACTAGAAAAAATGGTGATATAGGTCCCTCAACAACCATATATGAAACAGAGTAGTCAGACTTGGATACAATAAAATTTTAATGAAATAAAAGTTAAACCATATAAAATGGATAAAACTCAGTTTACTATATATATTATAGTTGTGACATCAAAAAATAAGTGATACACATGATAAATATGAAAACAATAATCTATTATACATATGACCAAAAAATTATGAGCATGGAGGCCACTAAGATAAAATAGAGGATTCAAAAATAACTTCTGGCATACAATCTTGAGAAGGGGATGGTTATAATAGTCCAAGATGGTTAATAATTGATATGGTAGAATTGGATGGTGGTTTCTCAACTGAGCATGGTGTCATGGTGCTGGAAATTGCTTTAGGGTATGTGGTTGGGAAATGTCCATCCAAAGTGGGGTAGTTTTTCTGGTAGCTATATCTAAAAATGTCACATCGATGGATGTGGTAGTGTCTAATCCCATAACTAAACAATCCTTCTCTGAAAGGTACACATTCAGGGTAGTATGGTCTGATAGCATTGACGGTATGGTTGTCTGGGTAATGGTTGGGGTGGGAGTGGTAGATGAGGTATGGTTGTGACGTTATGGCGACAACTGAGATACTAATCGTGACGACAATGGTGGAGGGGTTGTGAAATGAGAAATCTATGTAAATTTGGTGTTCTTATGGGTAGAGACCCATATCTAATTCTGGAAGATGCAATTCTATATAGCCTAGATATATAGCAGGGTGGGATGGGTGGGGTTGAGTAGTAGTGGGTATGTGGTGGGAGTGGTATGGATATTATATGTTGAATATGTAGGTGAATTGGTGGGTGGATAAGGTATAGGGTCATATATTTGATATCATGGGGGCTCGTCAAATATGTCACAATCTCTGGAACCCACATATAAGTGTCATCCAATCAAATGTGTCACAATGTGATGGGATAAGTGGGTGATGAAGGAAAATCCCATCAGAGTACCTTTGGTCATCTTAGTGTCAGATCTGTAGTAATATGAAAACTGAGTAGTCCTGTTGGTGACATAGAACCATTGGCCTCTTCTAAAATGAGGATTTCTACATGGATCCCAAATCCTTGAGATTCTACCATGGAATACCATTTAGGAGTCAATGATCGATGGAGGTTCCTATTTGATGGGATGTGGATCTGGGTGGATTTGGTAATCCTAAAACCATGCACTTTATCATCATCTTACGAAATCATCCGTCAATGTCTCCTCGAATAAGATCTCAAAGGATCAAGTTGTAGTGTAGGAAATATAACTGAATTGGGAAACTCTTCTACATAAATATCGAGGACTACCCTGATTTTGGAAAATGAAATATCTGAGATCATATGCCTATTCTGAAGTAGATTTTTCCCTCCATAACGTCAAAAGGGGTGAGAAAATCTTTAAACATTGCTTCCTCTATCTCCCCACATGCTTTAGTTATGCATAAAATCTAGTGGTCCATGAGGATATGGAGCATGTCAATGATATGAAGGGATGATAATGGACATATTAATTGTTTTGTTCATCCTCATGGGTTTTTCCTATAGTCCGTTGAGAGTAAAATGATTATTCTATTTAGAGAAAAAATTTATGGGGTTTAAATATTTGTTTTCTACCCAAGATAATTTAGTGTAGAAAGACTGGGAGTCGTCCTATGATGTGGGCTCAGCACGATCTATAGTGGGAGGCATGTACATTCTTCCAGAGTTGGGGAGGGTGTAGGAGTTGCGACCCATCATTGATTCTTCACTAGTGGCAGATAATTATATATTTGTAATGAATCAACAAGTGAGGGATGCATAATAATTGTTTGATCTATTCTAGGATTCGGGAGGAGATTTTGAGATGATTAAGGGAATGATGAGGGTCTGGATTTTCTAATATGGAAGGGGAGATGGGAGTGAACTCTTGAGAGTGTGGTAAATGAAAGGTGGTCTATTTCATGTTTTTAAAGGGAGGGGGAGTCATCACACTTGAGGGTAGTGGAAAGAGTTTTAGGTGAGAATAAATGAGGAGGGGTTCGGGTTACGCATATGAGAGGGAGGGAAGAAGAAGGGTTTTGGCGGACAAAATGGTGGTTGGTCCATGAACCCGGGGTTCATGGTATTTTCTTTTTTTATAAAGTATTTATGGATATCACGCGGTGTAATCTTGTTTCACATCCTATAATGTACGGTTATACGAAATTTTGGATGAAATTTATGCATCTTGAGAAAGAGTTACTCGATGTGTAATTGAAATTTTATATTTGTTTTGGATAAAACCTTTGTCTTTGTCTCCTGGAATGGAGAAAGATTTTTTCAATTTTATTCTATCATTATATAGTTTAAGGTGACCTTTCATAGATTTTCTACAACTCATTTCTACTTTTAATTCTAGTAAATTGTAAATTTATACTCAATTACATTCCAGGATGATGACACAACCTTCGCGAAAGGGTTCTTGATATATTTTTAGTCAATGACCATTGAAATTGAAAAGTGGTCCACCATTCTTCTTAATTTTCTTGGTTTAAAATGGGAAATCATTATTGAATAATGAGGGTATTGACCATCTAGATTTTAACTTCATAAGGATGAATTACAATCTTCTGTTTAATAAATGTACCTTATAACATAGGAAAATGACGGATCTTTCAATGTGTTGATCTTTCATTTTCATTGTTTTTTATTTGTAGATATTTGAATTATTATAAGAATCTTTTACGATTTATTAAAATTAACTGAATAGTAGAATTATAGATTCTCCATCATTTTTAGAATCAAAATTCTGTTTCTTAATTACCTAGTATGATCGATTATCAAATTATACTTGAAGATGAAAAGTATTTCCACAAACCAATTTGAATGTTGTGGTTCCAATGCTTGTTTCTCCCATAGTTCATTATGCCAATAGTGAATCTTTCAATTTAGTACTATAATCACATTGAATTTTATTCATGGTCTATTTTTAAAATAGCTTCATTATATTACATGAAATTTAATCAAATTTCAGGTCATTTAATGATGGGTTTTATGAAATTTGGGCAGAAAAATTACTCATAGTGATATAGGGTTACACAACATGTATTTTAATTTTTTATCAATTTTGGTGAAATGCGTAGTCGTTTTCACCTAGCATAGAGTATGATTTCCAAAATAATATTCTAGACGAATCTTGATTTTTTTCACCTTATATTTTTTTGAATCCAAGTTAGTGCTTATTTTATCAATGATAACATGAAGCTTTGAGGCTCATATGATTTTTAGTGTGAAATAACATCCTTTATGGAGGGGTTTGTGATAAATTTGTAATCCTTGACCTAATATTATGAATTGAGGTACACTGTCATTCAGAATTTCAATGGTCATGTAGGGGAAACCTGAATTATTTTAAACGGTCCTAGACATGATGATGTCTATTTCCTATGGAATAATTTTAATATCGAGTTAAATAATAAGAACATATTGATGTGAAAATTATCTGCCATGTAATTTGTTGATCATTACATTTATTTGTTTTTTATTAATAGATTGTAAAATTATCATAAGAATATTTTCTTATTACATTAAATTCATCCAAATACAACAGCTAATATTTTGAATCGTTTTTAGAATCCTAATTGTGCTTCATAATTTCCCAATATGAGCTCTACCCTGATTCAATTGGAAAATGACATAGTTTCCCATAAACTAATCACAGAGTTGTGGTACTAATGTGTGTTTTTATTGTACATGGTACACCCATAGTGCATCATACTAATTTATACTTCAATCATACCTAATTTAGTTCACTATATTCTCAATTATTTTCTTGATTTCATTATTTGACAATTCAAATCACCAGCTTTTTTATAGGATGTTGGAAGTTTCAAAGTTATAGAGGATTCCATATCATTCCATTAGTGTTTCAATTACTTTATTTGTTAAATTTGTTCCTCGGCTACTAATAATTAATCTAAGAAATCCAAATATCTATAACACATTCATTTTCTGAAATGCATGACCACATTTGATGTTTCATATGTTTTAGAATAAACTTCTACCCATTTCGAGATGTATTCAACACCAATGAGGATATAGGAAATTTCATGTGAATTATAAAATGGTCTAATGAAAATTATTACATATACATAACAAATATCAACTTCCATGAATGGTTTTTGAGGAATTTAATTTTTATTTCCAATGGTTCCAGTTCGTTGGAACCTATCACAACATTGCCAATATTTTCTTGTGTCTTAGGGTAGAGTGGGCTAGAAAAGTCAAATTTGTAGGATTTTCAATGTGGTGTTCTCAGGTCCAGGACTCCCTCTAGTTGGTACTGTATTCCACATTTCTATCACATTTTGGATTTTATTCCTATGAATAAAATGTATCGAAAATATATCAGCGTGATATTTTCAAAAGAGAGGTTCATCCCATTAGTACTATGATGCATAAGCTAAATATATTCTCTTTATATTTTAGGATTTATCATGGTGAAAAAATATCATTGGAAGATAATTTTAAATTGAAAAAATCTATTGACATAAATTTATGATGTGAAGTGTTTATTTCGGAAAATAAACTTCAATGTTGATATCATTGTTGTCCTTGATTAGTGGGGGAGGATGTCTGGATGGACGATCAGCAATCACATTTTTAGTGACTTTGGAATAGCTGAGGAAAAAATACAAACTCATAGAGGTGGGGGATCCACATTATCATCCATCACAGGTAATCATTTTTTATCAAATACAAGAGGAAAGAATGTTCTGTGTGGAAAATCATCTGGGAAAAACCAAATTGGCATAGAATTTCATGATATCCTTTACAATATCTATGATTTACTTCCTTTTATTTTTGTAGTTGACATAAGAATCATTCAGTGTTTAGATGGAATTGATTTTATAATCGAATATGTGACCAATTCTTTGTCTTAAAACAATTATAATTGTAATTTCATTGGCCTTACATATCAATTCAAATCCCTTGTCAATATCATGAGAAATGATTATAATGGATTATATCCATCTTTTCCTAAATGTATTGAAGCACTTATGAAATTGTTTAATAAAATCAAGTGAAACTTTCTTTTAAAAGGGGTAATTTATAGGGCAGGAGACATATAAATTTTTTATTATGAATCTAATGTAGAATCCATCATGTTATATAAATATCATAATACCCTTAATAGTTGAACGTTCATGTAAATCCTTGATGACTATTTATCGTAGCGGGAACAACATCTATGACCTCTTATAATGAAAAAATGTTTTACCAATGGAATTACCTCATTATAATTATCTATTATAGAATAGTAACATTTTTAAACATTATAAAATATCATGATACTAAATACTATATGACCTTTAACAATAATATTTACAATTATTTGTCTTGAATTTCAAAAATATGATATACTTGGTTGCAATCATTTAGTGATTTATAGTCTAATATTACCTGCACAATTTTTCATGAATACTAACATTTCTTTATTAATAGTAATGTCAACATTGTGAATAGTGAAATACCCTTGTGTATATTAACATCACCAATGATAGTAATCATATATGATTTAAGAGAAACTATTATATACATATATCCTAGATTAAGAAATTTAATGGCTCATAATTGAAATTTATTCAAGTAAATTATCATTTTATTTAGAAAATAAATTTATTATATATAGAAAATTAATTTCGAAAAATTGATTTCATTTTTGGATTATACAAGTCTAAAAATGGGTTGGGTTACTTTTATGGGATTTTTATGAAATACATTAATTTATGTTAAAAAGTAAATATGCTAATTTACCCTATATAATCATTATAAGATAGCCCTGTATTACTTGCATCATAGATTATGTAAGAATCCATTAGTTTGATCTCACATGAACTTATTACTATTTTTGGTCATGGAATCATCACTATTTATCATCATATGAAAAAAATAAACTAATTATTAAAATATTAAGAATACACTACTCACCTCCACTATAAAAACCACCCAGACTGCCCTTTTATCATCACTCTTCTAAATCCTTGTTAATTCCCAAAATAATGCCCAACTATCTCCCAAATCTCCACCCCTACGACCATAAAACCTTTGTCTCCTCAAATGTCCAATACCATTCCTTCTAAGAGGTTCTTAATGATTGTTAAGTCAAGACGTTAATTCAACTTTTCAATAATTTTACATTATTTTAAGGTTCATTTTTTCTATTCTATCCTTACTAATCCCCATTCAAATGTTCGTAAAACTATATTACCATACATGTACTAATTTTGTTTCAGGATTTTGTAATATGTTATTATCATCTATCATTTACCCTTTTTTACTATTATAAAAAAATCATCCGCGATGTGTTAGTTTACCACATTCAAGGACGAAGGGTATTCAATTTCAATCACTATCTTAAATTCTTTTCATGAACCCATTATTATGGTCGGACCATACTATAATATATATATTCTTAATCACTATGGATTTGAAATCGCTTTTCACATATGATTTTGATTTATAAAAATAAAATGTGTTTTTCGATATTAAAAACCACCAACAACCCCAAAAGGTTTTTACAAATGTTTTAAATAATGATTCATCTTAACTCTAAGTAACTAAATGAAATTCAAAAACATGTATAATTTTTTATCTTAACTAATAACATATAACTTCAATTTAAGATAACAATTCTTATGTTACAAGATTATTCATTCATGAAAATAAGTAAACTAATCTTAAAAACCAAGGAAACAAATGGACCTAAAAATAAAAATAAACCTCATAACCCATAAATATAATCAATGAATAAACTTCAAATTATTATAATACATAAATTAAATATAAAATAGGCCCTATAATTATTAATTAATAAACCTAATTTGATTATTCAGGTCATTAAGATTGAGTGAATAACCCCTTCACACATAATATAAAGGATCCTATCTTTTTCACATTTATTAAAAAATTTCCTCTCAGTTATTAACTTTTATTATTAAAACCTAATAATGGGGAATATTTCTGCACCACCCACATATTAACTCATCATATATAAATGATTAGGGACCCCATTATATCTCATTAAACCCTCCAATGTACACCCATTCTCATACCAAGATTTTATAAGGTAATTCTACCCAAACTATCATTATTTCTTCGGGGATCCTTATATTATTTTTACCAAAATGATTGTCTCTTATATTTTTATATGAATATTTCAAATGAATTTATTTTTTTGAAAATTAATGTATCGAAACCCTTTCATATTTCTCTATTGGAGATATTATTGTTTTTAAATGATTCCATCATCAATACTTCTAGATAAGCAAACCTGTTTTAAGGGAACTTCCCAAATTCATACCCACGTTCAAGGGAAAAAAACTACCTATATTATGAAACCATATTTTTTATAAAATATATTTTTTTTATTATGAATACCATCTTTGTTCAATTCATGTTTTATATAAATGATTATACCCCTTTTGGTTTTAAATGATCATTAAGAATTTTTTTAAACCACAATAAAATGTATTAATTCTAGTGTTTGATAAATAGTTTTTTACATGT